>JAODKC010000028.1:584479-600630 GCA_026777985.1 Mormyrops attenuatus | reverse complement strand
TGCTGCAGCATGAGTGGCATATGTGAAAGCGAGTGTGCATGCGGCCACAGATGGGGCAGTGACAGTGGTGTCAATAAATGAAGGGTGACCTTTTTCACTCTTCAGCAAGGAGTGATCTCTTCGTTTCCATAGCGCTCAGCTTCCACACTGATGAGCCTGTTTAGGTTCTCTCTGATTCTGGAGTCTACAGTAGCCTACATGATTTACGGTTCAGTTTTTTTTTTCTTAAATACCATTACATATGGTGAAATGTCAAGGAGGTATGATGTTGCGAAAAAATAGATACCACCCAAGCCTTATGCACGTCATTACACATTTAGGAATAACTGACTTTTGCCGCTATGAAGGAGACCCACACCATTTTGAGCTCCCGCATTCTAAGTGACACAGTAGAAATGATTCAACAAAATGTGAAGGAAACGTCAATGAAGAGGCGGGGGAAGTCTGAGATGTGACAAAGTGCGAGGGGCAGCCCTTTTGGGGGGGTTTTATCCTAACATGTTTTTAACCCTCCTCGTCAGCCATAATCCCTCAGGTTTTTGGGCCAACCTGTCGTTTTTGTGACAAAGAGCACAAACAAGCCAAAGGCTGCTGATCCACCCCTGAAAAAGCTTGAAGGTGGTGGACTCAGTTATAGTGGATGTTTATTGCCGATTTAGGAAGTCTAGAGGTGTGGTCATTACCCTACAGATAAACAGACTTAAATCTGTAGCATGGAAGCTGGGAGGCATAAGTATACATCATTTATTCTAATAATTCCTTGCATTACAACTCAAGGGGACAGCTTTGGGTTTTTGGAGAAAATGCTGTTTGCATGAGACTAAGCATCCGGGGGAATGCAGAAGTCACCGTCTTCCTGTGAAATCGCCTCTGTGTGTAAACAGCTGGAAGCACATGACAAGGTACCAAAAATAACATAACGGGAAACAACATAAGCATGGCATGGTAAACAAATGGGGAACCCCAGAGGAAAAGGTATTTACAGTCAAGCTAAATTGTGAAACTACTAAGGATTGAGAGTGCTTCAACTTCACACACATGGTTTCTTTTACCAAAAATACCTATATGAACAACATACAATGCTTTGTGAAGATCCACCGAATAGGAACAAAGGCAAAAGTTCCAGCCTCTCTTTAATAAATTTGAAATGATCTTGCGAACAACCCAAAAGTTTTGCTTGAAAGGGCTGCCGGCATTTGAAACGTCACCTGTGTTGAGAGGACAGCCTGAGGCAGGCTACATTAGCCCACAGGTGTGTAGGACTCCTGAAAGAGTTTCCTTATTTTTACAGACGTAAGATGACATATTCGATACCAGAGTTACCTCTGCAGGAATTATGAGCTTATTTGAGAAAGCGGTGAAACCTGTCCATGCATGCAGCTCATACATGCCTTTGGGTCATATTTTATGGAGCATTTCTTGATAAATTCCAGCCACTAGCTTTCAGTATTTATCACCGTAATGGTACACTAACTGTTGTCTGCGCAGTATACAGCCACTTTCCATTCCTTTCCATGCCCATTCCTGCATTCCAAAGGTCACAGATCTACAGCTCGTGCTTAAAGTGGCAGATCACAGCTCACGACCTAAAAGGTGAATGCACCCATCTCCGTATGGGGTGGGTGGTGTCATACTGTCATGAGAGGATCAAAGGAAAGTGGGGTGATGTGGATTGAAATCAACTGGCGGCCCAGCCTGGGAACCAGTGTGATCCCTGACCAGATTTTTCCTTTCACACAGATGGCAAGTCTCAGATTTCAAGGCGAATTGAACCAGACAGGTCTCTCCATGCTCAGAATCATGACTGTCCCCCCACTGGCTTGTTCTTCATCCTCAATTCATAATTACAAGCTGCTTGTCGAATGTCTCTTACTCAAGATGCATCACTACCGTCACACTGCACCAGACCACAGGGCACACTTGCTACTTCTTGGCAAATGACAGCTGTTATCAAATCCTGCAAGTTCAACTCCTCATCCTTTAACAACTAAGCCAGATGCTCAGTGCCAAAATGTAAAGGGGAAAAAAGAAACTATTGTAGGGCTGGCAATGCAATTCTGCCCCATGTGGCTGTTGGAATGAGTGCTACTAGCAGTCATACATGGTTCATAACCCTGTTAAGCTTTTGTTAACATGTAACCCGGGACATCCACGTGCACCCGGCTGCCCTCATACATGCAGATTAAACTCTGCTGCTGAGTGCATTTCCAAAGGAACAAATGTTCATTAACTAAATGCCCCAGTCACAGAAACAAATGTCCCTTCCCCCAACTCAGCTTACAAAGACAAGAACAGTGAATCTGCAAATCCAAATCCATGGCGGGGAGGCAAGGGTTTGTCCCCATGGCCCCCCCATGGGCTGGACTCACAGGAGCAGATGGGTCTTTGCTGCTCCTTCCATCTTCTTTAGCTCAGCCTCATGTCTAAATTCACACCCAGGGCCACTCCCCGATACCTCCCACTTCAAACAGCTGCAGTGCGTAAATGCCCCCCTGCTTAGTTTTGGCTTGGACAAAGGGTTAGGGTTGAGTGAGGCTGCTCCACCCCACCAAATGTGAAACAATGGACAAAGGGGGGGGGTGGTAGCGCTGCATACATTCAGCCCCCAGGGTATTCAAGGGATTGGCAAAGAGCAACCATCAAGTCTGTTCTGAGGCCGTAGACCACAAGCCGTGGACCATTCTGAGTGGCCCTTGACGCAGTTAGCAGTGGAGGACGATGGCCCTCTCCTTCTTAATCTCCACTTACCTCTCCATGTCCTTGTTTTCTACTACAACACCAGCTCTGAACTTCAGCTCAGGAGCATGAGTTGACACCAATAGCCCAATCCTATCAAGGAGTATTTCAGTGCAATTCCCCCAGTGTTACAAGACGTCAGTAAACTGCCATAAGAGGATACTACATTCTTGTGCCATCAGTGAATGCAACTGGATTTGGTCTATAATGCCAGAAGTTCAGGTTTTGGCTGATGGCATCATCATAATCACTACCACCATCCCCACCATTACAATGGAATGACAACATGCTTTATCCTCCATCTGTCTGTGTCAACTCTGCCAACAGCCACAGCGTGACAGTGTGACCGAATCCAGGCTGCCATGCCTTTATGTAACAGACTGTCACACGCAGAGAGTATCAGGACAGAGAGAGAAGATGGCATCAGAAATAGGATTCTGCAGGACTTGGAAGATGGATATGGCAAAGCAAAAGTGACGATTTCACCCAAACTCCACCTGCGATCTGACATTTTGAGAGCACCAAATTAATAGGCAAGTTTTGTCATTATGAAACACTTGTATGGTACAAGGCAGTACATTTTTGAAGGAAGGTCAGGGTCAAATTCATGAGAATGAACAATAAGGCATGGCTACAATAACATTCTTCTGAGTGGAATGCAGCCGTACAGGCGATACCGAATGCCAGAAGCACAGCAAAACAAACAATGGCATGAATAAGATTAAAACAGATGTGACAATAGCTCTTTTTGCCTGATCACAATGTTGTACGCGTAAGACAAGGAAAATGGCGAATAAAAAAAAAAAAAAAGCTGCATTACTTTGCTGATAATATCAGCTTTTTAATTCCAAATCTCATTTACTTAGCAACAGAACGGTTTACACTTAAGCAGGTAAAACATAACCAGACTATTCTTCGTAGAAAGGTTTCTCCTGAAATACAGAGGGCTAAGGGGAAGAGAGCTTATAGCACTTAATTAGACTGCAGAGTACAATACAAGATCATTATAATTACCGGTGAGATGGTAATAAAAAAATTAAAACTTTGGCTTAGCTGATATAATATAATTAAATTGAGTAAAAAATAACCCATTACTTCAGGTCAGCCTATAGCAGTGTCACCTCCATGGATATTTGGCCTGGGGTAGGAGGGCAAAATGTATGAACCTGCGGCCTGTGGAAATAGCAGTGCTAATGGGTAAGAGCTACCAAGCAGCATGACAGCTGAGGTCACTGACCTTGGTCTGTGACTGGGCGACAGCTGATCTGCATTGGGGAGTCCCACTCCCCATTCTGGCAGGTGAGGTATTTGTAGTCCCCCTTCAGCACGTAACCCTCGTTGCAGAAGTACTCGATCACGGTGCCCTGGGTCAGCTGGTGGCATGGTGATGGGTGGCATATGTAGCCCCCATTCTTGGGCTTGAAGGGTGGCCAGCAAACTGCCAATGGCACACGAGACAGCTTCGAAAATCATGGGGCTCCTCACATACACATGTGCAGACACACGAGATAACGCTGTGGTATTGATGGGGATGCATACACATGTTAAAGTGCTCCAGATATCACGAGACCACACACTGCCAATTATAAACAGGAAGATCAGCCACAAAAAGGCATTCGCTCGCACACACATGCAAAAAAAAAAAAAAGTCAGTGGAAAAAGAAGGCTTTGGTAACCAAAGGACTAAAAAGCAGGGCATGAAAACGTTTTCCCACAACTGCCTTGTTCAGAGCAGAGCTGCAGCTCCTTTCTGTTCGTGTGTATGCAGCCATAACACAAAAAAGGTTAAATAGTGTTTTTCCCAGGGTAATTAGGAGTCTTGTCATTGTATTGCTTACGGGAATATCAGATACGACAAAAATGTTGAGAAGCAGACTAAAGTTAAATGCTCATAAACTGACATGTAATACCATATAATACTAAAATGCAGCATATCCTTTTTTGTGATTAATGTAGAAATAATTTTTGAATTCTCTATTAAATTTGCACGAGCATCTTAATGAACTTTTGAACAAATTTTACAGGGACATGTATATTTTGATCAACTTAAGTGCCATAATGCCCCCCTCCTAGAGCAATGGATGCTGGGTTACACAATTAAAGTGAAGCAGTACCAGCAGGAAGACCAGGTTCCATTCTGAGGTGAATCTACTGAAAGATGGAACTTGCAGTCCAGCCCCAAGTCTCTTCCGCCACGTCATGCATACCCATGAGTATGGTCAGCCTCATGCCAGCAATCCAGAACAATCCGGTTTATTGAAGCAGGCAGAAACATTGCTTGTCACCTTTTAAGCTACTTTAATGGATTTCACCATGTTGAGATGTCTGCAGGTGCTACACTGGGCAATGTTTGGAACATGTTTGAATAATGTCAGGAGACTAGCTGGCTGTAGTCAGCTACACATTTAAGGCTGATAAGGTTATGGCAGAACATAAAAACACTGACAGGAAGTGGGTGTTGTTTTAGCAACCTAGTGTTTGTAGTGTTTAATCTAACTTAAAGACTCAACTAATCTCTGAACTCCAGCAACAGTCTTGAGTAATATCTACGTCCACCCAATTAAAAGTAGTAAAAACTCTTTTATATTATATTACTCTTATTATACTTTTAGAAAGCAAAAAGGATTTCACTTATTATTCTGATGTAATTGTTCATTAAGCCACAAAACAGTATAGGTTAGTCTAAAACAGATTCAATTTTCTACAAAAAAATGTGACTGCAACATTGTGATTCCTCAAACCTTGCTACAAAATACACCATCGATCACACACAAGCGCTTCACTCGTGCCAAGTTAAACCATGCTGATAGCTCATGCATCTGCCCCTATGAGAAGAAACTCATAAAAGAGTGTGGCAGCTTATAACCAGCAATGACTGACTGAAATGAGCACTGACCCAGGAGTACAATCGTGAGCTACAAAGGCGGAGTTGCTGTAACATGCATCATGACTTGGGGAAGGGCTGCGGGCAGGGGGACATTATTGGCTCACCGTCCGTCCGTACACAGCGGGGCGGTTCAGAGGACCAACGGCCCGAGGACATGCAGGAGATAACTGTGGGCCCATCCACAGCGTAGCCCTGGTCACAGCCATACTGTAGCACCGTGCCCAGGGGGAGGAAGCCCCGGTTGGTCTCTGTCAGATTCACCCAGCTGTGGAGGATGCTGGGAGGCCTTGGACATTCTGGGGCAGGGACAGGGAAGCTCGGTTAGCGATGCTTCCTCAGCCCCCACCCTCTGCCATCCAAAACTCAAAAAACAAAATTAACAAACGTCCAACGCACTGCCAATGAGCACAGGAGGGTGCCACTATATCTAGGGTGAATAACAAGGACAGTGACTGCGCAGCACAGAAGCCAGTGGGCCTGCATCACTGCCATAGCTATAATATACAGGTTTATACAGACGCTCCTCTACTAACGAACGAGATACGTTCCGAACGGGCATTTGCAACTTGATATGTTCGTAAGTCACTATTCACCATCATTTGAAGGGCATACGCAAGTACAACTAGGAAGCTGAGAGTACGCACGCTACGCTGCTGCGTGGTAGGTGTAGTGGCCAGAAGTCGTACTAGGCGGACCTGGAGCGCAGAAAAAAAAAATTGATGTTGCGGACAGGAAACGGGAGCCCAGTGAACACAATTTGGACTTAAAGATCCTCTTCGTTCGTATGTCTGAAAGTTTGTAAGTCGAACGTTCATAAGTAGAGGAGCGTCTGTAATTATATCTTTGTAGGGACTCTCCATTCATTTCTATGGGGAAAACTGTAATCCCAACATGATGACCTTAACCATAACTAACCAAACAAAATACAAGAATTAGCATTTTATGTTTTTTAAATGCATTCACAGATCTTTGTCCCTATTTCAAAATAACAGGTTATCATCACACCGTGGGGGATATTTCATCCCCAAAATGTAATATAAACATAATCCACACAGACACACACACACAGACACACACAGACACACACAGACACACACAGACAGACGCGCACACACACACACACACACACACACACACACACACACACAGCGGCCAAGCCCAGGGCAGTGCACTGTGGTTAAACTAACACAAAACCAATACTCTGCCATCTATAAAAAGATGGAAAACTTCCTTTAAACTTCTCAGTTCATTCAGGTCACATGTGCGCCAACTGGAAAATGGGCTTCTTTCAGCAAGAAAATACAGAGGAGACGTTTTGTCTTGCCTCACTTGGCCAGACTTGCAATTTTAAAATTCTACCCTGGAGTCTAGCTCCAATCCTACAGCACAGGTCTGGAGTCCTTACCGAGGACGCCTCACCAGTAACCAAGAAAAGTTGTGGTAAAGACAGCCCACATCAGCCATATTACTTAACCCTTGCACAAATTTGGATAAAAGCAGCGATGCAACATCACAGCAGTAGCAACTTCACCCCCATCCCCAGCCTTCCTGTTTTCAGTACACCAAGTGAGAAGGTTCTGCGTGGCCTCCCCCACTGACAGGAAACCACACGCTTAGCTGTGTTTAGCCTTACAGTGATACAGAGGGAAGGAACGGCTTCCCAGAGTAGTGAAATCAATCACATTTCAACCTTCTGTAAACAGCATAATAGTGGTTCTGGTAATTCCACCCTATTTCCATGATGTTTTCCTCTGGAACAATATTCCATTTTGGTTCTCAGGAATTAACACTTTCCATATTATAAAATTTGACATAACATAAAAGGCTTAACAGCAATCCTGTTCCATTTGCATGCAGACCTCAAAAAGGTAGTAATGCTGCAACAACCAGCAACAAAACCCGCAAAACCAGGTACAAAGGTAAAAATGTTCAACCAATTATAATTGGTTTTCTCAAAAACATGCCTCTAATAACACAAGCAGTTACACAACCCACAAATGAAAGAATGAATAAAAATAACTTAATAATAAACCACATAATGACAAAGGACAAACCAAAAGGGCCCCATGGTACTGAAAACATCAATAGTTAAACCACAGCGAAATAAGGCAGAGGACTAAGGATAGAAGGGAAATGGCACAGAGAGTCTTGAAGGTAGCATGGATCATAATTAAGGTTGAAGGCACAATGTGCCACTCAGACAAGCTGCTGTGCAGCAGAGATGCCAAGCACCACAGGTGTAAAGACTGTTCACTCAGAGCCTCAGCTTCAAGACAAAAAGCAGTCCCTTAAATGTGGGGTTCAGGGAGACTGCTGAACATTGTTTCTGTTGCTGAAATAACACCGCCGCCCATTGACTGCAAACTGTTTGCACAAAGCAGACCGAGTTTCACTTCCTACCTTGCACAGAACACAGTGGGAGAGTTTAGCAAGTGAGCCCACTGCTCACAGACATTTTAGAAACTACCTTGAGCACAATACAGATGAGCTGAAGAGAAGGCTTCTCTTTGAATAGCATAAGAACCTCCTTCCTACCGATTTCCTGAATAAAAGCATTGGGGCATTTTGAAGCGTAGAAATATCCTTCTAAAAGAAAAGCTAAGTCAAAAATCCATGTCCACTCATTGATTTCCCTAGAACAAAAATGACTGGTTTCCAGAACTGCATTAAATGGTGTGTACAATAAAGCGACGATGAGCTACTGCTTATAAACAGGCAGGAGCCTGGGGCCTACAAATAAGCACTGTACAAATATAGGACAGCCAGCAAGACTTCAGGTGTGTAAAATTAGTCTCTGGTCAGTGTCAATTCCAAGTCTGAACTTCCAAAAGCAAACAAAGCGACAGCATGACAGCAAAAATAGATGCCTGCATGCTTCCTTCTTAGATTGGGCAGTGAACAACCTCATCCCATATCCTGTTTTCGGTTGTGTCTCTGAAGTCTGATGTTCACTTCCTGAGTAACCAGACATTATAAGTCAGCAGATGTACCCGTGGTTAGTTGCTGGGGGGAGAGGCAGAGACCGACTGTGGGGTTAGAGGTCACAGTGCAATAGTGCCACATGCAAGATGAACATACAGATGAATTAATATGGTAATGCTTTGCCAACAGCTTTTGTCCTTGTCCAAGATATTGCAAGGACTGTGACTGACTCTATATATGGCTTATGCCTCTCAAAGCCCTAGGCGGGCGTTCCCGTCAGACACAGAGCCAGCGATAAGGCCAGATCATTCAGACCTTGTCTCTTTCACTCTAGCTATGCCCTTAGGACATGGTAGCGTAGAATCACAACCTCCTGACTGTCCATCCCGTGTGGTGCTACAGCATGCCGAAACTCAATCCCACCAAGGACACACAGGGCATCTCCAGCTCATGGTTCTAGAGTGGAATCATACAGAGAGCCCGATAGAGAAGCAGCAGGAAGACAGAGCTTGGTAGACCAGAGGGGGAGGGGGGTCAAGTCACCAGCCCTTGTCAAGCATTGAGAGAAAACCTCATCCCCTCCCACAATCTGTTCCAATCCAACGTCAGTATACAGAAGGAAATCTATACACCCCTTCCAAACCAAAGCCACGTGGACTGTGGCTAAGAGGCTGTCGGTATTGGTTTTGAGGGGAACACTGGGAAGCCCCCTTAGAGACACAAACAGATTATGTTTCCTAAAGGGAAATGACAGCCTCATGTCTTTCGCATATAGCAGGAGCCGGGTAGCCTTACCTGAACCACAACCAACAGTGGTAATGGCCAGTAGGACTAGCAGAGACCAGAGTGGTCTGTTGATGGGTCCGGCATGGACGTGGGAACTTGTTGCAGGCACTACCATTCCATTGCTCATCTTTTATTCCAGCTGCAGAACAGGAATACTTTATGGTGGAACCTGGAGGAGGAAATAAAATGTTGGCATTTGGAAAGCTCTCAGATACAAAGCCCATATGCATACTTTCTCTCTCTCTCACTTTCCCCACCATCTGTCTTGTCGGTTCACCGAGTAAATGTTAATGCTTATTGGATTTAATGCACTTTCCAAGGCTGGCGTCCTGTGTTGCGATGGTGAATATCTCTCAATTAGGCTGGCTACAAACACAGCCTACTGCTCTTAAGACGTAAGGTCAGTTATTCCACAAAGACACTGCGCTGGCCTCAGACTAAGCCAGACAGAGCCTGAGTCACAAAGCTCATGCATGGAAGAACAATTAAATCAGTCGTCTTTTCTATTCTCCTACTTCCCCATATGAACAGACACGGTTTTCTGTTACAGTGGGAAATTAAGAAAGTTTCACAAGGCTGGCTGGTCAGAAGCGAAACAAGAGGCAGGAAGTTATCAGCAATCATTTAAGAAAAATAATAATCAATCAATTAAAAAAGAAAAAAATCCAACACCACAGACCATCATACTTCAAGATACATGCATCGGTCCCCATTCCTGATAATGGCTGCTAGGTTGCTCCAATGATCTCACATTAAAAGCCACAGCACATGGTATTTACAAGAAAATGGGATCCAGGTGTGGTTGTGGTTGCTTGTCTGAGAAGCAAGCCATTTAAACATCTCTACATTACTTCAATCCTGACGAGGCCTTCTGTTGACTTTCTAAATACAATACACCCTAAGCTTACAATAAATAAGTTTCACCACCCACCAATGACAAATGGTAGTGGAAAAAACACCTGACAAGGATCAACAGGCCCCCCACAGGGGAGGATATGTATCCTTCTGCAGAGGGTGTGAAGCAACCAACTGTGCCTGGAATAGGTTCTAAATTCTGCATTTACCAATCAGGATCTATCTCGGGCAAGATCAGCAGTGGAGAAGGCCACTCCTAAAACTTGCACAGTGTGAACAAAATTGTTCCGAGTTCAGCAGAGTCAAGGATGTTATTCAATCTCAGTTACTTAAAGCAATTAAAAATTAGCCTTTTTAATGAACAAAATGTTAATATTAACAACTTATTTTAAGTTTGTCAACTTCAGTTAAACACAGAGAAATGCACATTGTAGGAAGGAATTCATAAAAGTTTAGAACCCGGTTACAAAAATCAAATACTTCTCATCTCTACCACAGCTAATTAATGAGAGACTCCTGTATCACTGAACAGTACAGCAGAGACATAAGGAAGTTACAGAGGTCACAGTTCCTGTTTTATCAGGTTTAGCTTATAAAGATATCACAATTTATGTTCCAACAAAAAAACTGCTGTACCAAGCACAAAAGTGAAAGATTTCCAGAGATTTGCCATGGATAACTTCTGTTTGATCACAAATATTCAAAGAAAAAAGGAACTTAATTTTTGCACCAGTATGGCAGACTGACTGATAAAGTTCCTACGCAAGTAATTTTGTCCTTCTCTTTTTTGCATGTTTCTGCTTGTACACACAGATGGGTTCCTGTACAGACTTCTCCAGATTTGTTCCAGAGGCCAATGTGCTCCACACCCAGATTTGGAATGACACAAAAGGCTGCGAAATGCTTCCTTGTTATGGTTCCAAGGTGGAACACACGCGATTCCATCACAGACCTGTCCTAGCACAGACACTTAACCCTTACCTCAATAAGACCAGAGCAGCAGCACTATCATCATTATAATGGCAATCACTCATGCTTACCCTTCTCAGGAAGTGAAAAAATAATTTGCTGCGTTTTCAGCTTCAGAGGGAGAGGTATTTAAAAAAATGGTACAACAAAACTCACAGCTAAAAGTGCCTAGACCTCAAAGGGGAAACGGGGAGTAAAATACTGCGCCCTGGAACTGAGTCTGAGTTTTGAAAGTGAACAGTCACTAAGAGATTGCTATCTGATAGGTCTGAGCCAATGCCCGCAGGTCTGTAGGGAGCCAGTTCAGCCCAGCAGAGCCATAAGATGGAGGCCTCCGCAAAGCTGTGAATAAAGGCCTTTTGTTATGCTGCATTATGGCATGTTAGCCCCCGTGGGGTACCCTCTTCTCCGTTTTACCGTAAAGAGCAGTAATCTGAGGTGCTGCCACACGTATAGTGTGATTGAAGCCAAAGCCCTGAACAGCACAGCCTTATTTGGCATGTTGGGGCTTTACAGATTAACGTCAGTACAGCCTGTAAGAGCCGACCAGTTCTCCTGTCAGAACGTCCAAATCCTGCCTTTCATGCAGGATTATTCCGATCAAAATTTTATTAATTACAACCACTGGCAAATCACTGTGAATCATCTCGAATCATCCCACAGCTATATCACCTAGAAATATTATATATGAATTTGAGCATAGTGAACGACACTATATCTACCACTCATTACTCATTTCTATTCCATTGTCCATAATTACTAGCAGTGCCTTCTGGATTACTAGAAGATTTTCAACTGAAATAAACCACAAGCTGCTCTGACTGACATGAGGCAGTAAAACGCATTTAAATCCACCCGCAGTGGCACTGGCATAGCGTTGGTAGTCAGTCTAAAGAGAGGACAAGAGGAAAGAATAAAATGAGATGAAACCTTTAACACACAGCTGATAAAAAAAACTGCGATTCGAGTGCAAAATATACAAGGGTAACGAGTTTAAGATGCCTCACAGTGACAAATCTGAAATGAACAGCAGACACCAGGTGGACGGCATTTCTAACAACTGATGAGCAAAGATCTGAAATTCACGTAGAATTTTTATTTAAGGCAGGAAACTCCTGGGGAAGTCATGAGTCTGCGATCAGACTTATGTACCTTCCTGATATTGACGGAATGTTTCAAACGGTCAACGCTGGCCAGTTTGCTGTCCCTCAGCCCTGTAACTAAGAACGTAATGGACCAGCTCGCAAACAGCATATTCATTAAAAGACTATTAAAGCGCAGGCTTAGCAATCTGCCCGTCATTTCACTTATGCATATTGCGGCCTTGAATACTCAACGTCTGATGGTGATGTCCAGTACATGTAGGTGGCTGTCTCGCTACACAAAACACGGCTGCGGATCTGTTTTCGTGTTATAAAGCAAAAACGTAACCGATAGGCTACCTGTCAGTACTAATGGAACAACAAAGAACCGGTCTGTTCACTGTTAAGGCATACAGCATTATAAATCAACGAAGGCTGGATCCCCCGATATTCAACGACGGACAAAAGCAGACAAAAAAGCTAACGCTAGCCAACTAGCTAACAGTCACCCGGCTCGAACGTCAAGAAACGCGTTAACTACGTATGCTACTAGCTTGTTAGCCCTGTACACGGAACTAGTTTCGAACGTGACAGTTGTGCCTCCAAAACGGTAGACGACAAACATTTAAAGTAAGACGACAGGCAGTCTCTTGCGTATCTTTATGCAGTATGGGCTTAAAGCAAATGCCTCGTAATAACGTGGAAGTGATGGTTAAGTTAAATACACCATGACGTCGCCCAGTTAAATTAAGTTACAAAAAACTAAATTCACAACCGAAGGATAATAGCGACATACCAACCCGGTCCCATATTAACTTCGGACAGACAGAGAGGGGAAAGGGCCTGTTTTTAGACCGAGGAAGAACAAGGAAACACGGCAAAGGCTATGAGGCGGATAACTGTTAGTAAAGCGTCTGGGCCACTTACCAACTCAACTGCCAGCTTCAGGGTCCCCCCCTCTCCTCGGTTTACTTTCGAGACATGTACTTGGATTATCAGACAGACGGAAAATCGACACAAAATACCCGACCTGCCCTTTTTCCCCACAAAATAACCAAGCCTACTCGAGCCGACTCCTCCGGTCCCTTCTGCTAGCTAATGGCAGTATCGGAAACGGACAGCCTCCCGTTTGTCAGGCTCCAGCAGCTGCCTCGCTTTCGTTCGGTCTCCATGGGAACTGCCACGAGCCCGAGAGTACGCCAGTTGCGGAACTGGGGAGGGGGGGGACAGACGCACACAGCGTAAAGGCTGTCTGCTGCTCTTTGACAGATCAGCTGACGGGCGGCATTGCGCTGGCGCGGTGCCTGGCTGGGTCACCATAATGACGACGGGCTGCCCTTTGTATGTGCGACACATAACATTATTTGAGGACGCAGAGTGGAAAGCCTAGTTAGTTGTATTTAACTCATTCCTATCAAAAATTTAAGTTAATTTTGGTGAAATATAGATTCATAGCTTAACTTTACTTTTTAGAGAACACTAGGCGACACGCACCAGTTGTCTTGTATATATCATAATGTGTCTTACAGTAACTCCATTGTTTTATTCAATTTATTGAGAAGTTATTTGCCACGTCAGTATCACACCTTCCAACTCAGGAAGGTATTATGTTTGGTATTTAAATGTTTTCTCCCTACAAAGTCACAAATACTGTAGTTTAGTATAAAAATATTCTTTATTGTATGGGTTCAGTTTTTCTTGTATAAACCGGATTACGCGAAGTTCAATGATGGATGACTGCTGCCACCTAATGGCTGATCCCGCAGATGAATTTGCTGGGATGGTATGTACAATATTGTATAAAGGAGTGGTTCTTTGTCCCACGGTACACATTTAAGAGGATGAAATTTCCAAGGTATTTTTTACCACACAAAATACTGGCATATGCATGCTCTTAAAGGTATAATATATTCTTCAATAAAAGTATATTGAGGCTATATTCCATCTAAAACAGAAACAATAATAATAGTTACAATAGAGTAACAATAAAAAACACTCAAAATCATATTTTAATATTATGTGTAATATTTTATTATCAGTTAGAAACAACTACGCTAAATGAAGTGTTGTTACAAAATCATGTTTAACAAAACCATTTTTATTAGACTAGATACAATGTTAATTTAAGTGCTATAACACTATAACACTAGTTTAGCCTACACTGGTTAATTTTCTGTTTAGGTGTTCAGTTGTTTTGTATTTCTTAATAGGATTCGTAACATAAAAACTAGGGTTGTGAATAGATTAAATACATTTGACTAAGTAATTGTACAGCTTTCTGTAATTTTTGTTTAGCGGTTTAACTTGAACTTGTGATGTTGAGTAAGATGGGGTAATTCTGTACCAAGCAGAGATACCATCTGCTGACCTTCTTGCAAACAAATTCTCCAAGAATTCATTTAAGCCATTTCTGTCTGAGCTGGACAAGAGAAAGAGCAGAGTTGAAGACCTTTGGGGAAAAGTACTAGTGGAGCTTTTTGCAAGTAAATGTTTCTGGTTATTTTTCACCAGTATTCTGTTGTTTCCATTTCAGATGTAATATATGGTAACTTGATTCATAATTAATAGTTGGCTTTAATGACTGCTTCAATTATTCATTTTTCTGTACCCCAGATACACACTATATGGACTGTTTTGGGGCACAGCTCTTAATCGTTGAATTTAGGTGTTTCATTCAGACACATTGCCATAGGTGTATAACATCAAGCACCTAGCCATGCAGTCAGGTTTACAAACATTCGTGAAAGGATGGGTCGTTTTGAAGATCTCAGTGAATTCAAACATAGTACTCTCATAGGATGCCACCTTTGCAATGAGTCTGTTAGTGAAATTTCTTCCCTGCTAGATATTCCACAGTTAACTTTAAGTGGTATTATCGCAAAGAGGAAGAGTTTAGGAACAAGAGAAGCCAGTCACAAAGTGGCAGACCACGAAAAGTAACATAGTGGGATGGCCGTGTGCTGATGCGCATGGTGCGTAAGAATCACTAACACTCTATTGACTCAATAACTGCAGAGTTACAAACTTCCTCTGGCATTTATCTCGGCACAAAACCTGTGTGCTGGGAGCTCCATGGAATGGGCTTCATTGGCCGAGCAGCTGCATGCAAGCAAATCAAATCACCAACCACAATGCATTGGATGGAGTAGTGTAAAGGACACCGCCACTGAACTCTGGAGCAGCAGAAATATGTTTTGTGGAGTGACAAATCATGCTTCTCTGGAGAACATTATCTGTCAGACTGTATTATGCTAACTGTAAAGTTTAATGGAGGAGGGAAAATGGTATGGGGTTGTTTTTGAGGGGTTGTGCTAGACACCTTAGTTCCAGTGAAGGGAACTCTTAACTCTTCAGCATAGCAAAATATTTTGGACAATTCAATGCTTCAAGCTTTGTGGGAACAGTTTGGGGAAGGCCCCTTTCTGTTCCAGCATGACTGTGCACAAAGCAAGGTCCATAAACACATGGTTGGGTGAGTCTGGTGTGGAAGAACTTGACTGGCCAGCACAGAGCCCTGACTTCAGCCCCATCGAACAACTTTGAGATGAACTAGAATGGAGATTGCGAGCCAGGCCTTCAGGTCCAACATCAGTGCCTGACCTCACAAATGCTCTTCCAGATGAATGGGCAAAAACTCCTAGACACACTCCAAAATCTTGTGGTAAGCCTTCCCAGAAGAGTGGAAGCTGTTTTGACTGCAAAGGGGGGGACCAACTCCATATTGATGCCTATGGATTTAGGATGGGATGTCATAAAACTTCCTGTAGGTGTAATGGCCAGGTGTGAAATACTGCTTTCTTAATAAATTTTAAGAAATTGAACAAACATATATCTATATAATTATTTAATTAGTTATAAATGACATTTGGAGTGCAAAATCTTCTGTTTGGAGACCATGTCTTGGACCATGCCCT
>JAODKC010000028.1:556298-584379 GCA_026777985.1 Mormyrops attenuatus | reverse complement strand
TAATTATTTAATTAGTTATAAATGACATTTGGAGTGCAAAATCTTCTGTTTGGAGACCATGTCTTGGACCATGCCCTAGAACATCTGTCATCCTGGATTTAACTCATAAACAGTTGCTAGTGAATCATCATCAACTCAACCTCTCATGTAACTAAAGTCCTGGTCGATTTCGGAGCTGTAGGTAATTTCATTGACACTACCCTTGCTCTCAACCTGAACCTGCCCCACTGCACATCCGAGCCCTAGACAGGGTCCTGGAGGGTAACTCGTTACCCTCCAGTTGGGCCTGTTCCACCAGGAGAAAGGTTGAAATTTTCCTGACTCGCAACCCAGTTGTTTTGAGTCATCCGTGTCTGTGCCAACATAACACATTGTTGGCAAAGCCTGTTTCACCTCCTGCCTCCAGCTCCCTGTCCTTTCCAGGACATTTTCTGTAAAGCAAACGCCACTAAACTTCCACCACACCATCCTTGAGAATGGCAACAGACCTGCTCCTTGGTTCTGTTTTTACTTTCCAAGAGCAGAGTTTACCCCCCGCCCTTCTGGTGCTACAGGCAATGGAACAGTTCATTGAGGAAGCACTCTGATCAGAATTTATCCAGCCATCCACCTGTCCGGTCGCCTCCATTTTTTGTAGAGAAGAAGGGTAGTGGACTGCATCTAAACTGTCAAGTTCAGCTTCCGCCTGCCTCTCATACCCACTGTGTTGGAGCAAATTCAAGCAGCTGGTATTTTACGAAGTTGGACCTATGTAAAATGTATAATCTAATCCACATCCGGGAGGGCGGTGAATGGAAGGTGCCATTCGTAACCACCCACAGGCAAAACGAATATCATGTTATGCTGTAAGGACTAACTAACGCCCCAGCAGTGTTCCAGTCATTGATGAACACCATTTTCCAATATATGATTGACTGAACCCTCACCATATACATGGACAACCACCTTATTTATTCATAGATGCTGGCTGAACATATTTACCACTTCCGATAGGTGCTCCAACAACTTTGTGATCACTCGCTGTTTGTCAAAGCTGAAAAGTGTGAATTCCACATCCAGTGTCTATCCTTCCTGAATTATATCCTCACTTCTGGTACTGTTTAAATGAAACCCTGGGAAGACTTCAGAGATGTCAAAGTGGCCATTACTAACCTCCAAGAAAGAGCTGCAAATTGTTGTTCTGCTTTGCAGACTTCTATACAAGGTTCATCTGCACACAGCCCTGACCCGTATATCTCACTCATGGACTGACCAGAATTCAGCCTTCCACCAACTAAAGAAAGCATTCATGCAGGTTCTCATCCTCCAACAACTGAACCCTGATCTCCCTTTGCTTCCAATATGCTTCCAGTATTGGGGTGAGGGTCATATTGTCACAGCAATTCCCAGAAGTTGACCAAAACACAGTAGAATTACAAAGTACAAAACCGTTCACCCTCAAAGAGTGGAGGCAGTGGCTTGAGAGAGATAAATATCCCTTTTAAGTACTAACCCTATGTCAAGTTCTCTGTGCCAAGTTTTTTGATAACAGACAAATTTTCAGAAATGTTCCAAAAGTACCCTCTCCCACTGAGTTCGCTATAATCGTGTTCACCGATGTCACTCACAACCATGGAATGTCCGTTCACGTCTCGTTTCTGGTGGGCTTTCTGTCACCGCCTCAGCATATCACTGAGTTAGTCTTCCGGCTACCACCCACAAAACAAATGGAAAATGTGAGTGGCTTAACCAGGAAATCGGAAGATTCCCCCACTTGTATGATATAAAGATCTCGGGTCCACCTGACCCAAGCGGTACGCCACCTGTGGGCCAACATGGATTGTCATTGGGTTCTGTAATGCACAGCTCCAGTCCTCAGTCTCCACCTCCACAACCACGCTCCCCTCTTCACTGCTTCAACTCGCCTAAATATTACCACCTGCAATTCATTTATATTTTCCATGATTTCCCCCGTGCATATAATCCTGTCATTCTCCACATTTCATTGCGAGGAATTGTCCCCATGAGCTATTACTGAGCCTTCCATTATCTCCCTGTACTTTCCTGAGTGCTAGTATCTCCTTCACTGTTCTTCTGTGTGCATGTGATTCCCAGTGCCCGTCCCAGTAAGCGTGATCCCCTGATCCACTCCCTGTGTAAGTACTGTATGTATCTCCGCTTCCCTGTGCCTGCACGTGTGCCCGCCTTTGCATCTCCCATCTCTTGATTCTGATTTACGGCCACTGTACATTTGGATCCCTGAGGTCCCCATATTACACATATCCATCAGCTAGCATGAGCTTACGCCATCTAACCATGATCTTAATAATCCAACCGCAGTCACATGTTAGTACATAAATTAATTGATCAATATTTTATAAAGATTGTAAAATGGAAATGGAACAGATGTAAGCTGATTAAATAGGCTAGTTTCTGTTTCTGCAAACACCCAGCATATAAACATATAAAAATGTGGCTCAGTTTTTCAATTATATCGATTTGTGATTTGTAGTATAGTTCTTACATTCTGAATGCAACATTCTTATTTTCTTCAGGTGAAAGAAAAGACTCTCCCAAAAACTGGGTGTGGCACTCGAAGACATTTTTGAAGCCTTCAGTCCCACATGTGATGGACTGATTGTGTGACAGTATAGCCTAATCAAATCATTTTTGTTTTCTTGCCTAATAATTTTTCTGGCTGAGACCAGATTTAAGAAGAAATGGCCAACAATGAGCCAAAATGTTCTAGAAATATAGAAATTACAGCTCTTGGCTTGCAAAAAATTATCAATTGCAGACCAATAGGAATCATTTCTGGTGGATAGTGAATCCATCCATCCATCCATCCATCCATCCATTTTCTTTACTTGCTTGTTCTGTACCCACAGACCAAAAACATGCTAAAGTGAATTGAAATTGCCAAATTGTCCATAAGTGTAAATGTGTGTGTGTTCTGTGTTGGGTTGGCGCTCTATCCTGGGTTGTGAGTCATGTCTGAGTAACAGTGGGAAAACACCCTACACAGTGGAAAATAATTGCCAGATTCTGTGTGTCAGTCTTTTTTGCAATACGAAAACAACAACCAAGTCAGGGAGAAATAAGTGCAATTTCCTAACTTCTGCTAAAATTCTTTTAAAAATTATTTGCAGCAACCATCCAAGACACCCATGCACACCTCATATAGCTACTCAATAGCTCATTGACTTTTTTAACTAATTTAATTAATTAATTAAATGAGCTGGTGGTGAAGTTTAGTAAATACGTGCAATGGCTGAGGTACCCCTTGGGAGAGGTTTGGGAACTGAAGCAGCGTTCATCTAGCCAACTGCATAGACATTAGTAACTCTTTGGAAAACAGACAAAATTGCTCTTCATTTCTTATAATGCTGCAGTATTTTCAGAAAAATGTGAATATTCTTCATATTATAGCCAGGTGTAGGGTGACCGAATAATCTGTCAGGGGAACACTTAGAACAAGATTTTGTAAACCACTAAAAGGACCTGTATTTCATTTCACGGAAGCATTTCTTGCTATGTTCTGATTGGTCAGTCTCCTATAATCATGCATAATTTTATTGCAAAACAGCTGGATGAGTCCTTCAGTCAAGGAAACAAACCAGTTAACGCCCAAGAACTGAACTATTTAGTCAAGCACAGGAGCCTTTCAGTTTTAAAGTAGCTTGGAAAACCTGAAGTAGCTCAAAGTGTCCTCCCTGACACGGATTATCTGGTCACCCTAACTATGAATAAGTAAAATGCTTGCTGATAAGATCCTCTGAGTGCAAAGAACATGGACAGAAAGCCCATCACAGCACGTAGGATTTGCCAAGTAAGGCAGACTGCCTCTGGATCATCCCTAGAGATGCCTCATTGGGCCAAGCAGTTAGTGAAACAGGCCATGTGAAACAGGAGCGCTGTCACACTCTTCCTGTGTTCAAGATGTTCAAGTTAAATATGCACTCTGTGTAATGCACAGTGACCTTCCAAAATGTGCAATTTAATCCAACTACATTGAATAATGAAGCATTTGTCAGATATAGCATAAACTTTAACATTTAAACAAACTTTGTGATGGCCCATAACATTCACATAGGTTGTGAGGCCCTTTCTTTTCATTTTGTTTAGTGTGGACAACAAACAGTCAGTATTTCCTGAGGATGCACGTTTTATGTATATGTCATTATATGTAGTCTGTTTGCTTCCTTTCATTTTGAATATAAGGTCTCCAGCAAGCTAAAAGGAATTTCTCACTGACCTATAATCTTTGTGTTGTGTTGTTTGCTCAAGCTGTGTATCCAGCCATTACTGGTGTCACTGATAGGACGTCAGTGATTTTGCATTCGGTCCATCTGCAAAACAGACGTCGTGCAAAATAGATAACAGGCAATAAAAACAAAGCGCATATGGCTTTAAACAAATAAAGGACAATGTTGTGTGCGCTGTGCAATTTACTGTCAAGTATTAAAGCGGAAGGAAATGTATAACATAATTATCATATACTTTAATGAAGAATATCAAAATAATATTACATCGAAATGCACGTGTGCAGGTTGCGGATCTGCACGAGGGCTTCTGAAATGGCATTGCACAGCCATGAAATGCATCCCGATTCGACAGATTTCCTTGCAACTGACAGAGACACCAGTGTATTCTGCTTAACCCACCGCACCACTCCCGCATCCCCGCGATTCACGGCGCTCGGAGGAGGGACTCAACTCAGCTCCGTTCAAGGACTGAGCTCACATTATTTCAAAACACGAAGACCGCCAGGGACTTGGTGCGTTTATTGCGGCTGAAAGAAATTTAGAGGAAAACAGCGACGGTATCGAAAGGGGACACTGTTTTAAAGCACGACGTGATTACCGGTGGCCTTGGTCAACTGGTGCAACCAGTGGAGCACCTCGAGGTGAGTACGTGCGTCTTTACCATCACATGGCAGCCGGTATGTTTGGCAGAAATAAGCGCAGTTCATTTTGGAAATATACTGCAGCAGTCGCGCCGTACACATCACTTATGTTAACCAGCCTTTGTTATGTTTAAGCTATGCTATTAAATGATCGGCTTTCACAGACAAGTGAATTGTACGCGGTGCACAGTTATATGTTTATTTTCATACAGATAACAAAATTTGAAATACTTATTAATGTAACATGTTTTCTTATGTCCGCCTTTTTAAATTGCAGTAACATACAACGTGACTGAATTTTACTACCGTCTTATTGTAGCCCGTCACTGACCTGTCAGCAATAATATAATGTTCAAACTCGGTCCTAGTCGGCCACGAGTTGCGAACAGCATAGATCAAGTCAAATAGTATAGAAAAGCAATGTGTGATCTGTTGATTTCTTTTAAAACCAGGCACGGCATGAGAATCATCCAGGATGTAGTGGAGAACGTCAAAGAAGAGGGAAAATACTGTCGAACGAAATAATCGTCAACAAACTCCTCAAGAACCATTTTTTTATAGCGAATAAAATGACAAGTGATGGCACCCCAAGGTTTTCAGTGTAAAGGATAATGGGGCAGAATGAAAAAAGAACATCCAACATTTTAATTAAAAATACATTCTTTCTTTATCCTAGAAACTAAAATGACTGCATTAACAAAGTTCCTAATGTTTTCTTAAAAATAAACTACCATGTGAAAAAGATATGGGTAACACTCTAGATCACCATCATCTATGTATGCTGATAAAATATAACCAGTTAATTCCTGAATTTTTGCTTCTTACAATGTACAATTACCATGACAAATTTTTGAAAAACCATTTATCCATTTTGATTAAAAACAAAATAGCAAGTCTATTTAACAGCTGCTAATGGGGGCAGGAGATTGTCTGTTGCGTAAATCTCCGATGTTAGTCACATGATTCAAGTAGCTGAGTGAATTTTGCCACAATGGAAGAGAGCAGTGTTGGCAGCTGGGTCTCCATCATGCCAAACGGAAGCGGCATTCTCACCCCGGCAAACTTGGTCCTCGACTCCCGAAATGCCTCCACTCCATCAGCATGGTGGGACAACACGAGTGCCAAGGAACTGTTTCTGGAGAAGCAACTTCACAGCCAGGAACAAACCTACAGGGACTTTGCTACCACCATCCAGGTCTTCATCTTTGTAGGATCCCTTTTGGGTAAGAATCTCATTGGCTACTTGCTTGTCACATGTTCTCTAAACATCCAGGCATTAATATAGTCTCTCTTTTTCTCTCTTCTGTCACTAATATGGTTTCATTTGATCAGCTCATCAGGATTGTGTGTGTTGATACTGAACCTGTACAGTTCTGAACCCTCTTGCAATTGTGAAAGTTGTCTGTAAGACTGTTTTAATAAATGGAAATATCACTGGAGCTAGACTTCCTGGCACAGCCCATCTTGTGCTAGGCTTGTCTCACTTTTACCAGAACCAGTGACCTCAACAAGGGGAAGGTAACCATAAATATGGGACAATAAAAAAAGAACGTACTGGTATGCTGGTAGCACTGAAGCCTTGCAGAGTCAACCTGAGTGCTCAGGACCTTATTGTGGTCTGTACATCTTGATAAGGTGTCTGAGTGTTACCCAGATCTCCCGAAAAGGAGCCAGCATCCCTATGAAACAAGTAATCAGCCATGGCAAACGCTTAATTATACATTGGAAATGGAATAATTTGCAAGCTGATTATGCTTACCCCTGGTAGCTTCCACAGCTGTTGCCTTAATGTTGTTTCCAGAGAGATAGCTGGTGTACCTAGTTGCAGCACTATGTATACATCACCAACATGGCTATTAGCATGGCTGTTAGCGATTGTAGGTCATTATCCACATTCATTGATGAGCTTCTAATGTACATTTCATCATTCCTGGTGTTTACCTGACTTCTCTCTACCCAAGTTCATAAATGGGCCAGTTGAATCCTTTCGTTTTTTATAGCATGTCTCCCATTTCTGATGCTAACTAGATGCTGTAGAATAATGTATATCCCTGGATGCCCCCACTACCCTCTCCCCCGATCTAATCTGTACATCCCCCAACCTCTACAGTCTCTAGCCCTTCTACATACTCTCCCCACCTCTCTGAAAAATCTTTATTAAAAGCACTTTGTGTGACTTGTCTCAATTTAATCAGGGTCATCTGATCGGCATCTGTCGCTGTCTTTTCATATAGCACCACTAAGTGCAGCTGGTTTAATTTTGGTGTGAATTGTCTCAAACTGAAATAGGCCCCAGATCAGGCCTGCCACTAATGACTATTTTTCTATGGATTAATCTAATGACTATTTTGCCAATTGGTTGATTAATTTAAATGACTAATTTTCCTCCAAAAAAATGAAACTGATTTTTATTTTGACAGCAACATATTGTATGCCACTGAAGGGCTTTCGATAATGGACACCGGCTTTTCGGAACTATTCGGACATTGTTTTCACAATTCGATATTAGTAGTATGACTAAAATATTAATGAGATGCGTATTATGATGCCCAAAAGTTAGTAATCTGTATAAATTTGGCGTATCCTTATGTTTAATAAATTAATTTAGCGGAGTGCGCCACATGTGGCTGTTATGCAAGTAGCATACTGAAGTCATGGAGAAGAAAGGGATGGCTCAACAGCCACAACATCTTTTAAAAGAGGAGAGATCGTGGTTAAACAAGGTAAAAGATGTTGGCAAGTGACGGCACTTTTTGTAGTCCAATACTTTTTTGGTAAATATAGTTTTCATGTTTATTTCATTTCACAAATTATTTTCTTTTATTTAGTGTCTGTTTGCATTTAAGTTTTACTTTACGATAACAGCTCTGGTCCTCAGGGTTGCCAACTCTCATCCGTCTGACTTGACACTCACGCTTTCAGTCTCACACTCACACAAGAAATCTTACGGCAGATCTATCTTATTCCATTATAAACCTAAAATTAGCAACATCAAAAGCTTTGGGGTAGTTTGCAAACCATGCAGACTTTTAAGGTAATATAACTGTTACATACATTTGAATGAGTGTGCAGACTTTAAAATCTCACGCCAGCCAGCTGACCAAAGTTGAAAACCCTGGGTCCCAACAAGCCCAGCGCACACAAACTAACACACTTGCACCGTCAATCAATGTAGAATAAGCCCAGATTTTAGCCTAAACATTTTCACAAACACTTGTTCAATCAAAATTCTTAGGCAGCAGGCAGACAAGTTTATGGCTTTAATAATGAGTGTATGTAGCAGCTACAAGGACAAAAAAGCTCTCCATACTAATTGTAATTTAATAAACATGAACAGACAACACTTACGGTTTTGCCTACTCTGGCGGTCCATCATCCAGAATAACACCTGTGTGTTTTCTCTTTAGGTGCTGATGCATAGTACTAGTGCCGCTGTAGTATGTCATCACATTTTGCACGGTGTGGAACCCACCTTTTCATTTGGTGATAATTTGAACTACTCCCACAATTAGGGAGTGATATCAAAGGATGCATTTGTTATACTGAATTGTTTTAAAAATCATAGAAGTAATTTCTTTAAAATAATGTTAGAAAAACAACGCATTTTCAGCGTCAACATCATCGACCACGTCGACTAACCGTGGCAGCCCTTCCCCAAATCATCAACTATTTCAGTGGTTCTCAAACTGATCAATCTGAATAAATACCAATAAATTTCTCCCTTGGTGATTTGTCTCAAATTGAAACCAGGCATACATTTTCATAAATATAATGTTTTCAGTAAGTGGTAATAAGATCAATCAAACACTTCTTGAGTTATTCCCAAGTCAAGTGTCTTCTGCAGTCACCCTTCCTTTTGCTACAACTAAGCAACATCGCTTCAATTTCAGCGCGTTTTGTCTCAACATTGTCTCATCAAAGTCCAGATCTTCACCCATACAATGTATCCATGAAGTATTGAAAAGGATCCATCACATACTTTTTCAGCTTTTCTCAGTTTATTAAATGTGAGACTGGCATTTTCTTTAATATCACTATGCACAGTTGCTTCAATGTTGACACAGTTTGTCTCAAAATTCGATCCCATCCAGATCTTCACTCAAACATTGTCTGCATAATTTAAAAAAAATTCTGCCATATATTTTTTGAGTTATCAAACTAACAAGAAGGTGTCTGTGGTGGTGGATCGGTCCTAGCACCATATGTATTCCCTTTGTGGGGAATACAAAAATTTATCCACCTCCATGGCCTCCTCACAAAATATGTGGATGTGACACCCTTTCCTTGGGAGAAAGGGTTGTAGAGTGCCGAGGAGTGGTCCAGGCAGTTCTATAGGATTGCCACCAAAGACCGTAGATGCGGTATTGCTGAGTTTAACGGGGCTGTTTCTACACGTTTCTGAAATCTGTGACACACAAGCCGAAACGGACTACTGCTCAGGAACAAAGAGCTCTTGTGCTGGTTCTATTGTGTTCGTGTCATGACTTAAGATGTTGTAATTAGTGCCTGCTTGGTTTGGCCCTGTTATATAAAACTGTTTATCTTTTTTTATTTTAAACCAAACCACTTGATTATAAATATTGCAAATAATGCAGAGAGACATTTGTTAGTTAAACTCAGAATGAGTTTTCTGACATTCAAATTAATCTTTAGGTGTTTATCAACACATGAGATTAAGGCAGGATCATAGGAACCGGGAGAGGGGGGGAATGAAGGGACATGCACCCCCCATATTGAATTTGGCTTCACTTGTCCCCACAGTAAACAGACCTAAGTATTTAAATTCCTAAGTTGTGTCCGTCCCCCCCGATCTCAAACTCTCACCTACATCATTCAATTACGGGGGTCACATGAAAAGCAGATATCTTGGTACCTAGTATCTAACATTTGGCTATGTTTGTCCTTCACTATGAATGCTTTAAAGTTTAAAGGATGCATGGTACATGATACACCGTATCTAGCTTATTTATGAAGGACATTCACCATTTAATGTGTTGTTTACATATCACGTCAGTGTTAAACAGAACAGTGACCACTCAACGGGGGTGCCTCATGATCTAGCTGCAGTAGTGGAAACCTCCAAGAATGAACTACTTCCAAGTGTGAATTTGCTTTTGCGGCCTATACTATTCCAGCTGAAATACAATTCTGAATGTGGAAGCCCACTTGGGATAATTTCAAGAGACGTTTGTTCACATTGAGTGCTGAGAAAACCTTGAGGTGTTTTCTGCTGAGCAGAGTTGGATTCTGCTCTGCCCAGTGTGGGATCAGAGGAACAGAGCGAGAGAGAGAGAGAGAGAGAGAGAGAGAGGGAGGGAGGGAGAGCGTGGCACTGTTAACGCATGACCTGGAAAGTAATAGTATTGATTTTCAGCCTGCCTTTCAGTCAGACAGACAAAGTTGAAGAGAAATTGATTTCATAATCTTGTTTCCCACCAAGAACGTAAGGGGATTCTAATAATGAGAGATGATTGTTATGATTATGGGGGAAAATACCTCCCCACTCATACTTCAGGTACTTTTTCAGAATATAAGACATTGCAGACTTGCAGTGAACTTAGCTTGCTTCTGCCTAATCATTGCATTGCATATCATTTTTATGTGGACCCCCGTAAAGGTCTCCATAGACATTCAATTTTTTGTTTGTCTAGACTTGTTTGTTCAGTCCTCATGTCTACAAATGAATGAAAAATGCCATTGATTTCTGTTTGCTTCCTGTGACTGAAGGGTGCCTTTAAACTCAGCTGGGAGTGCAGTGAATTTGTTAGATTTGGGCTGATTTTTTTCAGCACTCCCTAATATAGTCCCTGTAATTGTTTACTCTGGCAGTCGGACACAGTTCTATAAATAGTTCTGTAGTTACAAACAAAATTACAGGCAAACAAATTGTGACTGTGGTATGAGTCTCCTCTGAAATCCAATTCTTTGGCTTGTGGAATTGTACTTCCTGGTGAAATACAGGGTGTACTTGCCGCTTGCATTAATCTCACAGATGCTGATGTGAGTCAGTGACCCCCCCACTCCCCAACCACCCCACCCCGGGAACCTAAGCCCTACTTGTTCCCTGGAGGCTGCTTGGCAGTCTTGACATGAATACAGTGGGCTCCATATTTATTTTCACCGCTGACTGAAAATGTACTAAAATACTAGGAAAAACAAATACAGATATTCAGTGCGATATGACGATACCTATCGGATGATGAAATAAAAACGTCTATCGTTTCATGTTATAATCTATCGTTATTTCGAGGTGTCGCAAAATACACTGTTTACGGCAACATTTTTTCATCATTTCAATAACAGTTTCAGGGTCACACGCCTCGTGCGATGTGGCACTTGATCGGACGTTTTTATGGGACTTTATTATTTGTAACCCACAGAAGACAATTCACAAATATGTAGCATGATCCATATAAAATAACATACAAATATAACACCTGAAAAACCTGAAATAAATGACAAACATTGATAGATATTACAACCGGAGAATTGCATTGAAAACTAACTTTACCGCGGTGTTGGAGTTAAGATTTAAACTCGATTCCGCTTTCTGGAATAGGCTATTTTAGTATATCCCGGCATACTTCATCGAGAACACCAGGGAGGTATACCCGAAAGTGGGTTGGGCATTAAACCTTTACTATGCCGCACGGTAAAGTTAGCTTTATGTTCACTGTAATATCTTGGTCTTCCAAATTTCTTTACGGGCGAATTTTTATTAATATTTCAATGTTTGTGTGTGCACTTCACCTTCAATAGCCCAGCTGTCTTGTTTACAGTCACTGACGGTGAATGGACATTTATTAATATTATAATTATTAATAATTATTAATAAACACGTATAAAACACATATGAAAGTTACGTATTGTGCCCCATAGTTTAATGCACACTTAACTGGACAAGTTTATACGGTTTATACTTATTAAGCCATTAATTCTACCTTTTGTACATTAAACGGACACAGTACAGTTATTATTAGTGGCGGAAAAGTATTGCGAAGTTAAACGGACACAGTACAGTTATTACTGTAGCTATGGAAAAGTATTGCGAGGGAACGCCAAACTATTGCGAAAGAACTCTACGATTTCAAAAAATATTTTCTCACCCAGACCTCTTAAGGGTTCTACGGAAGAGGATTAGGGCCACGAGCAAAGAACTCTAAGAAAAATGTAAGAATTCTGAAAAAGTCATTTTTTGTCATTTTCCACCAACCCTGACATCCCCACTTCCACTTTTGTCCCTAAACTCGGTGTATTGCATGTGACCTGAGGTCTGCAGCCAGTCTCTGACTCTAACGTCATGACTCTGATTTTTTTCTCAGAATTCTGATTTTTTCTCAGAGTTCTGCCTTTTTTCTCAGAATTCTCTGAAATTTATTTCACGTATCCTCTTCCGTAGGGTTCTGTATACCGCAGCTGATCTGTAGAAAAAAAAATCACAAATACATCACTATCCACAAATATGTTTTTCATTTGTCTTGTGTAAAATCATATCCACAAAAACAGAGAGCGATTTGTACACGTGGGCAGGGATTTTTGTCCAGTTCCTAACGCAGCTGATCTGTAGAAGAAATCCATCAATATGAGGTGCCGTCCTGATGTATATCGTTATTGGGATATAAGATGACTTACACTGCGATATGGAATTTTGGTCATATTGTACAGCCCTACAAGGCATTATAGACATAAATTCAAAATGTCAAGAAAAATATCGTAGTTTATTAATATTCCAGTGTAACCACCTAAAACGATACTTTTTTAAATAAATAAATTCACCAAAATATGTTTTCATGATTATTGGCACCCCTGGTTTAGTACGTGGGAAAATGTCACATCAGATGAAGGGACAGCTCAAAAGCTGCTGTAGGGAGAACTGAAAAGGGGCTTTATCAACCAAAATAAAGTTAAACAGGAAACATAGGACCACCAGGGGTACAACCAAAGAGCTGAGAACACCTAAGGGGAAGCTAGACTAACACTGAAATATGGGAAAGACTCACGCAGGGGGTGGCACAGGGAACAATAGGGATGACGACAATGACTGGATTGGGGAGCAGGAGACAAGCGGGTACTTTATATATACGTGTAGACTAACGAGGACTTAAAGAGTAGCAGGAGGAAGTGGGAGAGCCAGACAGACATGATGGGCAGGACATAACCGATAACAGCATGCATCTCTCCCTATACTGTTTGACAAGGCTAAGACACACATCTGGAGGGTTTTTGGACCATTCCACTAGGTCACGTTCTTGAGTTTGATTTATAAGCTTCCCTCTTCAGTTCAGCCCACAGGTTTTCCATCCAGTTGGGGTCTGGTGACTGAGAAGGCCATTGCAGAACCTTGATTTTGTTGACTTTTTGCCGTTTCCCATCCCGTCGCAGGCAACTCCATGGTGCTGTGGTCCACATGCCGTATCACGGCGTTCAAGTCAGTCACCAGCCGCTTCATCAGGAACCTGGCATGCGCGGGCATCTGCGCCAGCCTGGTGTGTGTGCCCTTTGACATCCTGCTGAGCGGCAGCCCGCGCTGCTGCTGGTGGCTCCACTCGTCGCTCCTCTGCAAGGTCATCAAGTTCCTCCACAAGCTCTTCTGCTCCGTCACAGTCCTCAGCTTCACTGCCATCGCCCTGGACAGGTACAGTGACCCTGGACAAACGCATGGCTGGTCTTCAGTAAAAGAGCAGAGAAAAATAAACAAATTTCTCACATACAGTATCATTAGAGTCAAAATATGGCAATGGGCCACTGTTAAAAAAAATTGTATTCAAATTGTAATAACCTAAAAGCCAAACTGTTCCTTGTTAATATGACTGGGAGCCCCGCAAAAATGCATTTTTGTAAGGCAGTGTTTCTCAAACTGGTCCTCGGGACCCCCATTGTTGCTTGTACAAATGTCACTGTGCTCCTCTAAAAAAGGGACAATGGACAAAACAGAACACATGTCTGTGGTCACATGCTTCCTCATGTGGATTTGGGAAATGGCAGTGAGAGAATCTGGAATGCCTACAAAGAATTAGAAATGACTCATAAAGAGGAGAATATTATCTTCTATGATCTGAGGTATTTAGGTATTGATTCAGAATTCTTTGAGGTATTGATTCAGAATTTTTTCTCAGATCACTGTAACACTTTCAAATGGTAAAATGAAAGATTATCAGTTGTAACAAAGGTCAATTCCACCCACATTTAGACCAGTGGAATAAATTCACCAGTTCTGGAACTGACATGGAGATTTCTTCACCTACCTAAGCGCATGCAGGCTCTTATATAGGAATAAAAATCATTGAGTGGGGCCAGTTATACACTAGACAACAGGATTCCACTGCTTTTGAAACATTTCAGAATACAGCCTTTTAACTTGAATGTGTAATGACTCCCACCTCACAGCCCAGGGGTTAAATGAGGAAACAATCCACTGTAGCTGGGGGTGGATGTCCACTAATATGTTCATTGATTAGATCCGTAGTGTCCCACTGGTGGAATAAGCAAATCCAATACCCTGATCTGGCATTTTCACACTCTAGGCTTAGTTTGCTCTGTGCTATGATGTTTTCGGTCAGTCACCTTAGCCAACTCGTAACTGACTCGTTGCTAATGGGATTATTTCCAATCATCAAGCAGATCCGTGGCTCTGACGAGTCCCCATGAAATGTGGGTGTTTGAAGAGAGCTGCTGCGGTTCTGACCCAGTCAGAATGGTGATAAAGTCTTGCTTTGACGGGCACACCCCTGGTGAGGTTGCTGCTCGGTGTTGTTAGGTCTTTTTTGGTGGATCCTTTGAGGCCTCCTCCACCCTGACTGCACATGATGCAGGATGACACAAGGACACGGTGGTGGATGTGAGAGCTGACACGACGGCTGGCAGGAGGTCAGACATGGGGGCAGATGAGTGGCTGATGGTGGGCTGGGGGAGGGGGTTGTCAAGAGAGAGGAGCCACACCATGAGGAACCACACAGATTCACAAGTGACGGACGCCACCCGCCCTGCTTCCCCGCCGCATGAATAATTCATGAGGGAGCATGGTCTGGATTTATCGCGCTTATCTGTTGATCTGTGCCTGAGGGGGAGAACATGTTCCGTGCTTCCCAGTGATTGACGGCGAATTTAAGGCAAGGGCTCCCTAGGGTACGAAGACTTCTGAAAAATTCAAAGCAAATGATCTATTGCAGTAGATAAGATTGTTTTCACATTTATCAATGAAGGATGCCAGCAGTAGAAAAATGTTGATTGTATTAGAAATATTAAAATGACTAACAGGGTATCCTTGGCTCCCCAGTCTTTATAATACAGCATGTAAGTTCGGGCTGGGAGCAGGCAGGTATGTTAGTGACTAGTGTTGAACTTCACTACATTTCTCGGTTGTTTGCATGTAGCTGGGGCTTCGCAATGCCGCTTCTGCTGCTGCACCTGACTGTGAATGTTCTTCACTGAGGTATGGATTCCTTGTTCACCCTGTATTTGTATTTTCTCCTTTTTGTCCCCCCAGATACTACTCAGTTCTGTACCCGCTAGAGAGGAAGATCTCAGATGCTAAGTCCAGAGACCTGGTTATCTACATGTGGGTCCACGGCGTGGTAGCCAGTGCGCCAGTGTTCGCTGTGACCAACGTGACAGACGTCTATGCCACGGCACTGTGCTCGGATGGCCGGAGCCGCTCGATTGGACACCTGGTCTATGTGGTGGTCTACAATGTGAGCACGGTCATCCTGCCACTGGCGGTGGTCTTCTTCTTTATGGCCCTCATCCGGCGAGCCCTCAGCGCCAGCCAGAAGAAGAAGGTGATCATCGCAGCCCTGCGCACGCCGCAGAACAGCATCTCCATCCCGTATGTGTCGCAGCGCGAGGCCGAGCTGCACGCCATGCTGCTGTCCATGGTGCTGACCTTCATGGGGTGCAGTGTGCCCTATGCCGCCTTGGTGGTCTATCGCTCACTGCTGGACATCTCTGAGGTGTCAGCCTTCCTGCTGCTCACCGCCGTCTGGTTGCCCAAGGTATCGCTGCTCGCCAACCCGCTGCTCTTCCTCACCGTCAATGGCTCGGTGCGCCGGGGCCTGCTGGGTGCTGCGGTGCAGCTGCACCGCCGCTACAGCCGGCGTAATGCCGTGCGCTCGGAGGGCCTGGCGGAGGTGCCGGGCGAGCCCGGTGTCCGTTCCGGCAGCCAGCTGCTGGAGATGTTCAATATCGGCCAGCAGCAGATCTTTCGCGTCGGCGAGGAGGAGGAAGAGGATGGGAACGTGAATGAGATGCTCCCTGTGGGCCCCGGGGGTGCTTCACATCGGAACGGCCCAGAGGCAAGACCACTGCAGGGGTCCGCAATTAAGGAGGTGGCAAGGACTGCCGCCACGCCCCCCCGGGCCTCCCCGCCGCAAGTCTGCGCAGAGTCTTCCTCCCAGGTGGCCCCGGCAACACCCTCTGACCCAGATGACGGGAGTGCCAAGTATTCCACGCAGTTTGGCTTCGGACCTTTCGAGCTGCCCCCCCAGTGGCTCTCAGAGACCAGGAACAGCAAGAAGAGGCTCCTTCCCCCACTGGGCAACACGCCCGAAGAGCTCATTCAGACCAAACAGCCCAAAATCCGCACGACGGAGCGTCGCATTAGTAGGAACAACAAAGTCAGCATATTCCCCAAAGTGGAGCCCTGACACCTGATTGGATCCCAGTATCCAGCACCCGCCCCTTCCTGTTTGACAGTTCTTCTGTGGAAGACAGAGAGTCTGTTTCGGAAACACAGGATCCTGCAGATCCATTCAGTAAACAATATTAGGCTTCACCCCCTCCCTGTTATGATGAATTGCTCTCAATCACACTGTGATCTGACATTTTTGTTGTTTCTATTCATATGCTGAAAGCTTCCGATCCTTGGAGCAGAAGCAGTTAAAACTGTGGTGTATGAACCCATCCACAGCTTTGTCACTAGAGTGGTGGTTCTGAGCTACACACGTGTCATGGGGTGTTTTGAACCTTATCACAAGAAAAAAGGCAAATGATATTCTTTGCCTGTAATATTGTGCGGGTCTCTTTCATGTTTGCCTCACAGCTGCACTGGAAAAACTGATGGAAATATGTGGTCCTTTCACAGTTTAAAACAACTTTAAATGTTACTTTTAAATGCTGGTTACTAGTCAAGTGACTAATACACTGAGCTATTGAAGACTCAGACTTTCCAGAAGAATAGCCTATTGTTAATTTGTATTCCGAACTTCCAGATTTTACTTTTGATTCTTTCTGTATGTTTACTGAATAGAGTTAAAAGAAAAAAATGTTTAATTCATAAACATTTAAGATTTGTTTACTTAAATCATGGAAGCTGTGAACAGGGGGATGATGTTATTGATCCTTAGAGAGTTTAATGTGTTTAGCAAATTTTCCATTTGCCCAGAGAGTATTTCCAATTTAAGACTGGGAGCAGGGTTTGAATTACACAGTGTGCAGCATGATTTCCCAAGTTACATGCACGTGCACAGCAGTGCGGTCAATAATAGGGTCACTGCGAAAAACATTCTACTGTTACTACTGCAGTCATTTAATACTTTATTATACATATTTATACTATAATTTTTTATTTTAGGAACCTTAATGTATGGAAAATAATATATAACCTAGAACACAAAAGTGGACAGTTTTTTAGAGCTTCCCTAAATGACTTGGACGAGCACTCAAGGGAGCCCTTGTACTTTTTTCTGACTTTGTCCTTTTTATCAACAGCACAAATCAATTAATTGTAATCATTTTCTGCCAGTAATATTTATTTACAGGTTGTAGCCAATGATATATGCTTCATGATAAATGAGGTTATATGGCAGGCATGGAGCATCAAATCTGTAAGTGATCAGGCGAGTATAAACCCCCATTCATTTAGTAAAATTTGTTGCAGGATTAATTTCTTGCCATATAACCTTATTTTGCATAAACAATATACAGTTGTCATGGATCAGGGCGGATTTGGGGCGACGGCATGGCATGGTGCAGGCTGGGAAGGCAGAAAACACTAGGAACACTACAAAATAAAGGACCACGAGGGGTCAAAAGTAAATGGGGATAAACAAAGACTAATTGCAAATGGGTCAGGGCAACAAGGGGCAGGCAGGTAACAAAGAGCACAACATAATACAGCAAACAATGAACCACTCGGGGACTGAACTAAGGCAGGGACTTAAATACCGAGGGGTAACAAGACTAACACAGGGCAGGTGAGACTAATTCACAAGGGCTGGGAAAACAGGCCACAGATGTAACTAGTAATTAAATCAAGGGACTGGGAGGGGAAAACTAAGACACTGACAGAAACAAGGAAACAGAATCTAACACGGGGGAATAAGAAAGACAGGTAAAACACAACCAAAGCACAAAGCAAGAAACCAAAGCAGAAAACAAACCACAAAATCACAGTAACTAGAAAATCTGATGAAACACCAGGGAACAAAATACAAAAACAGAGGGGGCAGGATTCAAACACACAACAAGGGGATTTGCAGGTAGCCACATGCTCAACATGTTGAACCATGCAGCTGACAAGGAACAGGGGAAAACACAGAGGCAGACAACAGGAGGGACGGGATGGCCAGCGACACCTGCTGGCCAAACGGGGAAGGGACACAAAAGACTGGGACAACAGAGGCTGGCCCTGACAACAGTATTCAAGATTACTTTGACAGACACTTGTATGAGATGTACATGTAATTATGAAATGACATTTTTATCAAAGAAACCAATGGACCAAGTAATTGCTATTCATTTACACAGAATTTCACCTTTATGCTTTCCTGCTAATGTTGTCTTCAATGTTGTCCACAACATTGCTGGTTTCTAATCCTCAGTTTTCCCAGAAGTCCTTGGTGGTGAAAGGTAAAAATTAGTGTTCATGACTATGAAATGCTCACAGTGAATTGGGTGCAAGTATGGGCTGTTGGAAAGAGTTTTAGAAACCAAAACATGGGAAAAAAATAAAAAATAATGCTTTGCACCAGAGCTGTGACCAAAAATAACAAACAGAGATGTTATAAGGTGAGAGGTTTGTAAAACTGGCCTTTATACATGCACATAACAGCTGAGGACTGAAATAAGTTGATAAGTATTTCCACACATTATGTAGAGAATGGCTTATACATCCTAAAGTTTTGCCAGAGTGCTAAGGTCCATCAGTAAAAGTTCACCTTCCGCTGGTGCCGAGGCCTTCGTCATTCCGGTCGTCGAGTCTGGCGAACCCCTTGAGCTGCCGCTGTAATGACCCTCCAAGCCGCAGGGCCCTTTCTGCTTCTCAGCGGGTGTCTGGTCTTACTGACTGAAGACAAATGAGGCTGAGCCACAGAAAAGGGAGGTTTTCTCTCATTGAGCTGAGAGAAAACCTGATTTCACTGATGAATAAGGAACGATGGCTCCCGGAGATCAGTATCAGGTAAGGCTGGTGCTTTTGTCGTCGCTGGATTTTGCCCCTCGAGACCGCATTTCACGTTCCCTTCTCAAACTGTGTACCTCAGTGACAAGGTCTAACAAATTAACCCTGAGGTCAAACTAAACATGCACTGCCATTGAAGGGATAAATGGGTGTGTGCAGCAGAATTTGACCCTGTTGTTGCCAAGTGGCCATTGTGGAGTCTGGTGTGTCGGTTTCCCAAAGCGGGCTGCTGGTCTGTCAGTGGTCATCATTCTACATAAGCACTACTGTCTAATGCAGAACAATGACGGGCAGTCTACATGGTGGTGGTTTTATGGCTACAGGGTGGGCTCGCGGTCGACAGCCGCGTACCTGTCTGACTCCCCTGCACACTCCAACTGGGTTTTCCTTTCTCTTTAACGAAGAAAGTGGTGTTCAGACCTTCATGGGTTTCTCCAGCGTTCTTTTACTGGCAAAGTCATGGCAGACTGCATCGCTGTTTCTTACCGCCATCTTCAGGCTTTCCTGACTGATTTCCATCACAAGGGGTTTTCATCCCAAATTCAGTCCTCTTTCACATATTTTGATCGATTTAGTCGAACATATACTACCAGTCAAAGGTTTTTCACACCCTGAGATTTTCTACATTTGCATTTTATCCACATAACATTTACTAAAAATACACTCAGTATTCTTTGCTATCAAATAAATGTACAATATGTTCACCATTTCAGTTCCTTTATTAGCAATAAATGTCATATGTTTGATTCATCAAAGTAACCTCCTCAAGCAGTTACAACAATAGAGAAAATTCAAGGCATTCTTTCTACAAGGGACATTAAATACTGCTCTGTTACATGGGATGAAACAGTTAACCAGTGCATTTAAAGTTAAAGGACAGCTTTGAATGTGACTGTGCCATCACCAGACAGCCAGTCCATAGGATGTCAGACATGCACTGTTACATACTCTTTCCGTGTTATAAAGGAAACTTATTTTATTTGACTTATATTTTCATTTATAGTTATAGTTTCCAGTGCTTAACAAGAATATAAATTCTGCAGTTTATGAAGTAAATGGAAAAAGTGGTAAAAACCTGTGGTGTGCAAAAACTTTGGACTGCTAGTGTATATTCCATTAATGTATTTTGAACTGTAGGTTTCATGTTATTTCCCCCCCAGATGATTTGCTGTGGGTCGTTGTTGCCTTATCTATTTTTCTGAGGTTATTTTATAGTCGCAATGTGATTTTTAGTTGTAAGACCAGAACTTTGGAGGCAATTTATTGTGCTTTTATTTGAGCTCTATGATTCATCATGTGTTGGTAGTGGTAGTATTATTCGGGTCTTCTGCTGAAATCAATGCCACATAAGGCTGACTGCTTGTACAGAGTAAAGCCTTGTGTTGATGCTGTCTGTCTGCCGCCAACATCCTTTAAGTTGACCTCTTGTCTTCTAAACAAATGTAAAGGTAAAACTTGTATTGAAAAGCAAGGGGTGGGAAGTGCTAGACCAAAGTCATTTTTTATAATAGTCCATTCAAATACTCCTCATGGAGAAGGGTGACAGACGATCAGTGTTTCATGCAAAGTCTATTTGTATGTGTGTGTTTTTTTTATACTGACAGAACTATTCCGCTGGAAGTGTAATTTATTCTGTTGAATAACCGACTGCAGCCTAGGTTGCCATGACCTCAACTGCGATCACAGATTTCACTGGGTGAGCTCCCTCTTCAGCTGTGTCACTGATGGTTCAAAAGGGTCTTTCAGTGGTTTAAGTGGACAGTGTTGGGCACCTGTCTTCCTACCAATTAGCAACTCTGCTGTTAATGTCCTTGTACGCAGCTGCATTCAAAAAGCCGGTGAGAACAGAGTGAGAGGCACCCTCATGCTTCCACTATTTCAAGAGGACACAGGCATACATTTGGACTGTGGCTGCCACATGACATCTGTTTACATGTAGGGGGGGAGTTTCCCCTGGTGCCAGAACATAAGATAGACCCACTACCTCTCTCAGCCCAGCTGGATTACCAAGATGAATGAATTATTATTATATTGTAAGCCGTACATTGTGCAACAGAATTGAGGCAGTGTTGTGTCACACAGCACTCTCACGAAAGACCCTTGATCCGTCACCGTGGGTGGAATGGAATTTTCCCAGAGAGTTCAGCTTCGCCTGCCGCGATGCAGCCAGCCTGATTTTGACAGACAGCTTAATTTGGAAGGGTTGCGGGACACGGTGCCTGTCAGGAAGTGTGATTTTTGTCGCCAAGTTGCGAAGCCGCAATGTTATAGCCAGTCAAGGACGGAAGCGACTTTGTTTGTCTTAACTTCATCTGCCCTAGTTTAAGTGCTGTGCTCTTGTTTACACTGGAGAGTCATTAAGAACACGGCTGATAGTGGGAGATAATGAATTATAAATGTAATCTATTTAATTACACTTACCAATGGCTTTATCTTTGAAATGTATTTTTTCCAGACATATCCCCATGCTAAAAGCCTGTAGCTGAATATTTATTCATTGCCTTCATAAGACATTTTTTCTTATTTTAGTCTATAATTAATGACTGGGTTTCTTTTAAAAGCTACTTTTCAGGAAAGCTGAAATAATCATCCTTTGGAACATGGCACCGTTGTGTGGCTGGTGTTAGCTGTAGCATGGTAACGCTATTACACAGGTCACAGAATTACTTGTGAACTTGCATATCAACAATTGAATTCCCAATGCTTTTGTTGCCATTATTATTACAGGAATGAATCAATCCAGATGCAATAGCTAGGCCCTGATGACTCCTGGGCTATTTAGCTGTCCACAAAGCTCTGGATTATGCAAACATATGTTGGCCAAGACTGTGACTCATGCAAGGCAGAATATCCCCAATTGCAAATAAAAAAAGAGATCTGGTGGAAACTTTGAGAGGGGTTTTTGAATTTCTTTTAGGGTGAGTCTTAGCCTGTCATGTACAGCCATCTAAATGAAGAACAGTGCTTCCCCCGAAAAGCACCTCACTGGTCAAAATGGATCAGTTTTTGATAAATGTGTAATGTGAACAAAATGATAAACTTATTCAAATATAAGACATTCATTACACCAGGCAGACCTAATACAATACTTTTCACATGGCTTTTGTAGTTCTTTGAGAGCTCATCAGAATTACTTCCTTACCACATGTCCTGATTATACAGAATTAGAGCATTTACCCAAAGCTCCATTCCGAGCAACTCTGTTCTTTCCACAGAATACAGGCACAGAACCCTCAGGGGTCACAGGTTATATAACCACTGAGGATTATGAAGGGCTGTGAAACTCAACACAGACAGCTGAGGCGAAGCAGGAGAATTATTCTTCTGTATTCTTCTTAAGAAAGAAAATTGGTGCGAGTCATGTAGATACTGGAAAAAGCCTACTTCGCAAATGGAGGGCCAACCCAATTCAAATGCCTTGCATACTGTATAACCAAATGCACTTATCACCGTGCCTGTCAGTGCATCAACAGAAATTATAAAGACAAAATACTTCCCAGCAGATGGCCCTGGAGCGGCCCAGCCAGCTAAAACAGTCATGCTGGGAAGGTGGGTTGAAGCCTAGGTTAAGTCAATAGCTGGGAGTTCAGCTGCAGTGGAAAAGTACATTGCTCTGCTGGCTATGCGGAGCGTAACCTGCTTTTCACCTGGCTGCCATGTTAGCACGTCCCGGAAGAGATGCGGCACTGGTCCCGCTGGCACTGATGTGTGAGGGAGCACTAGACTTGCTTGGGCCACACACCCACAGCCCTTAAAAGGTCCTAGCAGGACCAGGGAGCTTTGAATTGGAATTGGAAAGAGCTAAATTAGACTGAAACTATCCAGTGTGAATTATAGTCATTAAATGCAACTGCAGGCTACATCATCTGTTTCTAATGTGCTTTCTTTTCCCCAAGTGGTTTACAATTGTTAGCAGTGTAATTTCTGGTGCAGCACAGAACCTATTCCGAGCTAGAATGCCCACCACACATCACAGAGGGGGAAAGGATTAATTAAAGTCAAATACAGGCGAAGACAAAGTGACTACAGAAAATCACCAGCTCCATGCAGTTTATGTCAAGGTATGGTCTCCTAGTTTGCCCAGATTGTATTCTGTCCTCTAGTGCAGGGTTCTTCAAATCTGGACCTCGATTCCAAATCCAGGCCTTGTTTTCAGTTCTCCCAGGTAGTTGGTTAAATAATTACTGATTCTGATTGGCCAGAGGCGTCACACCTGGCTCACAGGTAAAGGAAGGCTGGAAAATCAGCAGTGCTCAGACCTTGAGGATCGTGATTTGGATAACCCTGCACTAGTGGATCAAAAGTAACACCTCCACCAGTAACCCACAGTAGACTGTGCCACAGTAAGATGGAACATGCCTAATGAAAATGCCAGCTGTCCACAACAGAAATTTCAGCGTAATTCACAGAAAATTCAGGAGAACGGCTGATTCCCCACACTGTCGCAAAGCAAATACTGTTTTTAATATTTACTCATGTTAGTTTTAAGTTTTATTTGTGTGTGTGGGGTTTCTCCTGCAAGAAAAGTCGTAAGCTGCTGTAAATGTGATGCCTTCTCTTTATTCACAACCTGATGAAAATTCTTTTCAGCGTCAGCTGTAGACTTCTACATGTCTTTTACACGGGCCATAGCAAATCAAGCCTGCTGGCTAATGCAGTACTTAGGCTGATGTCATTTCCTGTCTTTTTAAAAAGCTCACAGCAAAGCACAGCATTTGGGCCTCTCTGCACGAACAGCCGACTTCCAAGCCAGAGCCATGATACCCAAAATACCCTGGACAATAATGTGATTTGATAAAATCTAAGTCAAAGATTCGCTTTCCTTAGAATAGTGAGCAGATATTAAAGGAATTGTTTCTACAGATAACTGGAGAATCTGGATCCCTAGCACAATACGGTTGTACTTGAGACATCGCTCTCAGCTTCCACAAGCTAGTCATGGATTTTCCCCATTGTTTTTGTTGCCTGAGTTTGGAAGGCATAGGTGTATTGATCACGTGAGCAGAAAGTTAGAAAAGGGAAGTTCTAGATTTGGTGGGCAAGGGGATAAGTGAACAGACAAAAGCCCTGCAAGAAGCAAGATTTATTCAAAGAGTGAGGAACGTTGTACAAGGTGTATGTTACAGGGGCAGTTCATTCAAGATAGTCATCTTCCAGTATACAATGGCATATGCACACTAGAATAACTGGCTTCTTTTTTCCTTCTAATATCTTCCCAGTATAAGCTTTCTACCCTTCAGGGGAAGACTGTCCCACCCCCAGGGTGGGTAATCAGTTACTCACAGTGTCCTATGGGTATTTTTTGACATGACATTATTTATGGAAGCCACTCAGCATCCCCTGCTGGTAGAAAGATTCCCAACAGGCCACTGTGTCACACACCCATTCAGGCACAGAGATTGGCAGGAATACGGCACAACTACAGGCAACGTAGACTTGGCTGGTACCTCTGCCACAGCACATTGAATGTTCAGGTTCCTTCTAAATCATGGATGAAATCTTGCAGGTTAGCTACAGAATCTCACTGACATCCTCCAGCAGTGCAGCAGGGAAGGAGACTCAGGAGACAGGAGGAACAAAGCTTACTGGGAAAAAAAGCTACACAAAAGAAACCTGGTTACAGGCAGGCAGTCCATTCAGGACAGGTATCCTTCAGTATTCCCTTACAGGTAGGAAACTGCACTCGCCTCACAGCAGCCATTCTACTCCACCAGCATCCACCACACATGCAGATTTAACCATGATTCTCTATTAGTGTCCAGCTCAGGCTTTACGCCTAAATCATTGTTTGAGACAATCATCGATTGCTAACTGTGTCCCATTGGCAGTATTCAAGGTGCAGTAACTGCCAGCCCCTGCGGTGCTGATCGCCTCCTGCTGGTGTACGGCGGATTCCCAACAAGCTGTTGCATCACACAGTCCACTGCCGGACAGATACCTTATCTGCTACTCTTAGCACATAGCAGACTCTGTATGACAATTACAGATGCTTCTCTACTTATGAACGTTCAACTTACGAACTTTCAGACATACGAACGAAGAGGACTGTAAGTCCAAATTGTGTTCACTGGGCTCCCGTTTCCTGTCCGCAACATAATTTTTTTTTTCTGCCCTCCAGGTCCGCCTAGTACGACGCGTAGCGTGCGTACTCCCAGCATCCTAGTTCTTTGTACTTGCGTATGCCCTTAAAATGATGTTGAATAACGACTTACGAACATTTCAAGTTGCAAACGGCCGTTCGGAACGTATCTCATTCGTGAGTAGAGGAGCGTCTGTATTTCAATCCTTTTGGAACTTGAACAGAACAAAGAGTTAGTTCTTGATTTAAACAGATTTTATATAAATGTCGCTAATATTAAAACAGGTCGACTAGCTTTTTACTGCCTTACTAGCCTTATGAAAGCTTTTACAGGTAGGTTTTTTGTTTCTCTCTTATATGCAGCCTCACATGGATGGATGGGAAGAAAAATGAGGTTTATTTTCCCAATACAACATGGTCATTTGGGTAGTTTATTCATTAGTAAAAGAAACCTCGAGTGTTAATAATGAGTGCATCATAAATTCTTTACAGTGTAGCACAACTGAGATCCTTACGTGGCATGGACATGACTGATTTAATGGTGCGTTTTTTTTTTTTTTAACGGCCACAACTTCACTGATGAACAGCCACTTTGTATAAATGGTCCTTTTCTATCAATGTATAATTAAAATCTGCAGTGTCAATTAGGGTCAAAAATCTATTTGAGGTAAAGGCACAGGGCTTGCAAAAAAATTGAATAATTATAGGAAGTATAAGTCTCTGAAAATGAGAGGCAATTTAGAAAAACGCTGACTATTACAATACTATCAATGGCTCTCGACTGATTATAACATCAACCTAGAATGGCTGGAACAGGGGAGAGAGGGAGAACACTGAGCAGGGAAGACAAAGAGGGAGGAGAATGAGAGAGGAAGAGAGAGGGAGAGAGCCCACTCCTTAGATGGAGAGTAAAAATCACCATGGCAACAACATTCATTTACCCTTCAGTCCTTTCAGTAATCATTCCTGAATATAATACTATCCCTATCTGCAAGAGCAGGAAATTGTATAAAAATCATTTTCACTTGCAATAAAAGTTCCCTTCTGCTATCAACATATATATCATTGTAGTCATTCAAACTTATTTTGCATAATTATAGCGCTGATCATTTTCTTAACATTCTTCATTTTATCAATCACGCATAACTTAGGTTAAAAAAAGCCACTGTGTACAATTAATATATGGTGGGTAAGAAGGACAACTAGAGTAAGCTTAGGGTTTCTTGTTGCTGGACACTTCACCAAATCACTAGAAACCTGAAGACCTGAACACCCGTACACACAGAACATAAAATATTTTTCATTATTTGTGATGCGACATTCCACCAGAAATCCACTGCACAGCAGCAGGAGGTGATCAGGATCATGCAGACCGATGGTTTCCTCACAACAGTACCAACAGGACAAGGCTGGTGGCCAATCACTGCCCCACCCAGGGGCCAGGACGGCCTTCCCAGCAAGGCTTAAAACCCATCCTGGGAAAAAAGGCATGTGAGCTCAGTATGCATTCTCGGATCTACACAAGAAAACCGGGATGAAGATTGTTGCTCTAGGGCAAGAGATGCTTTCTCTAGAAATGGCAAGGGCCACCTCTTTGTTGCAACAATGTTTCTTTTTAAATTGTCCTTTTAAATGTACTTCATACCATAAGGGGTATTTGCCTGCACTCTTATTTTCTGTATTTCCTTGTCTAGCACACTGAGAGGGAATGTGGGTGAGAAGAGATACTATAGCTGACCTGTGAGCTCTTATATGTGAAGGGATCTTTGCAGCTTATGCTGCAGTACCTAATGTAGATATTCCTAATACAGAGTTAGGATCATCACCAGTTTATTCTTCCATGGAATAAAAGGAGAGCTGGCTTGCTACTTGCGTATTTCTAGTGATAGACAAAATGACATTTCATGAACCATTTGCTGTATTTTTTAACCCCACTAGATGGTGCTCTTGGTTTGCTTTGGGGCATTCTTTGTACCCTCTTTTGAACAGACAGCACCATCTAGTGGGGTCAAAAAAAGCAGCAAATGCTTCATGAAGCGTCATTTTGTCCATCACTACTTATTTCTTACCAAGTCACCACTGAGGATGCCATTAAGGTATACCTCACTCTGTTCAAGCTAACTATTGAGAGAATAGTGCCAGCATATAAACTTGGCTGGTTAGTTGTGAGACTCACTTAGCCAAAGTGAATTGTCTCCTCAATGGCATGGTTTAAACGCAAGGATTTCCTCTGATGACTTTGATTCAGTGAACGTGTAGCATCTACTGTTCCTGCCCAAGTAGAGGATGAATAGGCTGACTAGGAAGGTAAGTTCCCCTCTACAAAGACCTGTGCTGATCACCAACAGCTAACATGTTCAGGGTTCTTTGCAGATATGTAGCAGGGTAACATCTTCACATTTTAGAACACCTCCTGGTAGTTTAGGGGACCAGAGTACATGGTAGCCTCCCTATATTTATTCTATAGTGAAAGCTGGACAGAATGTATTTCCTTCACAGGATGGGGGACTCCATCTGATCAGCATTCACGGTTAGCTACCTTGGTTCCTCATTAGATGTGGGTCAGCTGACCCCAAGACAAGGTTCAAGCAATCAAAGGTGGAAAGTTCAGGTCCAGAAAGTACAAATCCAGACCAAGGTTTTGTTTCAACCAACCACTTGAGTATAAACAGTCACAGTCACAGAGTACTCAACTGGTTGGTTGAAACAAAACCTTGGTCTG
>JAODKC010000028.1:482148-556198 GCA_026777985.1 Mormyrops attenuatus | reverse complement strand
GTCACAGAGTACTCAACTGGTTGGTTGAAACAAAACCTTGGTCTGGATTTGTACTTTCTGGACCTGAACTTTCCACCTCTGCTAGCAATCTAGGCTTTCCCTCACTCTGTCACCTAAGAACCAGGTATGGGCCTTTCTGGAACTGGCTGTATGCTACATTTGCGTTATTCCCAATAGCTCTGACTCCTGGGCTTGGATTTCCACCCTTAATGGACTACGCCCCCTTTAACCCCACCCACGCCTGCTTATTCGGGGTGGCTGGGGATTTTCTTTGAGTTGATGACCACTGCCCTTCATCACCACATCCCTCTTGTGTATTTTCCTTTGCCCTGAATAAACACTGGAGTGATTGCTTGCACCATTGTATACTGCCGAATCCTAATATTTTTTTATTCCACATTGTTACATTATTTTGCCTAGAAGCTTATCAGAGAAATGTAAAAAAAAGCCATGCCGCTCAATAAAGTTGGGCTGCATTTGTATAGCAACACTGTTGCGTGCTTCTCGGCGTCTTGGTTACCGCTGGAGCTCACGCATGAAAAGCCGAGCAGAAGAAGATCGTTTAAAATTTAACTCACAGTACAGGTACGTCATATTTTTTTTTTTTTTTACATTTCCTGTTTTTAAACCAAAAGTCATTCACTATTACTAATTTTACCCGTTACAAGAAGGAGTAAAAAGCAGTAGCTTTTGTGTGGATGCTGAGGGTTCGCTGCTTTTTCAGTCGTATCGCTTACACTCTCACCTGTTGTCGGTGAGCAGCTACCCATCCGCCTCTGCCCGCCATGGACATCACGAAGGGAAGCCTAGACGATATCTCCCGTCCGGCCTCCAGTGAGCGTCATCGCCCCGGGAGCCGAGTGTCGTTGCGGGAAGGTGTGCGGGTTAACCAGGACACCCCGTATGCTTTGGCGGTCCTAAGCCCCGACAGCCCTGGGACGGAAACTCCTGTTAATTATGTAATTACACATACTGTGTCATTGTGTTATTCACCACACTTTGGGCGGTCATATCTGCCATAATCCCACACACCTCTCTTTAGATACAGTAATGCTAATATTATACTCATGCTGTAGTATACGTATGCTTTAAACGTTTACTTTGTATGGCCAAAAGGGGGCACCGGACAATGAGTTCCCGGTTTCCTCTGATGATCAAGCATGGTTAGATGGCAGACCCACGGACCCTGTTCATGGAGAAGAAGATGAAGGAAGACGGTTGGATCACTTGGGAAGACATTTCTCAGAGTCAGGTGTGAATTTGGCTTATGCCAAAAAGATTGCACCAATAAATATGAAGAGTAATGTAATAAATGTCATCAAATGTTTGTGGTCCAGCAGAGAAAAGTAAAATTAGGTAAAAGCAGTAAAGCTAAAATTATTGCTTTGAATTTAGTCAGCATATATACAATGAGCTGACAATTGGCATAAAAAGACATCTGTTTTAATGTTCCTCTTTTAACAGAAGGAAAGTCAGGCAACTTTTATATGGAAGAATCTGATGAGGAGAATAAAACTCCAGTCCTTCAGGAAGCCATTAGGAAAATGAAAAAACTGGACAAAATTTTAGCACAGAAGATCTCCAAAGAAAAAGCTGTGAAGGCAATGGGGAAGGAGCTCCAGGTGAAACTATGGAAAGAACTTAAGGTGAAAATACAGAGACTGCTGCCCTGAAATCTGTGTTTTTTCCCTCAAAGCTGGTATCTCATTTTAGTGTTTGATCGGGGGATTTGAATATCTCGCAGGAGCTAAGGACAAAACCAGAACGTGCCGATGAGGCTGAAAACACACGACTTTATTTGGCTCTAGGATCTACTAGCTGTAAGTGTGCGAAATGGCTGAAAACTTACCTCACCTGTGCGCTAACATTTCTACAAGCTGTAAAGATAGTGCCAGCATTAAATCACAGATATCTTTGCACACATGTTCATGCCAAAATTCTTCTGTGCGTGGGACTGTTTGTCATTTAATTTAGTAGTCACCTGTAAGGCAAGACCTTGAAATCTGGACAAAGAAATGACATTTAATCCCATTTGATAAGTGATGACCCTTTGTGATTTGCCAGAGTGTGTCCATGTCAGGGCTTGATGATAATTTGGGGCAGTTATATAAAGTTGTTTTGTTGTTGTTTTTAAATCATGAACAGAAAAACTCTTTTAAGGGAAAACTGCTGCTACCATCTCAGGTCACAGAGGTCACATATCTCACTCTTTCTGCTGCTTCTTTTCCAGCCACTAGAAGATTGAACTTACCTTTTCATTGCACATTTCCATCTGTGTCATAACAAATTTAATCATTTTTAAATATTCCAGCCTATGGCTCTGGTGAGGACGGGGAGTTTGTTCCCATATTTGGGACTCAGATTTCACAAGATGGGTATGATGTAGAAGAAAAGAATCTGGATGACGGTAAGTAAGCAGCAGTAAATGTATTCCCCTGTGCAGTAGGTTCAACTGAGCTGGGAAGTCCAGGCACTGAACCAGGTCACACAAAGTGTTTTGGAAAAACCTTCAATGGCTGTATTCATGTGAAAGTAAATGTTTTAAGGATGACTCCCAAGTAGGAAGAAACTGATCATCCACTGGTGTTCATTTCGTCCCATAGCCATGTTGGAATTTTTCTATTTACAGCGTTGCAGCGGTATGCGTTCAATGTTTTTATCCTTTCATCTGCTTACATGCAATTCTAAGTTTTTTACAGTAGATGGCAGTATACCATTAGGAAAAAGCAAATGGTTTTCATGCATTAGAAAAGTCCATTAAGCTGAGGGGTCCTCTTTCGCAAAACCAGTTGCATTTTTGACATTTCCATCGGATACTGCTGTAAATCACTAAAATGTTGTTAGATTTTATATAATTCTAGGTGTTCTGTGAGTTAACAGTTGGTGTGATTGCATGTAATTGTTAATGTTTGTCTTGATTTTCCCAAGATTTTCTTCCATCTGTCAGGGTAAATATGCACAATTGAAAAGTGAGGTGGGCTGAATATATCAGGGAAGCTTAGTGTTGCACATGTTAATGCATATAAGACATCAGTAGAATGGGATTTGCATTAAAAGTTTCTCCTGAATTCTAAAAATTTAAGTGATCAAAGTTGACTGAAATAATGTCGTGTTTCGCCTGTTGTGTGGTTTACCTCTTACAGCAGGCAAAGGAGGCCAGTGCAAAGCAACAGACTGCATTGAATTTGATCTTGAGGAGCCAGTGCCAGATCCGCCAGACTGCAGACAGAGTGGAGTCGTCGGGGCCAAGAAAAAAAAAGACTTTGTTAAGAAAAACATAGAGGTGGGTCAGAGGTCATAATGGGCCTGATTCTGTGCACAGTGTATTTCATTCAACGACATAAGCTATCAATAAGTTCAATGGAGCAACAGAATAATGACTGGGCTGGAATGAACAGAAAATGTGAGCCATAATCAGTGGTCTGATGTGACTCTGTTTAACCTGACAGCTGGTCCGGGATGCTGGGAGCCAGGTGGTGATGACACAAGCTGAGAAGCAGAGACTGGCAGAGCTCCTGCAAGACCTTGAGGAGTGTAACACGAGCCCTGAAGGATATGAGGTATCTGCTGACTATGGGGTGATGGAGGAGGGGGGGGATTGGGAGGGGGTGACCCCATGCACTTGGGGAGACATGCGGTACCATTGGCCCGTGCAGTTCATCTGAGGAGCAGAGGGCAGGTGCAAGGTCGCAGGCCGTGGTATCCTTCCTCATCTACACAATGGTAGTCACTGTTCTCAGATGTGTATGGCTATGTGATCAGAAGGTTCACGGTTTGAATCCCGTGGCTGGTAGAGTGAGTTCACCGTTGGGCCCTTGGGCAAGGCCCTTAACCCCAGTTGCTCCAGGTATTTGCTGACCCTGCTCTCTCACTTGTATGTCACTTTGAACAAAAGCACCTGGCAAATAAATAAATGTAACGTGTACCAAGTGCTGGGAAATGGCACACCACTGATGCCATTAAAACATGATAATTTGTTGTATTTTGTTGCGTTTTACCACATATCTGCAGATGCCGTGTGAACCCAGCTCGGGAAATAATTTATGCATGGGGAAGTCTATATACCTCACTGGGTGTGAAGTTTTATGTCATATGCTGTGTATGTTTAGCTAGGAGTTTCTGCACAACTTCAGGAAACCAGAAATACATAAAATGTATGAAGAAGATTGGTGACTGAATAAAAATGCTCTTGCTTGTTTAAATGCAATGAAATCACCGAAAGAATAATCAAAATACATATCTGCTATGGTATATGCCTGAGCTGATTTTCAAAAAAGATTTTAATATTGCAGAGCAGATATTTCTAATCATATTACATCATTGAATCATAATACATCATGATTCAAATTTCTATCGCCTTCTAGATGCTGAAGAGAATATATCACTCAGGCCACATAATTTATTCGGAATATTTTATATATTGCATGCATTTTGGAACCTTACTGTCCTTGGGTTTGAATTTGTAAATATTCTTTGCTTGGTTTTATGAGATTGCAATTTATTTCCTGGATTCAGTATTTACTGAAAACCATGAAATGTCATTGTTTGGAAAAATCTTAAAACTTAAAGCGGCTTTGCATTTTAGAAGGCATAAGGAAAGCTGTGCATGCAGTGGTATTTATTCTAATGTTTTTGGAGCCTGAATAAGATTAACAGCTGTAAAACACATTTTTAAATGTATTGTGTTTTTTTCTGGAAAACATGCATATTCCAGTTCAAATACTGTATGACAAACATGTGATCAGACACACAGAAGCTGGAGAGAAATTCTTGTACAAACCAACCCGGGCTGTTTCTTCAGCCTCTGCTTCTGGGATTTTCTATGATAGTGGCTGCTTGGTGTGAGGGGAACACTGGGTGTCCCAGGTGTGTCAGGATGTGTTGTTTACTTTGTGTATTATTTAAGCTAATAATGGCTACTGTTTCGCTGCTCTTGAAACTCAAAGTGTTAAGTGCTAAATTTATCAAGCTTCCCCTGGGTTTTTAGGGCCACCTCAGGGTAACTGCACCACACACCTCAAACTGAGACAAGCCTGCATTCTTGGGAATTTTATAAGTCCGGCATAGGCTTCCTGTTATTGTTAAGCATGCGGTTATGAAAGGCTGCTGGGCAGCAAGTTCGTCTGTGATGTCTCACGGGTAGAGCCGTGATGCTATGTCAGGGAGCCCTCTGCACGAGGAAGAGGCTGGCATTCCGTCAGAGCCTGGAATCTAATGCAGCTGCCATTTAATGCTTCTTTTGAATTTTATTTAGGTTCTTTCCTATTTACTGGTGATAATTCTGGGCTTCAGCCTTGGGCAGACAACTGTAATTTGAATCAGGGTTAGTAAAAATACTTGCACAGCGAGAGTTTCATTCCTTAGTATAATTATATCAGGCTGGTCTGATGTTGTCCTTTTCTGTGGAATCCACCCAGGTGTCCCTTCAAGAATGTTCTTTGGGATGCTATGATGTGGTTCACTTGTCTCCTTAGCTTCCAGGTCACCTAAAATAGCGCGGCGGGCCCTTTCTGCGGTTTCATTTCACGAAATCAATAAAGCTTCAGCACCCTGGAGAGCTCATCGTGGTAATCTCCTAAAGTACAAATGTCTTGTTTTTATATGCTGGAAAGTTCTATTTGTCTGCCTGTGCTCACAAACATCTGGCTTGCATCCGTTTATTTCAGAAAGTTCACAGAGCTGAGACATTTCCGCTGTGTTCCGGAAGTAGTTGTTGGAAAGGGTCGCGAGATAGCTGAGAAGCATTTCATGTCTTGTCCCTGATTTTTATTGAGAGTGACCATACTTTAGGATATCACTACAGTTTCCTAGGTAAAGATGGAAAGCCAAAGGGTTTTTAAATTTCTCTATATGTCTTTCTTATCACTTTGCTGTTTACCACATTAAAGTAGCATGCTGGAGTTTTCTTAAGCAGTCGGGGGGGGGGGTGAGCAAGAAACTAAATGAATAGATTCAGTGAGTGCGTAAAAACAGCCCGCTTGACTTTCCAAGGACAAATTTAAACAGACGTTTTGAACAGTCCCTGTGTGCCTTCTGTGGCTTCGAGCTGCTTTTGTTTCGGGTAATAAGGTAGAATATACAATCTTTCAGTCACAGTGCCTGCAAGGGCATATAAATCTGTCACCCAGAGTGCTTACACAAAGTGTAGTAATACAAAGTGTGTCCATTGTTGAACTTAAAAAGAAAAAGGGCACAGTGTTAGTGTTAGCTATTTTTCTGAGGCCTGTTAATTCAGTGCTTCCACTGGATTTTCAAGTAGTGGTTCAATTTTTGCCGCAAAATGGTATCTAAAATGTTATGTGCATGTTATGCCTACTCTTCACCCCCTCCTTTTGACCAGAAGATGAACAAATTGCTGAAATTATTGTTAACACAATGAAGCTGTGCTGTATAGAGCAAAACCAAATCAAATCCCTTTTATCTGAAGGGCGTCAAGTAATAAATAACGAGGTAAAATGTTGAGTCTGCCTCGCAGGTTTTTTATGTCTTTCTTAGTTCTGTAGTCAACACAACCAATGTAGTCTCTTCATGGGCATAAATATGTAGTGTACGATTTTATGTAATGCTTTTTTAAGACTCCATCTATTTATCTCTCATGGGATGGAGACAGCTATAAAAAGAGCTTAATTTCCATCATGCTATCATGAATCAGAGTGCAAAAAATGGTGCAAAATAGTTATATCCACTATTTCATTCTGCATGTACAATTTCTGCGTAATTGTCATATGTAGCTCTCCATTTTTTTTGTCATAAAATGAAATTTTACCTCCACCTGCTGGTGAAGACATGATAATACACTCACTCCAAGGGAGAATCTCATCCCCCGCTGATGGATCAGTCGCGTAATCTCTTGAGTATCTCGAAGATTCATCATTTTTTTCACAGTATATTTGCAGTCAGCAACACAGATGTAAGTGTGTGGTTACGTGACTGAGGTCTGCAGCTGAAAAGAAGCTGAAATTTTCTGCCAGAGAAGTGACAATGGGTCGTGCTGAGCTTTATGGAAGGGCGGGTTGACTTCAACACCAAGCTCGGGCCAAGTGACCTCAGCTGCCACCCGCCGTTTTATGGGATATTGTGTTAGACTGACGAATGATTCATTCACTGCAGAGCACAAATGGATGTTTCAGGTTTTTTTGGAAGTGCTCAGCATTTTGCGTGTTTGCAGAAGCCTTGGTCAGATTTGCGTCACAAAGCAATAATCGTCTACACTTGTTCCCAAAACAAATGCCAGGTGCAAGAAAAAAACCGTTCTTGGAGTGCTGCTCCAAGAGAAGCTTTAATGCTTCCAGTGGATCTAATTTAACTCTTAAATCTAAATTTTACTAAGTAGGTCAAAGTTTATTTAAGTGTAATACTATTATTACTAGTATATATTAGCAAATATATTAGCAAAATAAATACAGTTAACTTCTTATAAATAATAATAAACACCGTTAACACTTTTGCACAAATCACAAATTTTCCTTAATCTCTGTCATAGAAAAAGCAGTCTACTCTCTGGTGAGTAAATTCTTTTCAGTAAATTTGTTGAGTAAACGAAATTGCTTATGGTGAACTGTGGTTCGTGCTGTAGCTTTTGGAAGCTGCTTTGTTAGATTATTGTCTTCACCATTGTCTTTTAATCAGTGTAGTTTTGTGTTACACCGAAGATGTCCGGATAAACTATAATGATGGTTGCCTGTTTTGTACCCTACATGACATCTAAAGGATGTCCACCGTTTGAGTATTTCTTGCTTTTTTCCTTTCCAGGGAGATCCCGCTCTGTGGGCTGTACACGTACCTGCTGGAGAAGGTTACACCCCTGAGCCTGCAGAGCTAGACCAGTTGCATTACATTGACTCCAGACTTTTGCAAATCCTTCCTGTGGAGGGCTTTCCGCCTGTGTGCAGCCCCTATTTCTGCTGCAGTTCATCCAAGGTATGTGAAGTAGGGTCCCTGTACTAAGGGTTTCCCATTACCTTAATCAGAGTAGGCTTTTTAAAACCTAAAATGGTGATAGTGGAACACAAACTTAAACACTCCTTACAATGGGCAGCACAGTAAGCAACCACCAATAAATCCTTCTAAAGTTATCCCTGTTTCCTGTAAGTTAACATTTGGAAAACATGGTGCGACACTTATGTGCACGCTTTTCTATTCCGTGTAACTGAGCTGCCTGATTTTTTTGGAATAGGTCACTGTGCAATGTCTGTCATATTGCATTATTTACATATCCGAAATCACTATCAAGCAAGTCTTGCTTTGCAGCTGTTCACTTATCTTCCTGCTATATGAATTAATGCATGTCCCTTTTGCCTTAATCAAAATGTTTATACCTCTTCCTGTATTTCTTGGTGTGATGCACGAACCTGGGAGTGTTTGCATACCTATTTTACCAATCTCAGGGCACCATGTAGAGGATACATGTGGTATATGTCATGATCAGCCGTACCAGTATAAGAAGCTTCAAGGGATTGGGAAGCAGTTTTGGTGTCTCCTCCTTCCACCAAAACCCCACCAAAGGAAGCCCGGGGGTGTGATTTAGGTGGGGGATTATTGAATTGGCCCACAGACTTCCCACCTTTCACTGCTCACCCTGTATGCACTTCACCTTAATGGTTACCACAGTAATTGGAAGGACTTCTCCCATACAGAGATCTGTATAAACAGAATGACTCAATTCACAATTTTCATTCTCCTGATGAGAAGGAAACAACCTGTTGTGCAGTGAGACAACTGATGTAGCTTGTCAATCAAAACCAAAGGGTAAAGCTGTTTGAATAATCATATCATGAGGCAAGTGACCCTTGGCATGGAATTTTTGCCCTTTGCTTCATGGAGGCCTGTGCAATTTCGCAACATCCTCTCCTTTTTCTGCTTTTGTACAGATTGTTCCATATCTGTGCAATCGTTTGTCTGTTCATTGAAACCCTATGTGAAATTTGGAACTGCTTTTTGTTTTGGAGTGCACATTAACCATCTTAAACCGAATTTCTCATTCATCTTCATAATGAGCTGCATTGACTATACACATCAATCTGGATTAAAAAAAACCAGATATATATGTGTGTGTGTATGCATATGTACTATATTATACGTACTATATATACACTATATATGTATGTGTGTGTGTGTGTGTATATATATATATATAATCTATTTCTTTATTTATTTTCAATTTGGGCTTGTGCTGTTTGGCATATCTCAATGCTTCTGAAGCTTGATTGACAAGAACACATTCATAGGAATTATTGAATCTGATAAGTCTTCATTCTTGCTCTCAATTTTATTATGGCCATTACTTATACACAATTGTATCCCTTACATACCCTTGGTCGTGTCTGCTACTTAAAGCATGTCGTGTGGTATAATATTGTTGGTATTTTTCGCCCCAGAGGTGCATCAGTAGCAAGACTATGTTAGCTTAATTTTGGATGACAGTAAAGCTATATTTCACAGGCGTGATTAAAAAAGTCTCTGGAGTCTTTTGTCAATTTAGAAGCACAAGGAAGTCCTCCAAAATTCAACATATCTGGCAGTGAAATTTTGACGTTTCACTGGCATCACGATCAGATTTGGCAACCGGCCACTTTCAAAGGAAATTACTGTCCAAATCTCTAAAAAGAAATTGAATCTCCCAGGAAATAAACAGAGGACATAGTTTGGGATGTGCTGAATGTTAGGATGTGTATTAAACAGTAATCAATGCCATGGAGAAGATCTGAGATGGGAAAGGATGACCTTCAGTGTTATGCGATTGCTACAGGAGCATTTGTGTCAAAAGGTAGCTGAAAAGGTAATCCCAGCAGCTGGCATGTGTTTAGGGGGTTAAGGAGGTACCACTGCCTTTGGAAAAGGACAGGAGAAGCTGTGAGAGAGGGTGCACAAGCACCAGTATAAACAGCATTTTGGTCAAATTCTTCACTTTGTACTTGGCAACAAATAGCCCTCTCAGGGACTGTGAATATTGAGAACCAGCTGGCTGGTCTAACCCTTAAAAAAGAAGGTCCAGACTTTAAAAATCCAACTTACTTATGCTGACCGGGATGCTGACTCTCTGGCATTGGGGCATCCAGGTCTACGGCTGCTGGAGCTGAAATGGCCCTTTCATGGATGGGCATGGGTCGTTTTGGTAATTATTGGAAATGACACATGGTTGGAAAAGTTGAGCTGGAATGATTAGTAAGAGAGCAGTATCTTTAGCCGGCGTAACATTTAGCACCAGTAACCCGAGTCAAGCTTATGAAGAGTAGGGCAAATCCGACAAGACTGCTTGTAGATGCTGAGCAGACAGGGAGGAAATATCGCTGAATAGGCCTGATGGATGATAAATTGTTTCTGTGCACTTTGGGGACCATAAACTTGTGCTCACACTGCTTCTCATATGGATGAGGATTGGCCTTGAAATATATGGCTTGTCCTTGAATGACTTGCAAACAATGTAGTTGGTAATATCCAACTTAATCAAAAAAGGGCATTATGTGCAACAGACACTTCACAAGGGCCTTTCAGCCTTTATTTTTATGATAATGGTGATACTCATTCTTTCAGATGGACTTATCTCAATATGTAAAAACGACCCTAAATTGCAGCAATTGTAAGCGTGTGAAATTGTGAAGATGGGTTGAATAGGGTCCTCATTGTAGCTGTTTGGCGCAGGACTGGAAAAAATGGCTGTGACTTCAGTGTAAGGTCAAATAGGTAAAAAAAAAAACCATCAATATTGTGTGGTACCGAGAGTAATACTGCTGTATTTTTACTTCCCTCGAGTTAAACAGAAACATTCTCAGAAACATGCTGACTGTGAGCATGTCAAGGTATAATGTCGATAAATCCACTTCATACCCTCCATTTGTTTTTCTTTAGCTTTGATGAATTCGGCCATGGTCGTAAAACCCGAAAACGCTTTTGTTTTGTGGTTGTTTTTCTTCTCGGCGGTAGCTTGCGCCAGTTAACCACCTTAATTAAAACCACTCAGGAACAGGAGCGACCCAGCTGCGTCGACGCATTCACAAGTCACTCCTAAGGTTTTCTGAAATTTTCTGCAAGTTCCAAGTAGACATCTTGAAGTATAACTGAGGAATCCCTGCCAATGCTTTGACTTTACACCAGTTAGTTGTCACACTTGTTTTTGTAGACATTAAAAGAAAAAAAATCTGTTCACTAGTTTTAGCATGGGTTTAAAAAGTAGATATCCTTCAAATGACAGCAGTCTTGCTCTGCTTGTCAGCACCATTGTGGTGAATCCCATTGGCCTCAGCCTCTAAACAGTTAGGTCTGAGCATCTGGGATAGAAGCCAAGGTGGAGGCCTGGGGATTAGTTCTTTAAAAACTCTATTAAAGCATCGTGGCCTTGGGTCATGCGTGATTGAAGACGGCCGATGTCTTACTCCCATTCTTAAAGCTTATAATACTTGCTATTGGGAAAGGCAGCTAGCCAGAGGTGTTGTTAAGGTAAGAGTTGTCTTGAGTGTTTCCCAAAATCCCAGACATTCGAAGTCATGGTGTTTAACTTTAATGCCGTTTGTGGTAGCTACCAGCAAATTAGATTACCTGCTTTCATGCAGCATAAAATTCAGTTTTCAATCTGTAACTTTACAGATCTGAATTAAAAACCCCAAATTCTCTATAATGCATAATCTGTTTTTCTCAATCATTAGGTAGAGGAATGTGATGTCTGGAGTTATATAACAGTGTTCTTTCAGACACATGTACAACCAAACTTCTGCATTAAGTTTGCAGAGGAAATTTTTGCATCCACCAGGGTAGGAACACATTTTTATGCTCTCAGCTGGATGTCTTCGAGCAGGTCTGTTATGGGGGCTATTAAATTTGTTCTCTGGGAGTCTTGTGGTTCTCCCGCGCACTTGGAAAAACGGAAAGTCTCCCCCCCCCACCACTATCATTCTCAAACAGAACATAATTACAAGGCCTCTGGTCAGTAACTGCCAGTTCCAAAGGTAAGATATCTCACCACAGTCTTTTGAGTTAGAAGCAATAGGAAGAGCATATGTGGGTGGAGATGTCCGCCGGGCCGAGACAGGAGGTAATGTGGGTTTCCATCCCTGCCTAGTCCTGCATATTAAGGGGTCTCCCACCCAGGCAGGGCTGTCTGACATTCCTCCATCGCTGGGGTGTCACGGGCAGAGAGGTGATTGATCGAGGTATCGGCAAGTCGGACAGCTGTGGGTTGGACTAAGATTGAGGAACGCTTAGGCAGTTAATTGAGAAAAAAATGTGCAGCTCACTGGAAGGTCTTGACCTGTGGATCAGACCATTGTGACCTATGAATGTTCTTATGTGGGTGTCTGTTTCCTGTGCCAGCGTCTGTTCTATACATGTATTTTGGTGGTAACGCCTTGGTCTTTAGAGACTGGTAATACTCTCAGGCTCCTTCTGTTGTAGGGGTTGTAAGCACACATAGCTCTGGTCACTGACTAAAGCCACTGCTTTTTTATTATAGTCAAAATTGGAAACTTTTTTTTTCTGAAAGCAGGCAGTGAAACAGACATTGAAAACATCCCTCTAAAGAGAGAAGCAGTCTTCTTAGTTGCTTAAAAGGAGGAAAGGATTCCAGGAAAGTTATTTCTCATCATCAGATTTAAAACGACTTCTCACTGATCTGACTGGTCCAGGGTAGTGAATGCTCTTGCGATGAAAGTAAGTAATTAATGAGAAGGCATTTCCTGCATTTTGCAAGACCCGACACTAGACCAAAAAAAAATAAATCAAAGGTATTTCTTTCATGCTCCCTTCAAGTCCATAAGCTGTTGTGATACTTTGGGGTGGTCTTGCATATTTTCCTAGTGCCTTGTCAGACAAACTGCTTTGAGGAGACGAAAGGAGAGCCTCACCCAGAGCCGTAGCCTTACCCACCCTTAGTAGAGGAACTATTTCCCTTTGAAGTTTTCTTTTATATCTTTATGGTTATGTGTACTGTAGGTAATGCTTAAATTAATGATTCACAGTAGTCTCAGACTCCTTCAGGTTAGATGCTATGAAACGTCTCATGGACTTGACAGAGTAGGCATTCATGGATATGCCAAGAGAAAAAAAAACACCGGTCTCGTGGTATTTTCTCAGTTAACATGCCTTGAAGATTTGGCATTAATATTGATGGCTCATACAGCATATTTTAATTTCCTTGGAAATGTCTTTGAAATTTGGATAGAACTGTGTGTTCCTAAGAGAACACATCTTCTTTATTGATCTAGGCTAGCTGAAAAAAACCAAAAGGTTACGCTGCTGCAAATCACAATTAGTTGTTCTTTTTCCTGTTTGCTGGATTTTACTATTCTCTGCTTCCTAAATAGCACTCAGAGGGAGACTCAGCAGGAGGTAATATAACCTTGGAATGTGAAGCCAGACCTTTTTTCTTTTACCTGACATACTACCATCCATGCTTTATCTATGCTCTTTGTGACTCATATATTCATCTGAGACTCATGGGGAATACAGTACCTGAAGAAAACCCAAAAAGAACACTGTGCCCCTGGAGTTGCAGGGAAATGCTGTGACTCACTGAGCTGCAGAGCCACCAGATCAGAATGCAGTGCTTTTTTTTTTAAGTTTGGGCTGTTTGTGTCATGCCAGAAATCCAAGTGCTGTAAGGAATTTGGGTTATTAATAGTTGTTTTTTTAGGTTTATAAAATCTAAATTGGATTTTAAGATATAGCACTTCCTTTAACAGATGTCTTGGCCAATAATTGCTTGTCACATGGAACTTAATCCAGATCATATTTTAATAGAGTGACTTCATGTACTGTACTGTATGTGTTCCATGATATAGATGATTAATTTGATGAAGCAGCTGCTGTAGCTTCAGAGTGCTCTTTCCCTCCTATTTTAAGGGCTGCTCCATTTTAAACTTTACTTCATGATATCACTTAAGGTGATATTAAATGCACATAGTAAATTTCCATGGTCGTCTGAAACCGTGTAAAGCAGTGGTTCTCAAACACTGCATACCAGCTACGAAAAAAATTATAGCCACTGCAAAAAAAAATGTGCAATGCTGAAATCACATCATAAATCTTTCTGTTGTCTTGTGTCATGCATTGAATCAGGCACCGTCGGACACAAACACCAGGTTACGTGTCTGTAATAATCAGTTACCAATAATTTTCTAAGATTGCAAAAGTCTATTACACAGATAAAATTGGAAATGTAATACAAAGTTAAAAAAACAACCTTAACATAAACTTAACAAACTTTTTAACATGAAGTTGATAGTACCCACCAATCGTGTTATGAATTATGTCCTTGAGGGGTTATTGTGCCTTACAGGAAAAGCGCAGATCTTTAATATCTTGGCACCAGCCTTAGTGAGCTTTTGCACACCAGCTAAATTCTGTGGACCTCTACTCTAAACCACGCATATGGGAACGCCATGATGATTTGTGAACCACCCAATTGTTAAACCCAGAATTGGTGAGAGTTTGTCATGTGAACTGCTCTATGTCACATCTGGTGTTGGGTGGCGCGGCTTTACAGCAGCAATTATAGATTCATGCTGGTCTTGTGGGAACTGGTGGGTAAAAAATATCTCCTGTGGCAAGAACCTCTGTAGCTGCAGCCAGCTCTCTTAATGTCACTCTGCCCATGTGATTCTGAGTTTGTTATTGTTTGTATCTGCTCAGGAGCTGCAATAGGAAATGTATTGTAGCAAACACAGTGGCAGATACTGGACAACAAGGCTATGGTAAAGATTATTGAAATTAAAATAAGGTGAAACATTGCTCTTTGAATTATAACCTCCTGAGTTTGCCTACAGTCTCACCTATTTTCATTTCAGCTGCCCCAGTCATCCCTATCAACATAATCAGTCTCCCAGGCTAGCAGTGTTGCTGGACAGAAAGGACTGCTTTTGCATAGTTTCACAGCAGAGATTAAATGCCACTTTCAATAATGTTTTAAGCAAACAGTTTTCAGTTTACAAATGGACATATTTTGAAATTCAGTCCTAAATTCCATGCACAATTCAAAATGACCAACCATCAACAATCTAATGATCATATTGACTCTTTCAGGTTTAAAGAACCCTAACCCTTAAGATAAATCATTACTTTGTTTTAACTCCAGTATACTTTCAGTTCTTTATTTACACATCTAGGGCAGTTTCATTACAGTTAGAATTCTGATTTTGGTATTTTGATATGATATGCATAATTTTTGCAATATTATTGTTCTTTTTTTAATTGATGGGTTCTACCACATAGTGAGCGGCATGCTTTTGACTGGAAATGAGTCAGGATCCAGAGCAGCATATGGCTCTGTTACCACTCACCAATTTACAGCTGCCACTTGTGTCGGAGTCCCAGCTTGTTAATATTTCGTTTTCCTGTTTTATGCACAAACCTCCACCGTGTGGCCAGGTCAGTGTGGTGTGGCATACACATATAAGAAGAGTGCCACCTCGCCTGGGCTGAATGGAGTTGACTGAGGAATCAGTACCCATTAAATGATACTGTTTTTTGCCAGTAGATTGTTGTTGAAATCTATGTTCAGTGCTTCCATGTTCCCTCACTGGCATTTTCACTGACTAAAATTGGACATTTACTAAATTTTAATTTCTGAACTTCAACTTCACAAAAATGTAAAACTCAATTTTGTGTCTCAGTCTTGTTGCTCACAACTGCGGTGAAGAAACAGTCAAAGACCTTCTACGTGAAGCTTTTATTATTAAGTGGCATTCACAGGATTCAAACCAGCAACCTTCCAATTGCCAGCATTGAACCCTGGCCTCAGAGCCACCCCTCCGCCACACAATTGGCTCCCGGTAACGGCAGCTGTAATGTGGTGAGTGGTTCCATCAGCTCAATACTCAATACAAAAAGAATATTAAAGCAATTCAAATGGAAGATACACAATATGGGTCTATAATATATATGTTTCGCTGAATTCTGTGGTGGACATCCAGACAGCTGTCCCAGGTTAGCTTTAGAAAGCTCCACATTACAATGTATTGTTTGAAGATGGCATAACTACCTCTGAAAATGGTTAAAAATAAATGACATATATATGATTCATTTCCCATCTTGACTTTACTATGAGATAAAACTGAGAAGCACATCAGCCTGCTTGCTTCATATCATAGGGGTACTTATGACATGTGGCATTCCTGAAACAGCTGCCTTGTTCATTCTGTGGAATATCACTCTAAATTACAACCAACGGCTGGCCATATTTTGTAGCTGAATAGGTACGTTCTCTCTGCGGAACATTCTCACTACAATACAGCGTTGCATAAATAAAGCTCCACTATCATTCGGAACCAGTCAAAAAGACTTCACTGAAGTTGTATATAGATCACTTGTGAGATGGTTCTTTCCAGATTTTAGTTTCAATTGGAATTCTTACCTTGTTTTCGATTACCACTCTATGCGAAACTTTGGATTCCGTTTTCCTCTGGCCAAAGGCCCACTGCTTGTGTGTCTTTCAGAGCAATTGAGTCTAATAGTTTCATGTTGTTGTGGATTTTTTCCACTCTTTTTGTAGGGATTTTAAAAAAATGTCGGAATTATTTCTTTTAAAAACATGATGCATTTTGCGGTGTGTTTTGATAAAATCTACCACTGTCACATATTTAAATTCACTGAAGCGTTTAAAAAAAAAAACTTAGAAGTTTGTTAAATTTTCACTCTACTTACGAAGAACTTTCCATTATTTTGAATATTTATAACAAAGTGTGGTGTGTAATACCAAATACTTTAATGCAGGAGGCTGTGAGGTAATTAGTTTCTATATTATTCTTGCCATTCTGTAGGGTGGGCATATTTGCACATGCTGTCAATAGAATATGCGTCAAAGATAACAGATAATAGATCTTAATTGCAAAGAAGTATTCAGAGGTGCTGGTTTATTGGACAACAGTCAAGCAGTTTGAAAGCTATGTGGGTCAGAATGAATGTGCAGTAAGACACCACTTCTCATAAAACAAGTTTCAAAAGCTTGAAATCTGGCATGAAGCTTTGGAAAAAATTAACTCAGACTTCCCTAGGCTTTAGCTTATTTCACACTAAAGCCTGGCAGTGCACGATACAAAGTGTCCTCCTGAAGGGATAAACCTTTGATGTGTTTCTTAGCACTGCCCTGTTCAAACAGGTTTCCAGAAACTTTGCTTATCTTGCTATGAACTTAAATTCACTGGACAATCGGAAGCCTATGAAGTTTAAATGACCTTTATATTATTTAGTTGCAATTATTGTTTTTTTTTAAGGTCAAACTATAACCTTTAAGAATAGCAATCATCAGTTTACCATTTAATTTGTAATGTTACCATTGTTTAAGTTTGCAATCTGTATGATGATCCAGTCAATGCACATGAAGGACAATTTTCAGTTGCAGATGGACAATTTGTTGCTGACGTGTACTAAGAACGCCAGAAGCATGTTTGATTGCCTCTGTGTAGATGGGGTTTAAGACAGAAACTGAGAAAAAAGTCTAGCACTCTCCCTCCTGTTGATTGTATCATATAAACTGTTATTTTTTAAATTATTTGTCCCAGCCTAGAAAAACATTTTTTCATGTTCAAATTTTCCTCATTTTTGTACAAGGTATTGCTGCTTAATTTCACTTCCTCTAAGATTGTTGAGAAATCTTCTGAAAAAACATTAACGCCAAAAGTCTCACACATGCATGTCATGTCTTTGATCCGAGGGCAGTTCTTCGGCCTGCCCCACACATGGTATGTACATGTGGTGTGCAAGATCAACAGATGGGACTTTGTGCTGAAAATTTCCATGAATGTCTTCTTCATGTGGAAGTATTTAAAGGAGCATGTTATAAGGAAGCTTACAGGTATGCGTGTCTGATTGTGTGAAGGTTGTTGCCTTTCCACTGGATAAACTGGTTCTGGTTACAGGCCAGCAGTCTGGCCAAGTGCCCGTCTCTTCTGAAGCTGTTACTAGTGCAGCTTGTCAAAAATTTTATGATCAGTTTCAGAGTTTAGCGCCTATTCTGTCTCTGCCCTAAATTTAATTTCTTGTGCATTTTTCCTGATTTTACAGCATCAAATATACATCTTAAATGCATGCATAGGATTAGCCAGCTGACTCGTTGTCAACAGAATAGTTTTTTTCTGTATCTGCATTTGTATCATACGTCTGAATTTCTAACAGCGACAGTGGGAACATTTGGTTTTATATATTATATGTTGATGAAGGCTTCAGGTGGATTCATGATTTATGGGTAATTGGAAATCTTGTGGACAGTTTTGAATTTTGTTTTGCATTTTACAAACCTCTCTCGAAATGCTCATACACTAGCAAGCTGCAGAGAAGCGGACAAATTCAGTTTTTAAGACTGAATCACTAGCACATGCTAAGTTAAATGTTGCAGGACATCAGGTGATATTATGATCTTATTATGAACTGGGCGAAAAAGTAGCTACCTCCCTGCATTTGTTTGACCATCAGTGTAATTTCAGCACAATGTGATGTAGTCACTGCACTCTGTCTCCACTCTTCATATTGGTAGCCTGGCGCACACTATTTAATGCCAGCGGTAATTTATACTGTAGTGAGGACTGGTCACGTCTCTCCAAACTGCACTTTCAAAAAGAAAAGACAGTGACATATAGTTTAAAAATATGACCAGCCAGCCAGGGTGGCCAGCCTGTGTAATTACTGGTGTCGTCTTTGGTCTCAGTATCCCCAGAATCACTGGCTCACTGGTGTGTCATTTATGGTTTATTTTTTTGTGGATTAATAGTAAGTCCTTTCTAGCATTTCTTAAATAGATGTGCCCATACTGCATTTTATTTTAGTATGCTTATCGTAACAGAAAACCATATTTAAAAACTATACTGGTCATGTGCAATATACTTAAGACAAGAAAGTACTTTTATCTTTAAAATTTTCTGCTTGATTTTTTTTCCTCTCCCATTTTTATTTTGTTTCAGATGCATACATCCGGCTGCAGCGTTATCAGTTTGATGACAGTTGTTACAGTTGCTCGAAATTTTCACTTGTATGTTATTTTTGTGTGTTTGATTATCTACCTAATTAATAAAATTTAATTAAATACAGGACATGAACTTCTGAAAGTACCATTGACATACTGTGGGTGTCATATGCAATCAATTTTATTGAACGTGATCTCAATTTTTATCTCGGTATATTAGTCTCATTCCCTCAAGTCATCCCAGTATTTCTCATCTTGCAAGATTCCTAATTTATCCATCACAGCTTATCCTGATCAGGAAAGTTTAATAATTGCTAAGCTCTTGTTTTAATAGTCTATACAATACATAACTCTACAATAAAGACTATGAGTCTTTTTCTCCTAAATCCCAAATTTACATTGTACGATTGCAGAAAAAAACCAATGGTCCTGACCCTTGACCACCTCCGCCTTTGCGATGGTCTTGTTACTATTATTGCCATCTGTTTAATGGCTGTAGCGGAAATGACTTCATCGCTTTGAATGGCTTTATGTATGACCTGACCAGCAACACAGAAGTTCCACTTTCCACTCCTTAGTTTTGTTTTCATTGTACAATCTGTGTAGGATTAACAAAGGAATAGAGCACAATCATATACGTTTAGCAGTCGGAGATCTAGGTTGAATATTGCATTTCATGTAATATCTTCGTGTCACACATGCAGTATGCGGCAGTAGAATCTGATGTTTGACCTCAATGTTTTGGATAAACAAATGCATAAAGCCCATTTTCAGTTTTTCTGTGTAATATTATTCTGCATCGTGTCTTGGCCAAGAATACAATTGCTTGATATGTTTGAAGGTCCAAGGAAAGGCAAACAGAAAGTCACTGGAATCTGGTTTCAGGTGTCTCTCTTGGTATTACTGGAATTGTTCTCTTAAGACATCATAGCTGATGGGGAAATTCCCCTCTCATAATCAATGTTCTGTTTGCATTATCACTGTTCTGTCGTGGGTGGCTTTGGAAGTAATTCTGGGCTCCGTATTCAAACAAAAATTATTGTTCTTAAGAAGCCATGAAATATCATTGTTTCCAGAATGAACTGAAATAAGCCAGAAATTGTCCCTAGTCTTTGAGGACCTGAAAATTATTCATAAATGAAGCATGACTTCTTTGTTATGTGTCCAGTTGTGCGCCTGAAATAAACACATATCAGACCTGTGCGTCGCTGAAAAATATAGCTGCATTTTATGTTATTGCTATGCCAGTTGCTTTTTGGACAAAAAATAATCATTTGAAAGATCACAAATAGCCTATTTTTTAATTCCATTTGAATGGCTCGCTGTGTGGAATGCATGAAAAAATTAACCAAAAGCAAATAGGTTTTGAAAGGTTTTTGGGCTTCAGTTTGGCCAAAGATCTGTATATCAGAAATATTGTTGCTCCAAACCTCAACTGATGCCAAAAGAGGAACTATAAAGTCCAGTTAACCTTTAGGTTTATCTTCTAATTCTTAAGGAATGTCTGGCGATTATGATGTCATCTGTAAGTGATACAGCATGCCTCTGTAAAAACTCAGATACTTTTGACTCTTGTGTCAAAAGCAAAAAATTAAAAGATAGGAAAAAGAAAAGCAAAGATTATTATTATTATTATTATTATATATATTTTTTTTATTATTATTAATTTATCTGTATTTCATTGATAATTTAAGCCACAGTGTAAAATTTCTTACCGGGGCATGAATGGCACCTCAGTCCTTTATTTTCTTATGGTCTTTTTAAAATTAAGTAGGTATTGGGTAGGAGCTGCATCATATGGAGAACAGAGAGCAGGAAGGCCTCCATCTGCGTGTCTCATTTGGCTGCCTTGAAGAGAATAGCTTGTTATGGCTTTACTCTGGAACATCATGCCTCTTTTGATTTGGAATGCCTCTGGCGACATGCTGAAGTTTAGAGAGATGTGTAAAGCACGAGGATCACCTCAATTATAATAAAGGACTGCATATGGGTGTCATGCATAATTGATTTCACATTCTCATTTTTGATGAGTTGTCTGATGTTTAGTGAGAAACAACAGTTTTTGATATTGCTGTCGTACACTGACCACTTTTGTTCATTTGAAAAAGTCTGTGAAAAATTGTAGACGAATATGTTGCTGCCGCTGCATGAAGCCCTGTGGAGGTCTGTTCTGCACGGCGGGGCCTAAAGAAGCGGCAGGCTGGCCGGTAGCCTGGGTCCACGTGGCAAAATCCAGAAAAGACCCACTGAGTTTCAGCTTTCCAGGATTGCGTGCTGTTTTTTATAAGACCAGTGAGTCAACCTTCTCAGCTCCTGTTTTCCTTGCTCTGTGTCCAACTTCTAGAGGTCAGGTTTCAGTGCTTTAGAGCTACAGTGTAATTAAGAAGGAAATGTAACATATGTGATTGAATTTAGTCAACAAACTGCAATTTCAACAGTGAAAATATTGTTTTTAACATTGTTTGAAAGACCGTCTGTGTTCTGATTTCTTTTTGTATATTTAAATGAAACATCACTGAAGTCTTGCTTGCAGAGTACTTTTTCCTTATATTTTCTTGGATCTTTAGTGGACCATTGATTAAACATTAAGCCATACAACCAATGTTTTCTGCGTAGGTGACAGAGTCCTGTTATGTTGAATGTCCAACAATGTTTGCAAGCGAACGCCAAAGCTATTGTTTAAATGTGTCATGGTTGAATTGGCACATTACAAATCAGTGTGTAAACACTTAAAAACACAGTTTGTAGGGCTGTATGCGGGAAGTGATAAATATATAAAAGAAAGCTGTGATTAGCAAATGGAGTTTTAAGTACAAATTATTTAAGGACATCATCTACAGAGACCAGGCTAAAACAAAAGCCGCACATGGTTCCCCCTGCAGGACTTCCTTAACCACTCAGTACAAATGTCTTAAAATGTCTACTTAACATTTCTGTGTTTTCTGAATTGAATAAGGGAGAAAAACAGATTGGGAGTAGGGCTGCATGATATATTGTGCACGTGTGCAATAAATGCATCACATTTGTCAGCATTGCTTTGTGTCTGTTGATGCGATATCATGTAGCCTTAATGGAGAGGTGAGTCTGCATGTGCTCATCAAACCTAATCTGATAAAGTACTGTGTTGACCAGAATATAAGATGATTTTTTTTCCTTAAAATATGTCTGAAAAAGGGGTGTCCTCTTGTATTTGGGGTCTAGACAAAAAACAGAATAGATGGTGCCGAATGCGATACTTTGTAACGAGTGTTCTGACTTACCGTAATATAGATTTGACGTAAGATTTCTTGCGTAAGCGTGAGACTAAAAGAGCGTAAGTGTCATGCTAGATGCATGGAGAGCTGGCAGCCCTGGCAATGCGTGTGTTTAGCATGTATCCCTGAGTGTCATGGAAATTGTTGGCTTCCCTGGCTGTGCCACTGCTAGTATTAACCTGATAGTGGCTGTTAACAAAGATAGTAATTCATTTTTTAAAAAAGCTGTCATGTCATTCATTAATATGGTTCAGCCTTTCTCTGAAAACTTTTACTTACAAACCTGCAAACTTTCCGTGCTTAGTGGGTTGCTTTGTGGCCACGGAAACCTACAATGTAAAACGTATGAACCCAGAGGGAAGCATGATGTGGTCTGATGTGGAAGACGATAAGATCAGCACAGGCCTGATGAATTTTGCAATTGCCACTGATTTGATGGTTGGAAAGAGGGCTGTTAGGGGTAGAGGATAACAAGCACATAAATCTGCTTTCCTTTTCAATCCCTACAAGAAAACCACAAGTTCTGCATGCAATGTTTTATTTAATTCGCATTAAAATACAGAATTGTCTTTTGAAGTAAGCGTAAGTATTCCATGTTATAGTTTACTATAAAATACTACTACACTGTTTCACTAAAACCCTCTGTAACATTTTATTTTTGTTTGAAATGTAAAGAGTTAGTGGTCTTTTAAATGAATTTTTCTCTAAAAATATGCACCATATTCTTAAGAGAAGCACGTTTTAACCCTGGGGCCAATTTCACCTGTTTTCTTCAGCCGCTTGCTGTCCCGCAGGTCTCTCATCCGCAAGGCGACAAGTCTTACCCAATTTATGGTCCATTCTAGCTGCGTTGAAACCTGCAAATTTGTGAAAGGTGTCCAGTTGGAGTATTTATTGGGAATGAGTTCATTGCCTTGGAATGAAGTACCGGAAATCCAGCGCCTGTGCCGGTGTGTGTCGGCATTCCGACTTAAGTCCACAGGTGTCCGATGTGAGGAATGAAGCTGTTACCTCAGGCACTGTTCCTTTCTCTTCCCAGTCCAGGCCCAGTTCCCCCATCCATTTGTCAAGGACTTCCAGTAGATCTGGTGCTGTGAGGATAAAAAGGATCTTTTCTGTCTCAGGTGTCATCATTTGATTATTTCCAAAGGAAAAGACATAAATGAAAGACAACTCAGTAGATTGCATGGATGGATGTATGCGTAAGACTTACCAAATTAAAGAGAGTTTGGTTCAAAGATACTGCAGTCACAATTTTTCCTTTATTAATGGGCATTAAAAGGCCCTGGACCCCTCATTTGTTTTTAATGAGGGATGTATCCACTGGGAGCATTTCCCACAAGCGCCAGCCACTAGTCAGCATGGAGCCTTGTTACTTGTTTATGTTCAGCCTTTATTTCTTTCCATTGCAAATTAATAAAACCCACGTCTGATGTGTTTTTTGCAACCGCAGGTCCGCACAGGGTGTGAAACAGCTCTATGCTGTCAGTATTATAATCCATGAAAACCAGACTGTAGGAAATTCCAAGCATTTTTTCTTAAGCTGGGCTTTCCCCATGGCTTTAAACCCATTCAGGTACTGCGAAGCACCACAACACAATAAAGGCTTGGGACAGTTTCAACATCAAAATGTCCATGCAGTATTCCTTTCTGTCTACTCTCATTTACTTCAAAGAAGACAAGCATGGAATTGTTTACTACAGTGGTCAAGAAAAGAGCACATTGTTTGCAGTCACTGATTTTAGATGAATTACAGTAGATGACTGGTAGATGCTTGGGCCCAATACATGAATTTCTTTCTTGCGTAGCTGGGCTTGGCTTTCCGATAACATCAAGCCATTGGAAATAGTCATTCTACAGGAATTAATTTTTAGATATCCTTAAACTATTTACAGGTATTCTTCAAAACCTTGAAATAAATTGGATATCTTCAGATCATTTGGTGTTATCCTTGACATGCAGTTAAATCCGTCTTTTAACTCCAGTTAAATTTATCTACATCAGATATGTTTAAACATACCTACAAACCTTGTTTGTACAATTATATATAAATGACAATTGACATATAGCCTTCTCCAGCAGATAGCATTTTGAAGCAGTGGAGGAGAGCAGAACTAGCAGCTTTCTGTTGGAAATGAAACAATTCGTGATGTGCCGGAACAGTCATAGTCCCATAGGCAGGACTGAAACAAAGGCAGTTTTATTCAATTGACTTCTGGTAGGATGATGTTCTTTATAAATATAGATTGTTCAAAACAAGGAAAAATAAAGTGCATGCTTAAAATAGTTTAATGCTTCCATAAAAATCCAAAGAGAACATATAGGAAAATGTGTAATAAAAGGTCTTTTCATTAAATGAAAAAGGTAGAAGGGCTGTATTCCAAATATTTTAACATTCATGAGTGTTTTATTTGTAGTTCTTGTGTTTAAGTTACTGTTACTTCAGTCTAAGCTTGCCGAAACGTATCTGGATGGCTAATGACTCAACAAAATTTCAGTTGTTTTATTTCGGCTGATCTAACTGCACTTTCTGTATATAATATCACAATTTAGGTAATATAATGTTGTAAGTTCTGCTGCAGGTCATATTGTCAGATGTTTGTGAAATATTCAATTCAGTTTAGTTTTATGTAGCGCCTTTCACTTCAGTGCTGCAGTTTCAGTGCTGGAAGCCTGACTGGAAACTATCCAGTATGTTTTGTGTCTCCAAGTATGAGTGAAGTTGAGCGGCAACTATCTTCTCCAGAACTTTTGACAAAAATGGTAAATTAGAGATAGGTCTGTAATTACTGAGCTCCTGTGGATCCAAACTTGGCTCCTTCCGTAGTGGCCTGATTACTGCTACTTTAAATTGGTCAGGGACATCGCCTGATAACAGGGACGCATTCATTATAGCAGTTATAGGTATTTCCAGAACTCCCAGGGATTCTTTAAGAAGCTTAGTGAGGATTGGGTCCAGTAGACAAGTAGTCGGTTTGATCTTAGTTATAATAGTTTTTAGCTCTTGTTCGTTAATTAAGTCAAAAACATTGAGGGTGGGTTCACGTTCTGTTTGCATTGGAGTTAATTGCGAGTCATTTGAACATGTTTGAAGCCTAATGTTTGTAATTTTATCATTAAAGAAGTTCATAAAATGGCTACTGAAATGACTCAGTAGCAGAGGTTCAGCCTTATTTGTTAGATGATAGTCAGGGTCATTTCTATTGCAACCAATAAGGTTCGAATAATAGGCTGCATGTGGCTGGCTTATATTGTTGCAGGCTGTTGGACGATGCCAACATGAGCACCTCTAACCCCACATATTTCCATTTGCGCTCCAATCTGCGGCACTCCTGTTTGTAAGAGCGTGTGTCATCATTAAACCATGGGGTGTGTCTGGTGGTTTTTACCACTTTATTTTTCAAAGGCGCTGTTTCATCTAAAATCTGACTAGCCACTGTACTGAAGTCATGGGTAACTTCATTGACATCTGTACTAGGCATGAAGTTCACATTACTTACTGCATTAATAAATCGGAGGGAATTTCTATCATTTAGGTGACGTGTCCTAATAATCTTCCCTGCTATAGTCAATGAGGGTGGCCCATTCATGATGGTGATCAGAAAATGGACGGAGAAGGATTCATTCAGTGGACAGACAGATTCATGATGAGCATAAACTCAGTCAGTAATTATCAAGTCTAGTGTATGATTGTGAACATGCCTTGGTCTTGTTACGTATTGGTGACATTCAACAGAGTCCAGGAGGGACAGGAAACTTTTGCTGAAGGTATCAGTCTCTATGACGACATATGGTACAGCTGCCAGGCCGCCCCCGCACCCTGGGCCACGTGGTTTCTGTACGAAACTAAACCCATCAGGTGAGGCTTCAACAAAAGGAATAGAGTCTGTGTGTCTGAGCCAGGTTTCTGTTAGCAAACACAGGTCTGCACCAGTGTCAAGCACCATGTCATTGACGAGAAGTGATTTACTTCCTAAAGAGTGAACATTCAACAGTTCGCATTGTATGGTGGGTTTATGTTGTGGCTCATTCAGTCTTATTAATGGGATTGATATTAAGTTATCCAATCTAAGTCTTGGTATAATAATACTTATTAATATTCCTTCTATGCTCACTCAACTCTAAATAGTCGCTAGATTTAGCGGATGCCGTGTGATGGAGCACCTGGGTCAAGGCCGAACATGATCTACAGGTGGGAGAATAAACAGCCTTTAATTTAAGATGGCAAGGCTGAGGCCTGGGTGGTGCTCTCAGCCAGGCAGGCAAAGTAATTGCCATGTTTTGGGATAACGTAAATGATCCCCTCCAGTTAGGATTAAGACCATCCCATTTATAAAAACCAGGCTGTTCTCAGAAAAGGTCCCAAATATCAATAAACTGTAAACAACTTAGCTATCATTGTTTTAAAAGTGTGTGTGTGTGTGTGCGCGCGTGCAGGTGCATGCGTGATCGCCTGTGTGCATGCGTGCCTGCGTGCGTTCATGTGTGGAACCTGAGGAGCAGATCTCTGCCCACTGTATCATCAGTGCAAAACATAAAGATCATCCTCCTGACTAATACTTCTGCAGGAGGTGTTTGTGATGGTGTCTTTATTGGCCTGTTTCTGGCTGTAGATTTTGGCAAGAACCAGGAAGGATAGCCCCTGATTTTACACCTCATGTGCCCTCAGCGGAACTACTTTCAGTTTTGACTCACTGTGATCAGGCAGAACATGTGATGTTCCTTCACATTCCCCGGCCAATTATATTCATTTGGTTATTTACCCTCCAAGCCTTTGGCTTGCTGTCTTTTCCAAAAGGATGTTTTAAATGTCTGTGATTATTTATTTGACTCTATAGAACAAAACTATGTGGGCATTCTACCCTCAGCGTATGTGGAGGTAATTCTAGTAGCTTGATGGCTGGGACGTCTCTAAAAATGTTGACGCTGGCACATAATGCTAGCCTGGTGGTGTCATTCAGGACATAAATACCCGTACTCCAAATGAGAACATTAGCAACTGCAAAATCATGACATCAATTTTTTTTGTAAAGCTTATTCTGTGACCTAACCTGGAAAATCAAATGGTTCACTTAAACAGAGAAAGTGTTTCAAGACCTCACAAGTGGCTGTGAAAACCTGAATGAACATGGACCACAGCTGAGTAGCGGGGACACCTAAAGCGGAAGCCACTTCGGCCATTCCAGAATAATTTGTGCACAGTGCAGTTTATATTAAGTCCTCTGGGCACACAGGCATGCATGATTTCCAGTAATTATACATGTTGGAAAGAGGTCTGTGTAGCAAGTACTTGTATAAAATAGAACAGCTGGTTATAATGGGTGGGGTATTATTCATGTCGTTGTCTCAGCCTGTTTCTGTTGCCATTCCTTAAACTTTTTTTGCATATATGTTGCATTTTATCTTGACATTGGCCTCATTAATGCAAACAGGGGTTGCATCATATTTAAACATTATTGTGATGCTGAGTAGGTGTGCAGAATGAGAGTGATTACTAGGGTTTGCCAGATTTCCTGATAACATGAACCACTCACGGAGCCTTAGTACACCGTCAGGAGTGATTCTTCTGACCCAGGATCAAGTTTCACCTATTGCATGTTCCAAGAAAACCACAATCAGATACGCATTGAAGGGTACGGCCAGAAGGCAAATAGCTTGGGTAGTGATAGCTGTAGATTATTAAGGTCATAGAACAGCATTTCTCAAACAAATGATTAACAGAAAATGAATAGTTGAATGGCGATGATAGATTTCTGTGCTATGTCTCAGAGTATATAACTCTTTGACAATGAGCTCCTTCGTGAAACAACTACATATTGAGTAATGCTACTTAATCCAGAGGTATATGTTTTGGTCGTGCTGCCCTAAATAAGTTATGACATGATCTTTCATGAGCGCATTAAAAATATTAATTCAAAAAGCATGTCTTTATATGAGCTCATTGTTAAGACAGGATGAATGTCCTTATATTCATATATTAAATGGTAGGTTCAGAAAATATAGAACATTTTTAGACAAAAAACCACGGAAAAAAATGGAATAAATAAAAGGGAAAACGGAGTGTGAAAATCCAGAATAATTTCAATCTATTGGGTATTGAGGGAACTGCCCACCAAAGTCAGATGTCTATTTTGAAAACTTTAGGTCTAAAGCTGTAATTGTGGTCAGATAAATGTGTATTTTGCGCTGAAAAATGGACTGTTTACCTTAACTCCATAGCAGTGGATAAGAATAGCAATGTGCTAAATCACATGAAATAATGTCACTGCAGGATATCCCCAGCCTTCCTGGGCTATTTTGGATGAAAAGGTTCTGTAGTCAGTCTCCCCAGGCCTGAGTAATCACAGCTGGAAGTTGAAAAATCCTTGATATAAAATAAGAAATCGTCAACTATTTAAAAAAAAAAATACACCGTTAACAAAAATGGTATATAAAGCATTGAAGTTTTGCTGGTTTCAACTTTAGGGGAAAGCTAGCAGCTGTGAGCAAATGTACGTCTAATTCGACAAGACATAGAAATTCAAATAACCCTCATGTGTATTTCCACTTTTTCCTGGTTCATCGCATAGTGTGTATTTAGTGGTATAAGACATACTAAAATTTGGTTTATGGTTATTTTGCTTTAGTTGTTTCAGCATGTTTACTCAAAGATACCATTGTGGATGGATTTTTGGTCAATTTTAAGTGCTTTTTATAGTCGGCACTCTTCGAAAGTTCTTCTGAGTGAGTCAGAAGGCTACTTAATAAACAGATTTCAAGAGAAGCTGCAAATTAAGGTTGTCATCACAGTCTTTTATTGGCATGATCGTTTTCATTCGGTTTCTTTCCAGATGATATTCTGCACATTGCTGGTTTTTTAACAAACATTCCCCTTTCAAACTGTCTGACAGAAACCCAAATAGCAGAAGTTTACATTTTTATTTCTGTGGTTAGGCATTGACTGACAAAGAGCACAGCATCTCTGCTGATGACTGCATTCTTTGCCAGTCATGTACCTGTACCTGTCAATGGAGCAACAAATAAGCTGAAAAGTCATGGAAGATCCTTGGTACCTTGTAACAACACAGATTAAACAAATGGAATGAGGCAATATGTCTGTCTGTCTTAGAGGGACCTTTTTCCCATCCATCCATGCACCCATCATGCATTATTTGTGTCCAGTTGAGAAGAAACAGAAAAACTAAATTTTTACTCATAAGAAAATGACTGATAATATCCTAGATTTATACAGTATGCACACAAATATATTGATAAGATGACTTAATTACTGGTTTTCAGCCAAATACAATTTATTCGTTTCGTAGCTATAAATGCGACCTGAAGCCTGTACCACAAAAGTGAGATATCTTGGTTTGCTAGCTAACTTGATGATTTTAATGTACCCCGCTTTAAATGGACTATGGGCCCTTTTAGGCCAAGCCTGACGCAAGTGTATTTGCTAGCATGAACGAATTTGTCATTTTCCTGTCTAGCGCCCACGGCGTTTAAATTGCAAATGTGCTTACCCCCATCTGAGCGCCCTTGGGCGTGTCGGTCTGAATATGAGGCGGAGTCAGGTGCATCACAGGCAAACTGTTATTTTGAAGCAGCAGAAAGTGATTGTGCTTTTGTCCGACAAAAACCTGGTCTGAAGTCAGTGGCCCAGTATTTCGCTGTTATTTTAAGGGCATGTTATCAAGTTATCAAGATCAACATGCACCTACACAGGTTTGTGCAAAGCTTGTTACAGCTTGTGCTTGTTACATACACAGAGGCACGCAGCAGCACACAAACATGCTTAAAAATAGATTACAATATGAAAGATCATTGCAATGTACATTAAAATATTTTACAAAATCTATGTCATAATGGTTAGTCTTAGGTTAGCCAGCAGAGCCAAGTATATATCGCTGCAGCCGGGAGTGTTAAGTGGGAGGGGCAAAGTGGAGTAGGAGGGGCAACTCAACATTGCCCCTCCTAGTCGACATTGCCCCTCCCACTTGGCACTCAGCTCCTCTCAGCGGAGATGCATGAAATTTATGGTTCATTTGTCGTATAGCTTTGTTGCAGGTGCTTAATGTAAATAATTCCCGTTGTTCAAGCTCCCATGACAATACTAGCTCAGAACCACCACCCGCAAAAGAAAAAATGCATTTGGTTTGACTATACTTCTTTTCAGGTAAAGAATAAAGATAAACCTGTAACCTTAACAAATAGGATATGTTCCACATTTAACAGTTAAAACAGGCTACGTTTTTCACATAATACTGGGCTAGTCATACATATAGGCATATTTAGTCTGCAACAACATTTGCAATTACAGGTTGTAGATCTGCACAAACAAAATCCACACGGTTCTGTATTGTTTCAGTCTTTAGTGCGGTTGTCACTTGCATTGAGAGTTAGTGTAGTCTGGATGTTCAAAATTGAACACACATGGCCCTAAAGTGCCAAACCTGAGCCCTGTGCACTTCGTTGCATTTGTCGCAACGGGCAAAAGGCAAGCGGTTCTCATTGTGGTCATTTACAGTCAGATACCTGATTTCTACTTATTTAGTTTGACATTAAGTAGTTATATAGTTTTATATTCACTTTTCCATAAGCAGGCAGTTACATCCTCGGGCACTAAAGATTTGCATGCTGGCTTTACTCTGCCATCATTAGCATTGGCGCTCATGAGACTGGCAGGGGACTTTTAAAATGCTAACATCCTTCTGAAAGTAACAGGGTAAGCTTGCAATGTAAAAAAGCTAATTAGGCATGTTAGCCTATTTTTCTTTCTATTCACTCATGAACATAAATAATGGTTTAATAAAATAATAAAAACATTTTTCAACAATACTTAATTATTTTTTATTATTTTTCCCGTTCCCGCAAACATATGAGTCACTTTCCACCTGCTTCTACATTCAACACACGGAAATTTGCAGGCCTGTTCTTTGGTGGAATCCCGCTCTTTCCGTAGATGATCTTTCGCTTCACGCAAGAGCAGATGCGTTTTCTCTGCAGAGAAGCTTTCTGTTCCACTACATGGCAAATTATAGGATGTTTCACCCCAGACCCACTGAGGAAGAATTATGAGACTTAGTACGGCCATTTTGGACCATGCGCCTGGCTCAGTGACTATTTTCCTGCCATTAAACTAGCAATAGTGGGTTGGCCATGCCCTAAAAAAACTTGCAGCGAGGGTTTCAAATCGTGTGCTTTAGGTCGTTAAAACAGAGCCCTTTATCAAGTCATGTCAAGTCAAGTCAGGCGGGACTTTATTGTTTTGCCATCCGTACACGAGTATACAGTGGTATAAGATGTCCTGCCCTCTGGACCACGATGCAACATAAGACACATGGAGGGCTGTATGTACACAATGACAGGGCTAAAGTGCAGATTAATGCACAGTGCACATGATACGACAGGAGGGGAGACACACAGTATTTACATGAATAGAGTGTACATAATATAGCAGTTGGAATGCAGCTGCAGTATCTTCATTCACTTATTTAGCCCAGACCAACAAGCTATCTTGCTAACCCAAAATTCCAGCTCGGTGATACAGGCCCCAGGTGTGTTGAAGCACTTGTTTACATCATACTCCTGTAAAATGTTATCATGATAACTGTCATGAATGGAGAGTGTGTGTGTGTGTGTGTGTGTGTTCGCAGTGGAGAGGTGTTGATGAAACTCAGATGCCTGTTTTTTTATTTCTTGTTCATTTTTCCTGTTGAGCAATATGGCAAGATATTATGATTAGTACAAAGGCTTTGTGCAGCATTTCCAACAGGGAGTCCCTCACAACCTAAGCACTTTTTTCCATTGACCTAATTTCACCATTTGTTTTGGAAGTCCAACAATGTCCTTTGATTGCGCTTGGATGCTATAATGTTAGACATATTCTAACTTCCACTGAGAAATAATTCTGGGTTAGGGCCAAACAATTACTTTTTTTTCTTCCAGATATTATTGAGTGCCGTTTTCTTCAGACTTTTATAGTGTCTCATTTTATTTTATTTTCTTGGTTTTCTTTTCATTTTATTTTTCTTTTCATGTACAATTGCTATTGGGAAAATTCAATTAAGAGGCTGGTTAGGGCACTTTTTTTTAATTCACAAGTGATGAGTGGGACTAAAAGGTTTCCCTTTTGCCAGGTAATGAACAATAAATCTTTCCACACCTGTATCTGATCTGTAGTGCAATGCCCATGAGAATCGGCACTGTCTGCTTTGTGTCAGGGCCGGGGGGCTGGACGGAGCCATGGAGACCAGCAGCTGCCGGGAGAGAAGGTCCTCCAGGACATAAGGGAGAAGCGTGGGCAGGAGGTGCGCCTGAAGGAGATTGAGGAGCAACTGGAACGCCTGGGTCACGCGCAGGAGAGCACAGTGAGTTCTGACTGGCTTTTGTAAGACTTGTCCATGGACAAAGTGCCACAAACTTGGCATTTGTTGGCTCCTTTTCCATATTTTTGATAACTCAATTATACCATATATTCAACATCATCTCCATTTTGAGGTGTCTTGATTTGTTCTTTCCTGCTGCGAGAAAAATAAGTATTACGGTTTGCCTAGGAAGAGTAAATCATCACATCTTGCAAAACTATGATTTTTTCACTGATTAAAAAAAAAAACAAAGAATATCCGGTAACGCTTTACATTGACTGCACCTTCATAATGCTTTTATATTGCATTCATAAAACATTCAGTACACCTTCATAATGCATTCATTAAGTATTCATAAAACATTCATAAACATCATGTATGTATACCTTAACATCCTAACATCCCTTAACAGCTGTAATATCCATTAATGACAAACATTATATAATAATAACAAACATTATAATTGTATAATCATGTAATGTTTGTTATTAATGTAAATTAAAGCTGTTACGGGATGTTAGGATGTTAAGGTGTACTTGCACGCTGCTTATGAATGTTATATGAATGCATTATGAATGCATTATGAAGGTGCACTGAATGTAAAATGCTACCGAATATCTAAGTCTGTCTGTAGGTATTTGCATGTCTGTTTGCATGTGTGTTTAGTACAGGCAATGTACATAAGCTGTTTAGTACACACCATATATGTTTGATGGCCTTGTCTATCAGAAACTAAACTGTTCGTAATTATGCCTTCAGTGGTGGTTTAAATTTATGAGTTTGGACCATAAACACTTGGGAGATGACCAAACTCTAGAAGGAACCCAACAGCTGCTCAATCAGGTTTTGAGAATCAGAGAAAACCGCATTCTTTTCATGTGGAATAAGCCTTTTGGCTGTAGGCAATGCTTAGTAACACTGTTTGTCATCTTCTGTGAGAAGCAGAAAACCTACACAGCAAGCTCATCACCTACCATCTCCGAGTGTCCATGAGAGTGGCCTGCCCACTAGGACTTCTCCTCCGTTTGATGCGAAGGCTTCTGCAATGGGCTATACCTCATTTCAAGCTCTTTATTGCAATTTCAGCATTTTATTGTTTTAAACCTGAAGTCAGTTTTTGTTACTTTATTGGAAATAACATGGAATACTGCAGTAAATAACTTACGTAAACCCATGTGTGAGACATTACAGATAAATCATAGGATTTGGTATGAGCAACTTTTACTGAATCTGGGAGACTAGTGTGGTAAGTGGAGAGTGGGGTTTTAAAATCTGGAAAATCCTAGCAGAATAATGTGCTCATTGTAGAAAAAAATCAACAACTTTGTTTTGCAGGCCATTTTTTTTTATTTTGCTAGAATGCTAAAAATTAGGACTGTTACATGGCCGAGTGACTCTCCCATTTTACCCTGCAAGCTGTTTGGTTCTGCCGGTGACCCCTGTGCACACATCTTCTGCAGCAGTTAAAAGCCTGTCCCAATTCCTCCTCAAATTCCTCCACCTTAGTGTCCCTTGGCAACCATTCAGCTCATTCTCGTTGTGCGAGCTCCCATGACAATACTGACTCAGAACTGCCATGATTCCCAAAGCCCCCGTTGCTATGCATCAAGCACAAGAACGTCTTTGGGACAAAGGGTGATGGATTTGTTTTCTGCATCCACTGACGTTTGTGACTTTAATTTATTGTGCAGCAAGATATCAGAAACGTAGAATTCCAAGATTTTGCCACGTCATTGTTCACAGCGCATTCTCTCACAAACTCTGTACAATGGGTCCAAGGAAATACCTGCTTCATCACCACCTACTTATATACATGTGTTCACAATGGACACCTCCTCTCGATGGACAAACAGTCAGACACATTCACAACAATAGGCAGGCTGTTCTTCCTCCTTTCTGTTTGTTTTTACCCGCTTGTTGCAGTGATTTCCTTGTACTTGAAAGCATTTGTTTAAAGGAAAAACTCATTAATCTTGCCAAATTACAATCAAATGTCCAGTGCTTGATAAGGGAACACTTGTTTTCTGTTCTCTCTTAATGTGGCTTGACAGAATTTCATTGTCATTACAGTTAAATCAGTTCATCTGTCTTACACTAAACACTTGCACAGTAATTTGCTGGTAAAAGGTTTTTGTAAATACGCTCATGTCACACTTACATTTGCTTTTAAGCGTCTTGTTTGCATTGATATTGATGATCATTTCACCTCCTCTGCATCAGGTAATTTGGGGGCAACTGCCTATTCTTCCTATAGCTAGATCTATCTCTGTTGATTATTCCTCTTCCAATACACCTCTACCTAGAGAGGACCTGAATAACTGGCTCACTGGCAAGTTGGATGTTGCCTTTTATCAACTAGTTTGTCTGTGCTGTAGAAAGATACAGAAGTACTATCAAAAATTCTGATGAATGACAAGTAACTGATTTGGTAGAGGGGTGGCCCAGTGGTGCAGTTTTTAGCCCTGTCACCTCATGCCTCTAGAATCTGAGTTCAAGTCTCTGCCAGGTTTCCATGTGTGTGGAGTTTCATGTGCTCCCTGTGTCATTGTGGGGTTTCCCCTGGGTTTCCCCCCACTGTCCAAAAAACATGCGAAGGTTAAGTGGAGTTGCCAGGTTGGTCCCTGCTTTGCTCCCGTAACCTCTGTCACAGGTTCCGCATCCCCTGTGACCCTGAACAGGACAAGCAGTTTCAGAAGATGGATGGATAATTTGTTACAATACTGTGTAAAACAAGGAGCTTATAGGTATGTATTTCAGAGGTTAATCAATTGTAAGAGATATACGGCCCGTTTATAACCCGAGGTACAGCGATTTCCAAATATCTTTGTGCGTAAGCTAGCATGCAGATGCCGCACGTCTGGCCTAAAGTAATTCAGCGTCTTACGTACTCTATCACCATCTTGTGATTTTCTTTGCTGGAACTCTTTCAAATGAATATAACTGAAAATTGCGCAGAATAAATCACTGAGCTTTCAGCTTCGAAAAAACAAATTAATTGTGCCACTCATCCTTGAAACCTTGCCTGTGGTTGAATTTAACTGGATAAGATGAATAGAGTGTGGTGGCAATTCCCTGGGTTTCTCCATGCTGTTTTTACAATCTGATCCAAAAGGCATAGAAGGGGTGAGTAATTTCCTGAACGCAACCTAGATTTAACCCCAACCAAAACAAAATGAAACCGTCATTGCTTAGGCAGATTTGTCATGTTGCAGAACAGAGGCAGCCTCACAAAGGCCGTGACATGGACCATTGGAGCCTGCTGGCAGAGTTCAGCGTCACCCTGGAATCACACTGGAAAACATGCACATTTAATATTTATTTTATTGATTGCAATTAATGAGTGATCTCAAGTGCAACAGTGGGGTAAAGAAGAGAAAATGCTCCCATGCACGTACCCTAGCATTCGGTGCCATGGATGTCACTATCACATAGTGGCTGGGGAGAGTGCCACCTGGCTTTAGTCTCCTAACTTGCATGAAAGGCTCATTGGCGAGACTGGACACAGCGATGGCGGGAAGAGGCGGAGACGGGAGCGGGGGGGGAGAGGAGTGCCTGTTTACATTGTCATGACCGATGGAATATGATAATGTTGGGTGTGCCGCTGAGCATCAGCTCCCCTTGGCCTGTTCTGATATCTCCACCAAACATCTGCTCACTGTCAGAGCCAAGACCCAAGACAACCATGTCAGCTACTCCTTTGTTCTGTGGTTTGGACACAGCCTGCGTTTCAGAGTGTTCACACTGTCTGCCGCAGGGATGCAGGGATCCCCATCTGCACAGTAACTGTAAAGCCTTAAGAATTTCACAGCCGCTGCACTGATAAGCTCATATGTGTTTATTTGAGAGGGTCTCTCAGCATGTCCGGCTGGCGTCTCACTTTTGCTAAAGGTTTAACTGCACACACTGTGCTTAAATGTGCTGTTAGGCGTCATTGTGACACATGTGTCCCAGTCAATGTGTCCCTTTCAGCGTCCAACATGTGAAACTCGACACAGTTCTGACAGCATTGACCAGCAACTATAGTGGGGCCTTTCACCAGCACAGTAGCAGCCCGTCAACACTGGCAGGAATCTCTTCCCCTCCCCCCTGGCCTGGATCAAGCTCAGTCTCAACACAGGCACTGTCAACACGTGCTGGCGACCGGATTCGTGGGTAGCCGTGCTTAGTGATGGGCTGGGATTCCTCACATGCCTGCCTTACTTAACTCGAGGGACAATAACTCCCTCCTTTCAGAATGGCACTCACGTAAGGGCAATCACCCCACCCCCATTTTCCAATGGATTTAGAAAAGTCGAAGAAAACAAACACGCCTGTGACCACGGTGGATTTTCAGAGCTGTTCGGTGCATACTAATAATGCCTGGTGACTAAGACATTAATATTCACTGTTTTTATTCACTCAGTTGAGAATACTTCTGTATTATTTGCCAGTATTTATTGCCATATTATTTTCAGACTGTAGGTTCCATGTGACTGCATCAAAATATTTTTTTTTCACCATAACGACAGGCTTGCATTATGTATCTTGAAGGAAGTCGGACATCATGCACCAGTTCTCACTGAGTAATGCAAGAAAGTGTAACACTTGCTTAAGAGGGAAAAAAAACAAACTGAAATACTAAATCCCTGGTACTAATTTAAACCTCATTACTGAATAGAAATGCTATTTTAGGGCGTAATTTAGAGCACACATATCCATTTTCTTATATATAAACTACACACTTGATTTTCAAAACGTCAGGGCCTTGATTCTAAACAAATACGCATTAGTGTAAGTATACATTGATTAACTATGACTGTAAACATGTGCTAGGGTTATTGTTTCTCCTTTAATTTATAACTTAAACTTCCTCCTTGTAACTTTTGATTACCTAATCTCACGATATGGTAAGCAATGTTTTGGTTAGCTTTAAGGCCAAAGATTCTGTCAGTATGATCCACAAAGCCTACTTTACTAAATGTACATATATTAAGACATGATTGAAAAACAAGTACAAGGCATAAAGGACTATAGTCCTAAATAATAATTCTAATCTATTTAATGGCATACGAGGGCCGAAGGGGTGTAAAGTTTAATAAATGGCATAAGGTTAAGTATGCATTATTATGGTTAGTAAGCCTGTAAGGTATAGTAAGCAGTTTAAGGTTTATTAAATATTGCAAATTCCAGTTGGCGGTAAATGGAGACAAAGCTGAGGGTTTCGCAAAAGTAGTCAAAGGCCCAGTATACCAGCACAGTTCTGCTCTGTAGTCGGTGCTATTTTTAATTACTTAAAACTGCAAAGGTGATTCGAGTTTGTATCACCAATGAGATCTTGGGTCTTTTGTGTACCTGTTTTTCTCATTGATGCAATAAATGTATTGATAATCACGTTAAGCATTGATGGCATCTAATGATGGATTGCGACCAGACCACAGAAGCTCTGCACGGTACTTTCACTTCACTGCATCCTTTATGCTGAGGCCTTTTTTAACCTCTAAATGATTGATTCATCGGTCCAGCTTTGAATCTTACTCGGTGAAAAGACGTGAATAATGCAGTCGAACATAGGCTTCAGGCCTTTGTGGAGTATGCATTTTCTTTTAAAGCTGACAGTTCCCATTGGTGTTTACTGTATAAGTTTTAATGATAATTGGCAGAGTGGACAGCTGCACAGGGCATGTCTTTCCGGGGCAGTGTGTAAGTAGTTCTGTGAATAAGGTGGATGCATTGATTAAATTCAGCTACATATAACTGCACATTTAAATTGCCCTGCACTGATGCAGGGTGGGACGCCTGGTTCACACAGCCAGCTTGGCGCTTCATTTGACTCTAAATGGGTCCTAGACATTGGAGAAAGTAAACAGACTGTGCCTATCCTAGCCTAATCCGCATGACCTATGGCTGCTTCATGCTGGTCTTCTTGCAGCCTGGTTACTGGGTCGGCAGGCCCTGGCTGAATTTTGCTGTCCTTTCAGGCCAATTTGCATGCTAATTGCTGTGACTGGGGGTCATAATCACCTGGCGCTGCCAGTATCAGTATCCCTCTTTTAGAGTTCTGCTGACGAAGTCTTGGGATCCACTGAATTCCTTTGCCTTGCTGCCCCCCTCCCTGCTCCACTGATGCTGTAAAAGTGACAATTCTCCTGCAGAATGAACGGCAGACACTTACAGCACCAACTCTCACAGCACCACTTTTGTAACTCTTTCACTAATAAACTTATCGATTTATGCTGCATTTAGGAAAGTTAGGCAGAAGAAAAGCACAAACAATTGAAATGCCTGCAAGCTTTTATTTAGCTGGATTTAGTTTTGTCTAGTTTTGTCTAGTTTTGTCTGTTCTTTCCCCAGAGACACTGCAGCTGAGGACAGCAAAGGAGATAAAAGGATTCACCCGCTGTCTATTTGATTGCTTCCTGAAAATTAACGTTGCTGTGTAGTCTAATTATGCCAGGCAAAGCATGCAGGAATATCCCATGAGTTCCTTTAAGGGAGTTTTCTGTACACATGAATAATTGGCAAGAAGACACATTGTTCAAATACACTGATGAGCCAAAACATTATGATAGCAATCCCATTTGTAGCAGGTCTCAATGCCCCATATGTCAATACACTTGACTCCTGTAATTATTTGCCATATGCACCACAGTAGCCCTTCTGTTGGTTTGTACCAGACATCTTGCATCGACGAGCCCTGGCCATCTAGCACCCTGTCAGAGGTTCATGGTTTCCCTCCTCGGAGCCCTCTCAGTAGGTGATCACCATGGCTGACCATGAGCTCCATGCAAGCTTTGACCCAGTCATCTGACCATAATGATTTGGTCCTTGTCAAAGTTACTCAGATCTTTATCCCTGCCCAATTCCTTTGCATTCCACATTTATAATTACAAGTACCAAATGTTAGCTTACCATGTATATATATCCCGGACCTTGTTATCTTGTTCTTACAAGATACTCTGCATTATTTGCTTCAAGTGGGGGTGGTCATAATGTTTTGGCTCGTCTGTGTATATGATGACGTTGCTTTCAAGTATTGCTGAGAAATATGGTTTTGTTTACTTACAAAGTGGTGCCTCTATGGCTGGAGTTGAAAGAGATGCATAGAATGCCTAGAATTGTCCTGGGTTGAGCAAGACCTCATGCAGCCAAACCTTTATTTATATTTGTAATGAAAATCACAAACAATAATTTCTGGACTAATTCAGGGACTGGCGGTGAGTATTCAAGTTGTTTATTGCTGTGGGTATGCAGAACGATTATTGAGTTTTGCTGGACAATTTGGGGCAATGTTAATGCATAATGAATGTCTATTTGGTTCCTAGAAAGAACAGCATTATTGGATTGTTTTGAAGGATCTTAGATTCTGGTGTGAACGATTGTGGCTTGGCTAAATCTGTTTCATGCGTCGTAGCTTTGAAGACAAAGCTCATTTGGAATGCTGATCTAACTCATTGTTTACTGCCTGACCACTGTTAAACTTCTGAAACTCTTGAACACTCTTGTGCCAGGTGAAGGTGCACGGCCATACTATTTTGCCAAAAACCTTCAAAGAATGACCAGCTCTATTCCACTTGGGGGCCCGCAGGGTGGTAAGGCTTCACTTACAAATTTAATTTAGTCAAGATTATCTTAGTTTACCGCAGCTTGCCCCGGTAAGGAAGGAGGGGAAGCAGTCTCCTAGATTTTGCATACATGACTGGGAAGTCAAACAAGCTCTAAGCTGAGGAATAATGCAACATCGCAACAGTATGCCTGAGAGGGGCTTGCCCGAAACATAGCTGCCGTCTGAGCTTGTGTGCTGTCTGAGCTCTTGTTTTGGCTGCTAACCACCACTTATCTTGCTCTCCAAGGAGGATATTAGGTAGAGTGCAAAGGCGGGTGGGTTATGTGAGTGATTTTAATTATTATCGCTAGGTGATGCTTCAATCCAAAAGGACTCATTCAGACATATGGCAGAAAAGCTCCTCTTGGGACTTAAACTAGCACAGGTTATATAGATTCCCACTTTTAATGACCATAATCCCTGTATGGACACATGTTCAGTGGATCTCTTGGTGGTGATTATTTGAGGGTAGTGATGTTATCTTTAGTGCTGCGCTGCTAGTAATTTTCTTTGTGGTGCAGTGGTGATATGAACAGCCTGGCATGATTTTCAGCCCATCTGGGCATCAGCAATCTGATCCTTTTAAAGCAAATGGGAGAACGGAAATGTGCCCTGCTTAGTGAATGCTTGAAGCATTTTGTCACACTGCATTGCCTTTTTGTTTCCACACTCATTTCTCCTTAACATTATTCACAATTCTCTAACCTTCCGGGTTGATTTCAGGAACTGAGGAAAGTGGCAAGTCGGTCTACATATGCCTAACCCTCCTTGCAAATTTTCCTCAGACATACTGCATTGAAGTATTACAGCTTACTCTTTTAAATTTTAGAATTTCACAATAAGGACCAATAATATAGGAGTGAAAGTGAGGTACAGAAATGAGCTGCAGAACGTTTCAGACATGATATAAACAGATAAATATTCGGTTCTGTTTAACATAGTGAATATCCCCCTGTGGTGTTCATTTATTTATAATCATCAAATACACTGGAATGTCCCAGTCTCTGTTCTACAACCACAAAAATCAGGAAAAAGTTGGGACATATGTTAAGTCAAGTGAAAACAGTCATTTATAAATTCTTTGACCTGTATTACTGAAAACAATACAGCAGCACATTATTTGATGTTTTACCTCCAGTTCTATTGTTTTTTCCCCAAAGATAAACATTTAAATTTTGAGTCTTGCATCATATTTCCAAAAAAATGTTGGGACAGTAAAACATTTACCACTTTGTAATACTGTCCTTTCTTTTGATTGATGATAGACAGATAGATGATACTTTTTTAATCCCAAAGGATTTGTAGTCATCCAGTAGCTCAAAAACACGACAGACACAATAATACATGCAATAATAGAATAAAACAAAAGGGTTGCAGATGTAGAGAGTGCGCCTATGGATGCAGTACAGAGGTCCTTGATGATGCTGTACAGGTCAAAGTGATTATGTGTGCACGGATAAGAATAATTACTACTATACATTATACAGTAAATATGATGTTTAGGGACTGAAGACGCCAAGCGATAAAGTGTTTAAGGTGTAATTTTGTCCCGTTCTTCCTGCAAACAAGTCTTAAGGTGTGCAACAGCACTGGGTGTTTGTTGTCACATTTTGAGTTTCCAAATGCATCGCGCATTCTCTAGCAGGGACAGGTCAGGACTACAGACAAGCCAGTCCAGCACTCACACCCTCTTCTTCCACAGCCATGCCTTTCGGATGTGTGCAGAATGTGGTTTTGTATTGTCTTGTTGAAATATGCATTGGCGTCCCTGGAAAAGATGTTGTCTCGAAGGCAACATATGTCGCTCCAAAATCTCTCTGTATCCATCAAGATACGTTTAAAATGCCTTTGTCAACTGACAGCCCCATACCATGACAAACAGGCTTTTGGACTTGTGAGTGGTAACAGTCTGGATAGTCCATTTCTTCTTTGATCCAAAGCACACAGTGTCCATTTCTTCCAAAAATATTGATTCTTCTGGTACACATTTCCACTGTGTGATAGTCCATCCGAGATGCCTCCAAGCCCAAAGAAGCCGACAGCACTTAAGGACATAATTACCATAAGGCTTCTTTTTGGCGCAGTGAAGTTTTAAGTAGCATTTGTGGATGCAATTATATATTGTAGTGCTTGGCAAAGTTTGCCGAAGTAATCCTGTACCTGTGTGGTTATGCTGATTGTAGATGGATGATGGGTCTTGGTGCAGTACCATCTGAGGCATTGGCGATCACGGTTATTTAGCTTAGGCTTGCATCCTTGCCCTTTACACACTGAAGTTCCTTCAAAATATTTAAATTACATTATGCATCGTAGATGGTGCAATATCCAAATTCTTTCCTGTATTTCTTTAAAAAAATGTTGTTTTTAGACATTTCAAGGGTTTTCTCACACATTTGTTGGCCAGTTGGTTAGCCTCAGCCCATTTCTGGTCATAAAGGGATGCTGCTTTTGTACAAATCATGATTATAATCACCTGTTGACATCATCTCTTTCAAATCATACCATTAATTACTTTACCTCATTACAAGCCCTAAATTACTCCTGTCCCAACTTTTCTTTTGGAATTTGTTGCAGGCCTGAATTCCTGCTAGGAATTCCAGGAAGGAACGTTTATTTACAAATGAAACAAAGCTGACCAGACAAAACATTAAATATCTTGTGTTTGTACAATCTTCGACGAAATGCAAGTCAAAGTTAATTTAGAAATCACAGCTTTCTTTTATTTGCATTCTCTAACTTTTTTTCTGATTTGGGGATGTAAAGCCAATTATTGCTAAATGTTAATCATTGACTAAATACTATGGCTACGCTGCAGGAATATCCTGGAAGAAATATATTTTTGTGGTTTACCACAGAAACTCCAAATAGCCTCATAGCTGCTTTTAGGTAACTAATCTCACCAATCTGACCATTATAAGCTGGTGGAACCTTTTAAACATGCTAAGTGGTATAATTGCACTTCTCTTAAGTCATGTGGAACAGAAGCTAAAAATAATGAAGAGGCAGAGATATATTTGGCAGTTTTGGTTGGTGTTCTTTGAGTTCGTGACACTTTCTTGAGAGTATAAGCATGTTTACAGAGCATACCCTTTTGCTTGCACTTGTTTGAGTCTTTAATTAAGTCACCTATAGGCTTACTTAGTAGTGTTCACTCCTCATGAGATGTGACAACGTCCCCTGTAAGAAAAAAACTAAAGTGTGCTATATTGCCATCATAGTAGAGATAATAAATAGGTTTCGGGATCGAGGCTGGTGTTTTCTTCAGTGGTTTCTGCTGATTCATCACTCCAACCACGTAAAACCAAAAGCTGTGAGAAACGATATCCATGACATTCGCATGCATTACATCAAGCTGTGTCTGATTCAAGTGAATGGTCCTTCTTAGGAAAAATTTGAGCTATGAATGGCGCATGTTTTGAAGACACAGAGGAATTGAAAAACTGCCGGAAGTTCTCTATATAGCAAAGGTAGGAGCAGAAGTACTATCCCGTGAGGGTGGTACAAAGATTTCCAGTTTTAAAATGATGAAATTGTGAAAATGCAGAAAAGTGTTCAATTCTTAGCTAATAAATTACAGAAATGCAATATAATATTTTTAGACACCTGCCTCAGTGCCTTCTGAGATGGACAGCTCCGATTCTTTTTTTTGTGTGCATGTATTGTATTCCACAATACACAAGGACAGTGTATTGTGGAAGCAAAAAAAACTAATAATGGAAGGGTTGTAGCATTGAGAAAACAAATCACTCTGAACATGCCCATTTTTGTATGTCGTCTATTTTATTCATCAGAATTCTCAGCTCTCCTAAACGCCTTCATACTCATGTTTTGCTCTTCTGCGCAGCCAAAACCTAAGCATAAACAGAAATCCTGACGAAGGTATGCGGCTGGGTGCCTGTAGGCGAGTACTGAAGACACACGGTGCTGTTTAGCTTGTCTAACCTCTGCCAGTGTCACTTTGCGAAGACTGATGAGTCTCGCACTCTGGTGAGAACCAAGAAATTGACTTTTATTTCCTGTTTTTCCTGCACCAAGGTGAACTTGACGTGTTTTGCACAATGACCTTTTTTCATGTATCTGCAGCATTGCAATGGCCTAATCAGTGTTCGACTCAGTGGTGTTTAATGGTGTATAGAGAAATCTAATTGGAGAATTTTTGTGTCAAAATTCCACAAAATAGAAATTGTACCACTGAGAACAAGGAAGTGGTACTTGACTATAAGTTCATCAAGCATCACTACACCTTTGTCCGAAGATAAATTATTGTTGTTCCAAACAGAGGACTTTGAACTTTGCAAACTCACTGTTTAATGACAGTGTTTGTACCCCTTCAATCCATTGGGACTATATTCCAATTTGCAGTCTTTCTTTTCACTTTAGGGGTTGATTATTAAACTGACCTGTCCTGCTGCAGTAGATTCACCTTTATCTCTGTGTTATTGTAGTCCTCAGAATAAAGATTAGCCAATGACCAGTTAATGAAGCTCTGTAAATATCAGGGATTGTGTTTAATTACTAGGGCAGAACTATGGTTGCAATGGCAAACATAACCACGTGACAAAAGGGACATAGAAAAACATTTCCTTACAGAGAAAGGTTTTTATTAGATATTTGTAACCTAGACCTTTGTAACTGAAATACTGTTCCAAAGAGACGGAGTATATAAAATATAACTCAGGCCATGTGCGTTGGAGAACAACACAGAATTTAGAGTCTGGTAAAGCAGCAAGTTTTGGTTGGGTTTACTGGGTCCAAGATTGAACAGAACATTACTTTATGTCTTCAGTCATGAACGAGGGAGAGGTGGAGGAAACCAGCAGAAATGACCTTGGCCAACTGACTCTTGAATTGAATTGAACTGAATTCCTGTCTGAATATATTCAAATCAGAAGAGCAGCCAGGATAAATGATGCTGTCAGTGCGTCACCTAATATGAGAAGGAACTGGAGGGAACTGTGAAGACCGTGGAAGGTTGTGCATCTGCAGATAGTGCTGGGATGTGTAATATATTGGCACAATAAGGTAGCTGTACACCAGTGCTGAAAAAGCAGTTTTCCTGTATGTACTCTATGCCAGTTTTGAAATTTGTTTATTTATTTGACTCTTCTTAATTTTTTGGATTAATTACTAATTGTGAAATGTAAGTATATTGTACAGATTTCCAAAATTCCCAATCCTGATGCTATAAATTGAGTATTGATTCAATTGAGTATAAATTGAGTATTATATAATTGAGTTTTGATGTCTATTCTGCTAAATCCAATTCATGTTAAAGCAAACAAGGAATTTGCAGAATCTAGTAACTCAGATTTTTGAAAGGCTTCTCTCTTCCTTCATACCTTCAGGTTTAATGCTGTTGTCAAATACAACTTCAATATACTGCCTACTCCAGTGCTCGGTGTAGGTCGTACTATTATCAAAAATGATTTGACCGCATTGAATGTTAGTAGACATTCCAAAGGCCTGTATGAGTTAAAGAAGCTTTTGAGTGAGTTTTGTTTGTTCATGCACTGAGATGTGCTATTATAGCTCTCTCACACTGACCAGTCTTTGAAGGTACACTTGAGCTTCAACATAGCATTAAGCTGTTATGGTACAGAGGCTGACCTCCGCAGACTTTTGCTCAGGACCAGTGCTGATCATTATAAGCTGGTTCAGGAAAAAAATTGTCTTGCACACATACACTGTCTGTGATGTCATCTTAGAACATAACTGACCAACTGTTCTCATCTCTCTTCTCTGAACAGTAGCCATAATGATCTTCGAGGAATGTAAATAATTAGCTTACAAATAACACGCTTTAAGAAATATCCCAGAATACACCCTATCAGCAATGAGAAAATCTTCTATTCCTTTAGCTCAGCAAACAATAACAAAAAGACTTTAAGAGAATAATGACCTACTCTTGCTGGGATTGCAGTGAGTCCTGCTTTCTGCATTAATCCTGAGATCGGGGCAGTTATGCTGTAAGCTTTGAGCTGGCTTGGACTGCCTCTGTATGAACAGGACATGGAAACAGAGCTCCATGCTAGATCTCTATTCATCTTCCTGTAGTCTGGCATTACATAGAATGGTACTTAGAAACAAGATTTTTTTTATGTGATATCAGTGCTAATTCCAGATTTAGTCTTTTTAGAGTTTTTAATCCTCGCTGTGCCAATAATGATATCCACAGATTTTGTCATAGATAACTAACAAGCCTCGAGACTGGATTCTGACGACTGTTACGCTAGCTGCGTTAGCTACAGACATGACACCATTACACACACATTAGAAACAAAGTAGCATTGAATATAAGAAATTATTTCCCCAAAGAGATAAATATGAACAAGATGTTTTGAATTGTAGTGTTCTGTTGCTAACACGTTACAGTAATTAAAATATTAGTGCCTTGAGCTCTTGCCGTCATTCGCTGTCATCGACATCGGAAAGATAACATCATAGCTTTTTTTATTTCAGACCTGAGATTTTGTAGGGGTGATGCTGAGGGCCAGTCTCCACTGATCAGTTGCTACTTGTTTTGTGTGCACAGCTCCACCAAACAGGTGGCTGTTCATGATCGCCAGTGTATTCGGACCTGCAGCCTGACAGGCATGTGCTAGATGGACCGAGTATATCTGTTTATGAAAAAAAGTAACATCTGCGGTGTTAAATATTCAGGTGCCGCACCATATGGGTCTCTCTGTTCCGCCAAGCTCATATTTTCGTGAAGGTTTTCCGAATTAAAAGGGCGCACACTTTAACACCCCTCCCTTTCAAGTTCTGGAGCAGTGGGTGCTGGAATGCGCCGGGGCTCTGCAGCTGTCTTTGATAAACATGCAAGATTACCCAGGAGCTTGCAAGTGGTGGAGCTCTGTCTGATTAGAATCATGCCAGACGGGGTTTAGTCTGGGTCCATCCAGGTGTCCTCTACCATGGGGAGATATGTTATGAATGCCTGAATGTGATACCATCCTGCAGGGTGGATTAATAGCTACTGGTAGACAGACATAGAGGTAATTACCACTGAGCCTCTTTTCAGGTACTGAATGTGAATTTGGCTTTCCCCAGCCTTATTAAATTCCCCAGGCACACATTTTTGTGTTGGTGTTTGCACAAAGTCCATTACTTCAGTTTCAGTTGCTGGTTTTTCTTATTAGTCGGAGTCAGTCCGAGTGTCAGAGCAGGTTACATTTCCGCAACCTGCATAAAAGATTTTCTTTTGCTTTGTGCCTCTGGAGGGAGTAACTGCTTATCACTCCTCGATAAGAAATTTGTGCCGGCATCCAGAAAACCGTGCACTCTGAGGTCTTTCTTTTGTTTGCTGTGTAATGCTGCACCATAGTCCTCGACTGACTGTACCCAACAATAAAAGAGCCTGAATTACGCTCGGATAATAACTTAGAGCAGTCAGCAGTCACTCTCTTGAGAAGAGGCCTGATTAAAAACGCAAGGCTGCTTCCCATGGTTCAATTCAGAGTGACAGATATAAATTAACGTTCAAATCGGTGTCACAACCACATTTTGGTAATAATTTCTCACTATTCAAATATATATATTTTTTGTCTCATTCATTTCTGGGAGGAAAGTATCTTGCTCTGAATTATGTAACGTCTGTGTTACCATTTACCTTACCTATAACTTATGTGCAGTCAAATTCACCTGTTCAGCATTTTGAGTCCCAATGTGGTTTGAGGGGAGTAAATACTTCAAATATTACCCCNNNNCCCCTCCCCCCACCACGACTCAGCTGAAACTTCACACCACTTTGTGAAATGCACCTTCGGGGAGTTTGTCCTACCATCTATCTCAGTCTGACAGCTACTTCTGTAAGGGCTTTACACCTAAGGGAATTTCTGATAAGCATCTTAACCATATTGCCCATAATAGATATTTCATCAAAGATGTTATCGTTTGTTTCTGACTGCTCGTGCTTTGAAGAGTATTTTTGTCGATATGACCTTATCCACCAACATCACAAGTGTGTGGACGGGGTCTCTCACGCCTCAGACTCTCCTTAAGGATAGCGTCCTTGGGTGGGCGACGGGCCAAAACACGCAAAGCCTCTCCTGAAAAATATATTGAAATTCCAGTAGAGATAAGGCTGTGACTGCTGCTTCACAGGACGATTGATACTAAGACATGGTGCTGCACATTTCTGTGAATCTTCTTGAAATAAAACTGAGAGGGTTTTTTTGCTTTAACAAAAAGGAATTCTTTTTCCTGACAGGCTGGGTATTTGAAAGTGTCCAGCGGCCTGCATGTAGTTTGACTATAAGTAAGTAAAGCTAGACCTCATTGCAGAGCTATTAGTGGGTTCAGACTGCACATTATTTGCCTTCGTTCAAAGTGAACAAAAAGCCCTCAACCCCCCAGAACAAGCTGTGAACTGGAGAACAATGGAACAAGGATTTGCCTCCACAGACACAGCTTAGCTTCAGTATTGCAGAAGGAGTAGCATGAAAGCACATCCTTGTGACCTGCGGTATCTTTGCACACACTGGGTCAAAAAAAAACGTGAGCACCAGAGCATTGCGTCAAATTCAACTTCCATTTCTCTTGCTTAATTTTTATTTCTTTTGATTGCAAAATTTCTGTAATGTCCTCTGAGAAGAAAAAGGATGACTGGCTTTTCTTTCATACCTGGAACAAGTACCCTGTAATTAGAGAAGCAAACACTGATGCTTGCTGTCTGCCAGAAGGGGGCTCCCTGTATGTTTATTCTTTGCTAAGCTACAGGCAGTTTTGCCTTTAAATGACAGAGCTGCTAGGGCATCAGTGGAGCAGAGCTACCCCCTTTTCTTGGCTGCATAGCAAAAGTGCTGAGTTTTAATGGGATCTGGTTTCCTAATGCCCTTTGTAGCCCACAGAGGGCTTATCCAGCTCGCTGTGCCAATCTGTCCTTCCTCTTGGTTTGATGGTACCATGCTGTATCCTTGAACGGGATCCCTGGCATAGGCAATAACACCATTCAGCATCAGTGTCAAAATATTCTTGTACAAGTTCATTAGTACCAAACATCAGCACTACTTCCTATCACTGCTAAACTATATTTATGGCATGTATAGAATCTTTGCTGATCCTCAAAGCTTGAAATTCATGAAAAATTCACATTTAAATAAGAGCATGTCAAAACAATTCCCTACATTTATTAGGGACGCTTTGCCCCAGGTTACTATGGCTGTAAAAAAAAAGCAAAGTATGTAACTAAAACCATTCAGCTTGTAATCTGAGCAGCACTATATCGGTTAAAATGGCCCTGAACTGTGAGCCTGTGAAAGGAAAACAGTGAGTCCTTAGAGTGAGATGGGAGGGGTTTCAGGGTAGGCTGGGGGGGTGGGGTGGATGATGGACACAATCCTGAGTAGGCCACCTGTGTGAAGGGAGACCTGCGATCGGTTTACTGCTGAGAACAAAAATCCCAATAACAGTGCTTTACAAAACCAGGGCCCTCTGCAGGAACCTTCAGTGGCTGAGCAAGACATAGACACCCTGAAGGAATTACATTAGGAGCGAAAGCAATACAAGTCAGTGTGATGTGTAATATGTATAATTAAAGCTTGAGAGGTACACATCATACCTCAAGCAACAGCATGTGTGAATTGTATACACTGTAATTCCAGTAATGCTTTGGAAGGCTTTGCCTCTCCAGGCAGATGTGGTCAGTCTGCATTTGGGTGAAGAATGGTGTAACCACGGTATAATCGGACATTTGAGGGGGAATGCTGTTCATCTCTCATAGTTCAATAAGAGTTTGAAGCTGCCCTTCTAACCGAAGGCACCAGAGACCGCAGAAGCTGCTGACAGATGGTATTTGACTGTACAGAGCTTCATAATGAATTGTGGTCAGTCTGCCAAACAGTGGCAGAGACCCCAGACAGAGAGCTTGTTAAGACACTCCGGAGAAACCGTCAGTCAGTCCTACCAGAGCACTGGCTAAAGTATCAGGCCTGCGGCAAGTCAGGAGTCCTCTCACTGAAAAGTCCGAGTTGTCTAATGATGTATTCTTTCATATTGTACAAATTCCTCCAAATTGCCTTGAGGACGGCTGATAAATGTGTTGGACCTGTAGTTTTCTTGTTCTGCTCTAGTGACATTAGTAAGCTGTGTGCATACTGTAGGTGTCTGGCTCTTTGGGAAGTTTCCACTTTATCAGTGTCCACTACTCTCCCTAGGCCAAGTAACCTAGATCATGCCTTTCTTGCCCTGCTGTAGCTGATATTTCAATCCTACACACACCCCTCAGAATGGAAATGGTGCATACAGTAAATCCATACTGCTTGTGCTGTAGAGAACATTTGTGTCTTGGGGATCTCATCCGCTGACATCACCAAAGTGTAGACAAGGGCCAGCAGCAGTTTATTTAGAGCAGCCCCTAGAATGAGGTGCCGGCTGAGGATAACAGTCCGGTAAATCAGCAATATATTTCCAGATTGTTGCTATTACCTGCTCTGTAACACCTGTAGTGACAGGAAAAATGCCAGCAGACTGTTGTGATAGTGGAGCATAAAGACCCATCAGCCCTGACAAGATATCTTAAGAGCAGTGACGCCCCACAGCCACAGGATTAATTTTCTGTTGCAGTGGGATGGCTAGAGGTGACCTGTGTCACTGCTTATATTATCTTATCGTCACTGCCTGTCTGACAGTGAGAGATGAGGCTTTGAAGTTTGTAGTGGGAATTTATTACTGCGGTTGGTGTTGGTGATTATGAAAAGTATTATATTATTATATAGTATTATAACTCCAGTAGACACTGCACCTGACTCACTGGATTTTCCACTGGTTACATTTTCATTTTTTTGTGTCTTTTGGGGGTTATATAGGCTTTGCTTGTCAGTGAGCAGGCCCTACTTATCACTGCAGCTGCAAGGTCTTAGTCCATGAAGAGGCCTGCTTCACAGCAAGTTTTTCTGCATGTCCAAATGGATATTCACAAAGGCTGCATTCTTCACTCTGTCTTCAAACTGTACATTGATGCATTTTGGGCAAATCATAAAAATGGAGTTATTATGGCCCCCCTGCATTCATTTGGACGCAACGTATTCACTTCCATTCTGTGAAAAGCTTTACAAATGGCAGGGCACAAAATGAGCCCCCATTTTGAAACAAATCAGTTTATTTTTCCTTAGAAAATCTTCCTGTCAGCACAGTGGTTTTGCTGTTTGCATGAACCCTGTAAATTGGCAGTGGGTCAGACTCCCACAGTCGCTAGCAGTACCGAGGAGCTTTATGAGTCAAACTGGACGTCACCACTTCTGTCACCTGACTACAGATCTGTAGGACCAGGCAAGTGCTTACGGTGGGAGTTGGTTCTCATTTGAGCAGCTAGGTGCATTTCATCATGGACATTGAGTGGCATTCTGCCATTTATGCTGAATGGCCTCAGATTGACCACGTCTACTAAGCTGATTAACAAGAAAGATGGGAAAAGGAAAGTATAGGAAAGTATAATCACGTATCTGTACTGTGTGCTCTCAGCGTTGAATCTTGGCCTAAAAAATAGCAAGTGATTTAGTGAATCCATGGAAATAATTAAGCCAAACCTACGTCGCCCAATTATTTTCTGTCATTGGCTGGATCCTGACACATGTGAGGAATAGATGCGTTTAGCTGTGAACCTAATAGTACAGATAACGCGCAGCCACATGACAGCAGCATGCTTAACCTTGTCAGTGTGTTATCACCAGTGGAGACAGTGAAATGTTGTGGTTGCTGGCTGGCTCTCAAGTTTGGCTTTCAAAGTGAAGACAGAGCAGATGCATTTCTCACAAGCCGTCCCCACGGTGCTTTAGCTTTTTGAGGCTGGCCATACAGAGTTTGTCTTACAGCACAAGTGACTCTCATGAATAAAGGTTGGTGAGCTTTAGCGGAGATCATGGAAGAGCGATTATTACATGGGAGGACCAGCAATCATCTCTCTCCTCCCTTCATCTGTGACCCTCTATTGCCTTGTTTCCACCAGCAGTCTTACAGCACAAGTGACTCTCATGAATAAAGGTTGGTGAGCTTTAGAGGAGATCATGGAAGAGCTATTATGACATGGGAGGACCAGCAATCATCTCTCTCCTCCCTTCATCTGTGACCCTCTATTGCCTTGTTTCCACCAGCAGTGCCGGAGCCAGTACCAGACTTTTTTGCAATCTAGAAGTGGTTCCGTGTGTTTCCACAGCAGAAAACGGATCCTGGGCCAGAAAAAATAGCTCCAGCATAGCACCACTTAAAAGCTGGTCTCAGAATTTGGAACCATAACATCAGCTAAAGTGGGGCTATCGTGTGCAAACCTTCCGTATACCCAGAAAGTTCAATCCATAACTGATGTAGCTTTATGTAATATTGCTGGTGCCAACAGCACAACAACTTACTAGCTTATAAGCAAAATAACATTACATCGTTTTTTTCTTTATTCTGTGGAAAATGAAAGATCGGTCTGGTGGCCAGATTTAATAATAAATTATGAACATGTCGCAAGTCGAATAGATAAAATATTGTGACACTCGAGTGGCAACAAGATCATGAGGCGGAAAGAAGAGTTCAATTTTTAGTTCCTTTAAGGGACAGTGGTAAAACAGTAAGCGAGAATAAACTGACTTGCACAGAGACTAGGAGGCTTAAAGGAGATAAAAGTGGGTAGAGGCAAGAGAGTCAATAAGTCAACTCTGAAGACTACGAGACTTGAAGGCTCATTTTTTTTCAGTTCGTCGGCTTATAAAAACTTCAAATCTGAAACAGATCAGAATAATAAAAAACAGAACCCATATGAACTTTTATTTTACTGTCATTTTTGCCTATGTAATGTTTCCGTTCCGTTCTATTTTGAAACGGGTGGAAATGCAGACGTGTTCTCAAAAGGCACCAAGGGAAAACTAGCCAAGTCCCTGTGCCAGCACCGGCTCCATGTTGGTGGAAACCAGGTATATTAGGTGAACAACAGCAAACCAGTCCACAATGCCTATGTAGCGTGGGAACTTCTGTTCTCTCTTCCATGTGTTTAACTGTTTTTACTATTGGGGTTCATTGGCTTATTGTAAATAATAAACTTATTAAGATCAGTTCTGCCTGTGCCTTAGATCATAGGATACTTGTAAATAGTGCCACTGCAGGCCAGCCTGGTCTGTTTTTTTATTTTTTCAAAGCTAAATATACACTCAATGACAAAAAAAAAGTTAAGGACCTAGGTGGAGTGGTGGAAATGAAATGAATCCTCACATGGTGAAAGGACCATGTATCGCAAGGACTATAATATTAAAGTTTAAATAGTAAACAGACAACAGCATTAGCAGTATGGGCACACTGCTGGTCCCATGTCAGGGTGTACCCCCCCCCCCGCCCGGGCCTGGATACATGCGGCGATACAGTGCAGAAGGGAGTCGTACAGCCGTTGTATCCTCTCCTGCGGAAAGTCAGCCTGCAGCTGTTGTAACTGGCCCTGAAATCCTGCAGACTGGCACTGGGTCTGAGTTGACGTCCGAGCTGATCCCACGCATGATTGAATGGTGAAAGATCGGGGGACCTGGCTGACCACTGGAGGACCTCAACATGATGCAGGCAGCCCATAGACACACGTGCCATGTGTGGACAGGTATTGTCTTGTTGAAAGACTGTACCAGGGCGCTGTCTCAGGAGGGGTAAGACATGAGGATACAGGATATTAAAAACTTACAGGCTATAGGCTGGTCATTGTTTAAGAATCACTATGAACTCGACATTAATCATTGACCTAGTAAAGTCTGCATATTTTGTTGCAGTGATTTTGCCTCTGCTTTGGAACAGAACCTCCCACTGTACAGTGAAGCAATACTGCAGTGCCCACCAGGACAGTGAATGAGAAGACTGAACAGCAGGTGTTTGCCTGGCTAGCAGTTCCACTGGAGTTACTAGGCATGCTCTGTACCATAAATTAAAAGACAAGCAGTTCATTTAAAATATCTCCAACTTTACTTTTTTCCCATGATTTCTACAAATAAAATAACAGATTTTTTTTTCCTAAATGATGGTTAGCCATGAATGGTTAGTGATGAAATCATGATTCGTGTTTGTGATCAAAACAGGTACTAGAGAAAACACTGGCCCAAAGGGACATATGATTTGCAAATCATATTAGGCCTCAGGAGTCACAGTTGTGTTACCGATATAGACCCACCCTGGGGGTGGCTGGAGGTTTGAGAAATGTGGGGAATTGAAGGTCAAGTTCACAACAAGGGACTCTACCTCCAAGGATAGAAAATGTGAGCATGGGATGGTAAAGCAGTGGGGTCAAGGGTCAAGACTGTATTGGTAGGACCCATGTTGCCGGCCTATGTCAGCCACGGAGAAACAAACTACCATAGAGGTAATTGAAGTATTCAGGTTGACAAATGGCCAACAACTCCATGCCCCTCATCATCATCAACAAGGCGTCATTAAGTCTGAAATCCCTGTCAAATTAAACTGAGCAAAGAGAGGAACCAGGCTATTTCAGGCATCTTTAAGTTTAGTCCTTGTCAAGTAAGCTGTCAGGCTAGCAAAAGTCCTCAGTTTTGTACCCCAGGCTGTACTTGATGTGTGATAGAAGAAAGCAGATTTTCCTTATCCTTTATGGACCAGACAGTGAAATGTTATCAAACATCCTAAAATCTACAAGTCAAAGGAGTTTTTGAAAGAGCTTTTTCAACCTTAAGAGGATCTTGTAATGCATTTAAAAAACTCCTACCTAAACTCATATCCATGAATAATCAACCAGGACGTACATTAAAGTGCGTTGAAAAGACTGTGTGGAATTGTGTATTTGGGAATAATTTCTATTTGGAATATAATTGAAAATATTTTGGTTAACTCATTCTTCATTGACATTGTTTTGGGAAAACCGTCCAGCTTATGTTAGATTTATGCAGCTAAAATCAGTTTGCTGATTACCAATATTATTTCATGGCAGCTCATTCTCCTTAATACTGTCTTCTTTGCATAAATAAAAGCATTTGCCTTGGTGCAAAAACAATCTTTCATCCAACACAGACCATTTGTGGGCCACATGAACCCTATATGGGCACTTATGGTATCGGTTAACTGTGCAGAACAGTGTGTAGAGGACTCTGACAGGAAGGATGATTTATAGTGCAGTAACTCTAGGACGTGTTCTGTCAAAGCAGGACAATACACAGGCCAGGAATGATATCCTGTGATTCTACGAAACTGACTGTTCTAAAAAAAGAAGGACATGTGCCAGTGTTTGTCTGGTTTATATCCTGGGTTCTTTTATGAAAAGCAAATAAGAATACAAGAATTTTTATTGGTTGCAGTGCAGCAATCCTGGTATTGCCGTGCTGTTTGGATGAAAGTGCAAAGCAAATACATTTTCAGGGGACAACTAGACAGAATGGATAGTAATATCCTTTTTAGACTCCAGATACATGCCTTCAGTGGTACCAAATAGGAGCCACTCTTGGTGCTACATCCGCTTTGGACTTAGACAAGTTGGGTATTCAGAGAAGCTTTTAGAGAACCATTCAGATCACCATTGCTGTAGCGAGCCACGATTCTCACACGTTTCCTTTTTGTTAGCTTTAATGAGTCTGACCATTCTCCACCGACATCATCATGGTGTTTTTGCTGTCATAAATTCCATTGACTGGAACTTTTATATACAGATACTGTAGTAGGGTTGGGCAGCGTATAAGAAAACAATGTGCAGTTTTTTAATTTTATAATATCCAAATAAATGATAATACTGAGTCATCCAACAGCATCACCACACACACACACACACACACACACACACACGCACACACCCAACCAAAAACATGAAAGCATGGGAAAGAAAATACATATGGGTAATCCACTAAATAGTCAACATTAAAGCTTGCTGACTGCTGGCAAGGCTGATTGGCGGAATGACATTACATAATTTTTTTAGTCTCTAAAACCTTCTAATGCAGTTGTTCTCAAACTTTTTACCTGTGTGTACCATAGTTTTAGGACTACTGGTTTAAAGTCAATAAATTAATAAATTTAACCCAAATTTAAAAGATAGTGTTAGTCCTCCAGGCCACCCTATCTTTGGCCTCACAGAGACTGCTCTGCTCTGGTTTAACTCATACTAGGTGTCTTGTGGTACAGAGGTGTCTAAATCGCACTATGTAACAACCGGAGTTCCCCAAGGCTCTGTCCTTGGTCCTCTCCTGTTCTCTCTTTACTTTGAGTGATCTGGCTTAGAGAGATAGTCTCTTGGCTTCTTTTACCACTCCTATGCTGTTGATGTCGAGATCTACTTGACCTTTTCTCCTGATAACACCGGGTCTCTGCTCGGATATCGCCATACCTGGCTGATATTGCAGCCTGGATGAGGGACCATCACATCCAGCTTAACCTCTCCAAGAATGAGCATCTTGTCTTCCCTGTCAGCCGTATCATCCACTGTGTCATCACTGTTCAGCTTGGATTGTCCACACTATCTCCATCAAGGTCTGCTAGGAACCTAGAGGTAATGATAGACAACCAGCTGTCCAGCACATAACCAGCACATAACAGCGGTCTCCCAATCTTACAGATTTACCCTGTATAATATCAGGAAGATCAGGCTTTTTCTATTTTAGTATGCAGCTCAGCTACTAGTTTAGGCACTTTTTACCCCACAAATTGACTACTGCAGCACTCTATTGGCAAGTCTACCTGCTAGTGCTATCAGACCAATGCACGTGTTTCAAAATGCAGTAGCACGTCTGATATTCAGTTAGCCCAAGTGTTCTCATGTAATACCCTTCTTTGTCTCTCTTCCCTATCGGCGCTCAAGTTTAAGTCCTTGGTTTGGTTCACAGGTCCATTAATGGACAGGCACCCATCTCTATCAAATGTCTCCTCATGACCTATTTCCCATCTCACCCCCTTTGGTCAGCAAACCAACACAACTTGGAGCTCCCTCCACCATGTGAGAAGTGTCATTCCAGGTGGTTCTCTTGTGACGATCCTGGTGGTGGAATGAGCTCCTGAACCATGTCCAGTCACCAGACTCCTTAAGATCCAACTGTTTCATGAATTCTTTAACTAACCTGATTGTTCTTTGAATGCTCCTATGTTGCACATACTGGCCTTTGCATAGTCTTATCAGATTCTTTGTTAATAGTTATATGTAGTTGTGTAGTTGTTTGGTAGCTCCTGCTTCAGTATTGCTTGCACTTGTACCCACACATTCATTGTAAGCTCAGCCTAGCTGCACTTATGCCTGTTTGACCCCTTGACAGCATGAATGTTTGCAATGTGCTACGTGCCTCGCTTGAACGTTGATTTGGACAAAAACAACTGCTAAATATGTAAATGTAGTGTAAGTCTATGTGGAGTTAAAATAAGTCAGATAGTAATAATGTCAGACATTATCAAACATCAGTTTACTTGTCTGTTATCGTCAATTACCAATAATATCATCAAATCTCTCAAGCCTATGCTTTAGTATGTAAAATCCAAGGAATGTGACTGTTTCTGAGATGCTGAAACCAGCAAGGCACCAACAATCGCACAGAATCACTTAGGCCAGTCATCATAGTCTTAGTCTAATGCTTAGCAGTACAGTCTCTGTGCAGCCACATGTTTTCCTTTTTGGAAGAACAGGAGGTTTGCATTAATAGACAGGTGCACTTAACAAACGGGACCTTGACTGTCTGTCTGGGCCGCACAGAACATGGGGCTGGGCTCAGATGTGGGTTTGTTTGTCTATGACCTTCAACAAGCATGTTTGCTATAAATGAAGGACTTTCAGGTTCTGAAGAAACAACTGAAGATGCAAGAACAGAATCCCACTGTAACTCATTTGGTATTTCATAATTATCATATCAAAGAAACCAAACTGGAGATACTGAGGAAGCTGGGTTGTCTTCATTAAAAAATGAAATACTTTTCCCCAGAAGTGGAGGTTTTATCTTCTGAACCTGGAAGTGATATGTCGTTCCCATGCTCCCATCAGTCTGAATTTCAAGCCTTTCCGAACTGCAGTACGGCTGAGTGGATTTTTGGGACTTGCCAGATTTAAGAAAATGAGTCCGCAAATTAATCTTTCAGACCACATGAAAATGAATTTTGTAGTGAAGCACTGTATTGTATATGGGAGTGAATAGTTTGGCCATTTCTTTCTTGAATACACGTAGTCACTGGGTGGTGCAGGGGTTCTATTTACCATGAATGCAAGACGAATAAGCAAGATCATAAATGCTGACATCATCATTCTGTAATGGCTCAACTTTCAATGGAACAATAAGCATTTTTTTCCTTTCTCTCTCAGCTTGGAAATTCCCCCTTACTTGAGGAGCAGCTCAGGACACTGCTGGAGGACTGCATGCTATCACTGAGTAGCACATCCGTCTGTGGCTCCATGGAGGAAAACACGTCCCCTGAGGCTGCCAGTGATGGTCCCAGCAGATGCCTGCCCACAGACTCTTTCTGATTGGCTGAGAAGTGGCGATGGTGCGGCATTGATTCAGCAATGAAGTGGCTCCTCCCTCAGTGATAGTCAGGCCAGTCAGGTGATCCTCAAGCATCCTTAACATACTGTTGACAAAGTTAAAGGGCATTGCAAGGGATCATACCTACATTCAGTACTTCATACACACAGTCAGTATGCCAGCTGATCCTGTACAATAGTGTTGGTATCACTGGATGATTCTTGTTTGCCTTAGATGTATAAAGATTCTTTGATAGTAAAGGTATCCATTGTAGTTACATTAAAACTGATCGTATTTATTATCAGAGTAATTCTGGATTAGCTGGCCAATGTTCAACTAAAGAGAGGTGATCCGTACACGGCACGAGCACATTTGACCCCCACAGTCTAGTTTGTTTGATTAGGGTGATTGCCATGCCTAGGCATGGTACACTGAAATGTGCCCAGGCCTTCTTGAAGAGGTGGCCCTGGGCATGGTTCAGTTGGACTCGGGTAAGGTATGCATTTAATGTGATCGCTAACTGTGTCAGAGCATGGAACACAGATATAATGACGGTCATGCAACTGTCACATGCATGTGCACAGGTACTCTATACATGAACTGAACCCGGAACGATCGGGTAGACTGTGCAGATCGGGTAGGCTATGCAGATTGGGTAGGCTGTGCAGATCAGCTAGCCAGTACAGATGGGGTAGGCTGTGCAGGTCGGGTAGCAACAAACATTTAACAAACATGGCAGCAAAGGGATCACTTTGGTCTATGGCAGAGGTAGAGTGTTTGCTGGAAATTTGGGCTGACAAGACTATCTAGGAACAACTGGATGCAACACACAAAAACAGAGATATCTGGAAAAATCTTCTTATACGTGCAACACAATTAAATGAACACGATTGCATTACATACAAATCTACAAAAGGGCCATTTGCCATCAAGCCCAAAAGGACTCCGAATAAGCCACAAAATAAGAACATTCATCATGAACTCCATTAAAAGTGCCGTAGCACTTTTTTTCCTATGTGTTCTTCAACACAAAAAGTCGTGTGGTGATGATGAAAGCATGCTTGGATCCAGAATGTTAGGCACAATGCGAGCGCAGACCAGTGGAGGAGTGGGGAGGGGGACAATCCTGCTCAGGCATGGTGTAAGGGAACCGGGCCAAGTGTGAGTATTCCTTTAGCTGTATTTTCACCACTGAATAGTAATCTGTAATATACAATTCTCAATAAATAGTTACAAAAAACTACACATTCAAAACAGTTCCACAAGTGCTTCTTTTTTCAAACTGTAGTCCTTGATTTCCACAGAAAATGGAATTAAGCAGGAGCAATAACAGTTGAAAGAGGCCTGAAAGCTCCTTTGATCTGCTCTTATTATTTTTCATGGGAACTCCATTGATATAGCTAGTTTGATTAGATTTTATGGGGGAAACCCAATGGGTAGATTCTTTCTGGTGGGCTGGTCAGAGAGGGGTAATTGGGCTGGAAGCAATGGGGTTATGGTGGCCATGATGTTCTAATGAGGAGTCACACATAGCGGTAGATGGGGACAAAGGCGTGGTGTAACACTCTGTCAGGTGACCCACCACACTATGCCAGTGACAAGGGTGGCAAAGAAATGCCCCAAATTCCTGCCTCCACAGGTAAGTCTGATTATCCTAAAGAAGCAGTCAGTAGGGCAATTCTACGGCGAAATGCTAGTGTTCCCTGCTGTTCCTTTGGTAGCACACAGCACAATAACAAAACACAGCCGTGTGCTTGAATGCATGGTTTCAAAGTGATTATGGTTACTGAAATTATGATCATGATGGAGAGAGAATGTTATAATTGACTGTTAGGAAACCACTTCTAGTACCAGCTGGCTGATCTTAAGTGCTTTGTTTGCACCTTGAGGCAAATAGAGAACTGTTTTGAGCATCTGGCCACAGCAGAACTGATGCCAAGCTTGGGTGTGGGGTTAATTCAAATAATAATTACATAATGGAGGCCATGACTGCTGCTATGCCTTCATATGTCATATCTTCCCTTGCAATATAGTAAAACATTCAACATTTAATTCACAGGATAATTAACAGACTATATTTTTGTGGTATTGATCTCACTTGACGCAGCAGTATCTGGGGCCTTTTACAGACATTAAGTTTTGTACTGCATTTTGAATGTCTTCAGCGTTTAGAAAAAAAAAGCACTTGAATCGCCGGAGAGCGAGACTCACAGCCTTTCCGAACTGTGTCTAGGCGCCGAATGCCATGACGTGCGAAGGGAGTGTTCCCCTCCTTTCTACACAGAATCCTTACCATTTCATTCCCGCTAGCATGACGTACAATTCACAAGAGGCTGCCAAGTACTTCCCCATCATGCTTAGGGCTGGATTTCTATACTTACCCTAGAGGGATGTAATTCTTGCACTTGGGGGTCTCTGACATTGTTATGACAGCCTGTAGACAAGAGTGCCTAGAGGCAGTGTTACCAAACCAGAATCCAAGATCCACATTTGTTTTCCCCCCTTCGTGATTTTGCTTTAGTAGCTTGAATACCTAACATCTTGTTGCATTTAACCAGGCAGTTCTCCTGAGTGTAACCCAGAATGGAATGTTTGCACTGCCTGCTGTCAGCTTTCCCTGGTATCCTGAGTGTGTGTGTGTGTGCGTGAGTGTGCGTGTGTGTGTGTGGGCAGAGGGGGAGGTTGTAGGGGAGCCAATTCTGTGGGTGCATATGACGTGTTAGTACAGACTTCTGCAGTGATGTTTTTGACCGCTGAAGCAGGGAGTAGGGGGGAGATGTAAGGGTGAACACAACTTCTATTCTGAGGTGGCATGGAAGTCTAGTGTCTCTGTGCAGGTAATAGGAAGCCAGACAGCAAAGCCTGCCTCTTAGAAGAATGTGCTAGATAAGTGAGAAAGCATTTCGTCAGCTCCTTGATAGTTTGTTCTCACATGGTTTTAAGGTAAATAGTTGGTGAATTAAACAGCCACAGCTCACCTGTGTAATGTTGACAGTCGAACAGATTTGGTAAATATGTGGCAGGGATCACTGTGGTTTACTGTTGGCCAGTAGTTGTGTAATATATTTTTGTTGAAGAACTGAGGAAGCAGTCAGATAAAGTATGTGAGATGGTGGAATGCATCAATGAATGCATATAAATGGTATCTCCTTTGTCGATAAGTCCATAATTCTTTTGGAACTGACATACTAATCTCTGCAGACATTTCTGAGAAACTATGAGGGGTCTGAAGAGAGTGTTAGGGGTCTGAAGAGACTGTGAGGGGTCTCTTTTCTTTTCCCAATTGGGTGAACTTGTGCATTTCTACTGACAAATGACGACAGCCTGACCACATCATGTGCAAATTCTCTCTGGAGTCTAACTGTTTGTGGTCTCTCAAGTTCAAGGGCAGTATCACTGCAATTGGGCATTATTGCAGTGTGTAAGTGTTGATATGATGTATACTGATATATAATCTTTGAAGGCCTACTGGATCATTTTTAGGATATCTGCAAATGATCAAATGAACCTTTCTGTATTTTAAGTGGTTATAAAGGGACTGAACATGGATTTGGAAAAGTGAATAGCAGAAGCCCAGAAAAAATAGCCCATTAGGGAAGTTTTCCATTTTATGGACTGTTGTTTATTGTTCTGTTGTATGTTACAAAATAACTGGTATGAGTAAAAACAGCTTTTTCTGTTTGGCAAAACTAGAAAAAAATGTTTACAAGCATCACTAAATGTATAAAAAGGAAAGAAATTTAAACCAAAATGGGTAAAGAACAAAACATCCTCATGTCAGTGTGCAAACAGTTTATACAGATAGAAACGCTTCCACCTCTTGGTGCATCTCCTGATAAATTATTTAAATAGCATATATCTACACATGTATGAAATTACCTCTTAAAATAGCAAAGAGAAACTTAATAATTTATCCATTGAAAAGGCATTGGACATAATATAAAGCACAACATATTTATAAAAAACAGTCTCCCATTCAATATCTTTACTGTTGGGGGATTTCTCTCCTACAAAAAATATTTTTTACTATATACAGCATAAAATAAGTGTTCCACTACAGTAGCGCTAAATAGAGAAATTAACCAATTTGTATTCTGCTGCGGAAAGACACTCTTCCGTGTTGCTGGTTCAATTCTACAACAACAATGAGGTAATATTTGTACATCCAACTTTTTCTTTGTTGTTATTTCATTTCTCTCAGAAATGTAAAGAAATGTACAGACACACAGGCCATACATACTGTGCAGGGGAACAGTGCTTCTAGATTTGCTATTTGTCTTTTCTTTTTGGATTGGGGAAGGCAAAAAGAACAACATAACAATGCAGTCTGTTGCAGACTGGTCAAAACATGAAAATCCCCATTTCCAGTTTCACTTTGGTTAGTGGGAAGTCTCATTGTTTTTTTTTTTTTTAAACAATAAATGGCAGACAAAGACAAATTCTGAACATCACAGTTCAATGCTGTCCTATCCATTGAGAGCAGACTTAATAAATATGGACCTATTTACAATCCAACAAACCGCAGTCTTCTCAAAGACTGACAGGACGCCTGCTTTGAAACTTAGGCCCACCTGTTCCACCCCCTGCCCCTATTTCCTTCTGAGCAATGATGAGTAAACACAAAGCAATAAATAATCTATAAATATTTTCCTCCATTTCATTGTTTTTATAAGCTTGATCTCTATATTTTCTATGTTTTTCTTGCCACTTACTGCCTCCACTATTACTTCTTGCAGAATAAGGCGATTTTATTTTGGCTCTCAGTCCAGTGTTTCCAATCCTGATTTTGCCCGACAAAATTCATTTATGCCTGGTTATGCAACCTAATCCTGAATGTCGAAAAGCCAAAACACCCAGACTCGATAGAAATGCTTGAATTTGTGACCCAACCATTGTCTTATTTTTAGGCCCATTTCTTATTATCTAATGCGAGGAACTACTCAGGAAATCATATCTTGCCCTGAGGAAAACTATGTTAAAACTGAGGAAACAGTCGACTGCCAGCCACATTACTACAGCAGCAATGGGGAAAACAACTAGGTTTGGGTTTTGTAATGGGACAATTTGATGATAGTTCCTCTTTCCCAATCAAAAGAATAATCTGGAGTTCTTCAAATGGAGATGAGAGATATATTATGCTTTGAAAAAGCTAGCACATTCTTCAGCTACATAATAATTATAATGTGATACTTTTTTGGAAAACAAGGCAAGCTGGCTCTTTGTGAAAAACATACACATACACACACACTCAACACAATCACTCTTCCATGGTAACAGTCATTCCATTTTGTCCCTCAACAATCTCCAATGGGTCTCTGACCCATGTCCAGAGAAATATGAAATAGTCTTATTGCTTTCTTCATCCTCGAAACAAGTTTGTCCTTTTTGAAAATTTAGTCCACAGCAGATCTGAGGTTATCAATACTCAGTCTTTTCATGGGACCTCCATCCGAAGTGAAAAGCAGATAAGTTCTGAAGTGCATAGACATCTGTTGGAAGGGTTTTCCACGCAGAGCAGAGAAAGATAAAGAGCCTTTTAAGAGAGAGAGAGAGAGCTGTCTCCCCTTTCAGCAAAGCAATGCATTTTCTGCTCTACCTGCCTTTGGCGGAGGGGTCTAATCTTCACTTGGCAGTCAGCTGGTTTGTCCCAACGTCAAATTACCTTGAAGTTGATCACATGCTCTCAGTCCACCATTGTACTTGTTGCAGAAGAAAAGAGTAATGAGGATATGGTCCCAAGGCTTACAATGTAAAATTATATTTATAAACGAAAGGTACATTCTTCTGAAAGCCTCTCATTGGTGCATTTATGCATCTAAAAGACAACAGAATAAAAAGGAGAAAAATTAGTGTTACGTAATTTCATGCCAAAAATTACAATTAACATTTTTGGAAGAGCCAGGCAGATTATCTTACCCCTGCATTCGTATTTGAGGTCGGAGAAGTACACCATCTCTTGAGAGAAGACAAAGAGACCTAGTCTTCCACCTGCGTATGTCTTGTCATAGATGCTTCCAGAATCCGCCATGATTTTTTTCCCTTCATACATAACAACTCTGAAATGGGAAAGTTAATATTTAGTACATTTATTTTCAGAGTGTGTCTGACTATGAGTGAGTTGACGCATCTCTTCTTAGTGTTTACCTGATGTGTCCTGTTCTTGGTCGGTGAGTCAAGTGCCACCTGTAAGCAGTAAAGTCTTTCCAGCCAACATTCTTAGGGTCATGCCAGAGGGTACGCACCTAAAGTAAAGGAATTTAAAGTGTAAATGAACCATTCTTTGTTATTTTGAAGGACTGTAGAACAATGAAAGTTTTCCTTTTAACCGTCAGCTACCTGTCCAGGGGTGTCCCCTGTGTGCCAAAGAGCATTCCTCAGATGTTCTCCAGGTCCAGTCGTTGAATTGACCACCTTAATGGAAAGCCCTGAATATCCTTGAGCTTTGGTGGGAGTACTAGACCAGTAAGTTTGTGTAATCTGCTTCCACATCACCACATAAAAGCGAGCACTAGACTGGTAGCCAAACACAAAGCCAGCGTAGTCATCATCTCGGTCGGTGTTGATAAAGAAGGTTCCACTGAAGTCCACAGCATTGAACTCATCAAAACCTAAGAGTAGAAGATGAGAAAACAGTTAAACATCTCTAAAAACACCGGAAGCTCTACCATTTAGTCATAAATGCACCTCTTCTTTGAAGAACATACCAACAGCGATGCCTGGGTCACAGTTGACAGTCTGTACCAGTTCTTTTCCTTGATGGCGCACCACCCAGTTGGGATCAATCTGAGATGTTCCCTTGGGGTCCAGGGGTACCATTTGAAATTTGCGGAAATCTGTTTCGCTGATAGCGTAGTTCTCAGGGCACACGTCATAGATATCAGGAACATTGTCTTGGTCAAAGTCATGTTTGCAAGCATCACCACGGCCATCACCTGATGTTTAGAAGAAAAAGAAAGGTCAATCCTTATACATTTCTTTTCTTAATGCGAGCAAAATCCTACATGGAGCTCATAATATGTCTGTGGTAAGTGGGTATTAATGAAGATTACTGAATGAGTTTTTAATTTCTGGTTGACTCACCATCAGAGTCCAGCTGATCTGGATTGTATGCCAGCCTACAGTTGTCTTTGTCATCAGGAATACCATCATTGTCATCGTCATGATCACAGGCATCTCCCTTGCCATCTTTGTCATGGTCAGCTTGGTTAGCATTAGGGATGTAGGGGCAGTTGTCCAAATTGTTCTGATGACCATCTTCATCAATGTCCTGGTTGCTGTCGCACTTGTCTCCCACAAGGTCTGAGTCAGAATCGACCTGTAAGAGAGATATAAATCACATTTTAGTAAAAGTAACAAAAAAACTTTATTAGTTAATCCAGTGAAACCTTGTTGCATGGTTAAGGTGTCCCTTTTGACTCTTTCATCACTCCAGGTGTCCAAGTCATTTAAAGTTGGGTTCCTTACTGCTATTCATTCTTTCACAATCCTTCTGAGGTCCAGTGGCAGTACATGCAAGCAGTACCTCTACAGCAAGTCTTGTATTTAGTAAATTGGCAGGACTACACACAGATTCATAATGACACTAACGAGAAGGGATGTGAGCATTTTGCTCCTTTCTCTCCCAAAGTAGCTTCTGCTCCTGAGGAGTGTATTCCTTCCCTTCATTAAGCCTCAACACAGTTGTGATCCATAGAGATTGTGCAAGGATGGTTTTGCAGTATTGTACTAGTGAATAACATGCATTGCTCACTAGAACGTCACAGATGTTTTCTTCTATGCAGTTTCCAAAAGTCTGTCCTTCAAAAAATGCATTGTATGTTTGTCTTTTACTCAGATGTGACCGGTTTGGTTTTTCATTTGCAAAGGAATTATGTTTGCAACTCTTTCTTTAAATATTTTGATATGGATTGTCCGCGTTGCACCTAAATATGAACTATAGATCACAGACAAGGACCGTGGTCTATTCATAAGAATAATATCAAGCCGTGTTTTCTTAATTTTTTTTTCCAGATTTCTCACAAATGTGATTCACACTCACCTGATCTGGATTGTGCTCAAGAGGGCAGTTGTCACACTGGTCTCCAACTCCATCTAGATCAGTGTCTCTCTGGTCAACATTGTAGACATATGGGCAGTTGTCCTTCTCATTCAGAATGCCTTTTAAAAATCAAGATAGAACAATTTTTAACACCACCATAAAAGATGTAAAAGTCAAGTTTAGTCATCTTATGTCACCTCTGGCCTGCTCACTGGGGGCTTTGAACGAGGATAATGTGAAGTGCTTTGAGACAATGACGTATACAAATAAAAGGTAATTGAATTTAATTGAATCTTCACTTTGTTCATGTTGTGTAGCAGAAAGCCTTGAGACATCTTACCATCACCATCAATATCCACAGCACAGGCGTCACCCTCCCCATTGTTGTCTGTGTCAGTTTGGTCAGGGTTGCTGTTGTATGGGCAGTTGTCGCAGCGATCCCCAACATCATCGCGGTCATAGTCATACTGCCTGGGGTTGTATATGAACTGGCAGTTGTCCTGGTTTCAACAAAAGAATAGTTTAGACTACTGAAAAAAACATTACTTTTTAAGTCTGACCCCACTAAGCATCACCCTTGAGAAGTCAACATACGGGAAGCTTGTAATTTAAAAGCACATGATATATTCGAAGGAAGAAAAATCAAAGCATAGGATAACTAGAAAGCGACGTTCAGGTTTAGCTTGGCAGTAACTACTGGTATGTAGAATTTACTGCTTGAATTAGCATTATGGCTTTCATGAAACTACCATTCATTTATTTTGTTTTTGTAGTTTTGTTACACATTATGAATTATGAGGGTAAAAGCATTAAATCTTTTGTTCTTGACGACATGATGCAGTATGCTGCAGTTTTGGGAATTTTATATGCCGGCTTTTATGCAACAGTTGTAGATCCTAGTGCGGACTGGCATGTTATTCTTATGAGTCAAAGGAGTCTTACCCTGTCGTCAGGGATGCTGTCATTGTCATCATCATTATCACAAGCGTCACCAACACCATCCTTGTCATGGTCTTCTTGCCCTGAGTTTGGAAGGTTGGGACAGTTGTCCTGAAAATTTAAAATTAGTTAGTGAGCGACGAGTGAGTCATATTTAACAAAAAAGACCATGTATGCTGTGGAACACAGTGCAAGATAGATTTTATTCAAAAATATACCTTCTTGCAGTGGTAGGTGGCATTCTCCACACATACAAGATCGGCATTAGGCCAGCCATCCAGGTCAGTGTCCTCTCCACAGATGTGTCCATTCCCTGCGTATCCAGGTCTGCACTCGCAACGAAACATGGTTTCCGTGAAGTGCCCCAGGTAGATGCAGCGGGCATTCTTGTTGCAGTCGTGGCTTCCATCAACGCAAGGATTACGAGGTTCACAGACCTGGCAGACGGATATAAGGCCAATGTCAGCATCCTGTCTGAGAAGGTTGTGCTTCTCACTATGTCGCGAAACTCTATTTTTGGATGGAACAATTAGGCTCTTACCTGCTTCTTAGCAGTGGCTGCCTCCAAACCCCTGCCAAAAGGCTGGGACCCGGCATAACGAGGCGGGCAGGGTAGGCAATTGTACCCTGGCTCTGTGTTTTCACACCGATGGACCCCATTGTGCACAAAGCATGCATCAGGAACCTCATTACACTGCGGACAAAAAAATGCAATATTGAATTTCAGAGCTCTCTCGGGTCAGTATCCATCATAAAGTAATATGACTGAATCTCCATGGAAGTTACCTCATCGATGTCTTTGCAGTTGATTCCATCTCCGGTGTAGCCAGCGGGACAGCCGCCACACTTCCACGAGCCATCAGGAAAGCTGGTGCACTTGGCTCCAGCAAAGCAGGGGTTAGACAGACAGCCATCTGCGGGTTAAACCAAAGATATTTAGAACTCTGTACTCTGCGGCAAACCTGCTGAGATATTCTATTAAATAAATACCATTTAATACAGCAGAAAAGAGCACTTACCAATGGGACAGTCCTGCTTATTACACAGCTGTGTTGCCTTGGCATCACCTTGGCATTCCTTGCCTCCATATTTGGGTGCAGGATCATTACAGAGACGCTCACGCGTCTGGACACCTCCACCGCAGGTAACAGTGCAAGTGTCCCACAGAGACCAGGGTCCCCAGTTGCCATTGACTGCAGGAACAAAAGGGCCGAGACATCAGCATACGAGGATTTCAAGAATGGATATGGTTTGTTCGGTTCATGGTTTGCGTCGGTCCTCTACATACTTGGGCAGTGTGGCTTCTGGCACTTCTCTGTCTCCCTGCCCTTTCCCACACAGTCCTTGCCACCCATCTGTGGGGTCGGTGAGTTGCATAGGCGGATACGGGTGATGACGCCCTCACCACACGTCACTGAGCATGAGGACCAGGGAGACCAGTGGCTCCAGCTGCCGTCCTGCTTGACTGGTGAGTTGACAAGCCAGAGAACGAAATTTAAAAACATGCAGAAAAAGGAACAAGGCCATAGTAGCAGGAGCAGAAAAGGGATAAAGAGTCGGCCAAGTCACTCACATCTCTTGTCACATTCCTGGTAATAGCAGTCCCTCGTCTGCACAGAGGTGCCCTCACAGTTGTTATTGATGCGATCGCAGGAGCGGCCTCGCTGCTGAATGCCCCTTCCACAGGACACGGAACAATGGGTCCATTCAGACCAGGGGGACCAGCCGTCCTCAGCGTAGTCACTTGCTGGAGAGGGGAGAGAGACAAAGGCTGAGCTATTCCTCCTTTCCAAAGCTTTAAAGAAAAGCTTTTAAAACGTGCCCCTAATGGGCTGCTTTTAGCACGGGCAACTTGAGACAAGCTACTCCACAGAGTGTTCTGTGGAATATAAAGGGCCTAGATGCCAACAAGGAGTCAAGTGATAGAGCTTTCGCATACAGGCATGCTTTGCAATATCATGTACAAATAAATTTGCAAACATTATAAAAGTGATGCTCTTAAATATATATCTTTCTATATATGTCCCAACAATTAATGAAATATTTATAGCAGTAGAGTAAATCTAAATGATTAAATCCTACCTCTGTTGTACAGCACCATTAAAAACTTTAGCCAATCACAGCCTTACTTATACTATAATATGCATGCAACATAATGACTGCTGTTCTATATTTAACATCAATAACTTGTAATTATATATCTGGCAAATTAAAAAGATGCCAAGTCTATCATGAGCAGTCAATTTTCACTGGTAATTCTCTAATTCTACTGAAAGAAAAATAGACGTGAGCACTAACGGATACCGCAGCGAGGACAACACTCTCCGTCTGGCACAGTGGCGTTGGCACAGGGAATCAGCGGGCAGGAAATTTCACGACATATGGTTGCAGAGTTCTGCAAAGAGAAATTCTGGAATTAGCGGCGGTACTTTTCGCAGACGGGTCAGCTACCACAGGCATGCCGAAATGGACTGCTAATTTATCATTAAGCAGAAAACCATTTACTCCAGCTGGACTGTTTGTTGTGTTTGGGAACAAAGTAGTGATCTTTGACCAGTAGAACAGACTCCTGCAGAGCTGCATCTCCTGCCTATACACCTGCCTGCTGCCAGAGCACCTGGGATGGGGTGTGAGCATGCCAGTAGGGAGTGGGGAGGGGGTCAGTGGCAGATATGACTGGGATACTGCAAAGGTCTGTCAGCAACCTCATGCTGCCTCAACCTTTCAGGGAGGCCAAAGTGTTGGTATCGCTCTACATACTCCATCTAATTAAACAGGCGAATTCCTGACGTCTGGCCAGCTTGGGTAACCTGCACGGCAGTTTACCAATAAGGTGAATAAGAAAGCCGACATTTCATCCAGGTTATTGTACCCTCTTTTTAAAGATGGAAACAACCCTGTCCAGCTGCTTTGCAGAATTACATTGTGATTTCTAATTAAAAGCAAAGTGTTTCTGAGACACAGATTCATGCCTCGTCACAGAAGAGCCTCAGTCAGAGCTACATAAATGAAGGTGCCCTTGCACGGTTAATTGCAGCGTCGCGTTGTGGCATTTCTGCCATCTGCCTGTCAAACCAATTACAGGCCAGATTACAAAGCTTGTGCTCTTAAAGGATGATGAGTACCTCAGCACATACACAATTAGAACCTTACCTGACAAGTACACTGGGTACAGCCGTCTACTGTCCATTCCTCCCTGTTCTTGTGCATGATGGAATTGTGGATGCAGACGCCGGTGTGTTTACTCATCTGGGATAGCAGAAAGCTGTTGTTTTGGGTCTGAAAAAAGCAGAAAGGAAGGACTGTTACTGGAGAAATAGGATTAATTGTCTGGATAAAGTGCTTTGGATCTGTGCAGTACTGAATGCGGCTGAAACTGGGTGGCGGGCTTAACATGGATCACAGTTAAGAGGCAGAGTCATTCACACCCTTGTACATAAATCCCTTCAATTTTGTTCATATGGGGGGGGGGGGGTTGCTTACCACTGTTTGAAGATCTTTAGTCAGCTGCTTGACAACCACCTCAAGTCCCCTGAGTTCCTTAAACATGCTGGCGAGATCCTCGCAGGAAAATCCACAGACAGCTTGCAGATCTGCAGGCAAGACATTCTCTTCAGCCTCACTGGGAAAATTAACCGTATTTACTTCTTCAAAAAAAACATCACTCGGTCCTCACGTGGTATCACGCTTACCTTTCGTTTTGTGGCCAATGTAGTCGGTCCTAATGGCTGGCTTGGACCCATTCACTGGGTTGTCCAGGGTAAAAGAATCAGTGAAGGTAGCTGGAGAGGGAAGGCACATAGGAATGTTTCAGTAGGATATCTAAAACAATCCCGTTTTAACACTCATTACCGTTTTTACTATTAATTACTCATTAACTATATACTCATTCATTATTTTGGGTGGCTAAAATAATTTTATTCAAGGCACTGGAGAGTCTCCTTATAATAACACGTGTAATAAAAACTTAAGTAATTATTTCTGTAAACCTTAACTCATGTGGTTGGAATCGCAGGTTTAGCGCTCCAGTACCGGTACTCTTCACAGTTTCTTGTAAATCAATGCAAGGTCTTTAATATGAGCAAACTATTTCTAATACGACTGAGGAATTTGCAAGTCAGTACTTACAACTTTGGCATCCTTTATTCCGTAGAATTGCGTCCAGAGTAGTTCCAAACACAAAGCGTACGTTCTGAAGCACTCCCTGCAGAAAGCACGCGTATTTAGACGTAAAATCTATTTTTAAAATCTTAAAAAAAAAAACATTTTTCAGTTTATAATTTCCATTGTAAGTTTAACCGTCTTGTCATTTGCTTACCATGAACTTGTCTTTCACTGCCCCCTTGCCGATCCTGAGACGCGCAACTGCCGGTACATCGTGGGTTAGGATACTGTAAATTGGCACATCCATTTCCTCGGTGTTGATCTCTTCGCACCCCACGAACAACTGAACCCGGTCTTCCTGCACGAAAAGGGTGATGTTCTTCCAGTGGCTGGTCGCTAGGTCTGTATCTTCTATCGACACCACCTGTTGCTTGTTGTCCGTGGAATAAACCACGTCTAACGTATTTGCCTTGCCGTTTGAAACTATTTCGAATATCGGTCCGGACCCATCCGGCTTTTCCACGGTCAAAAGACTTCCCCTTGTCCGCTTGAACTGCTTGAAGGTGGCCAAGAGAAGAAATCCCTTCTCTGCATGTATGGAGTCAATCAAGTCCCTCAAGGTGGTCTCGGGAAGTGGGGGTATCAGGTCCGGGTCCAGAATCTTATAAGCGGGGCTGTTTGGATCTGGTCCTTTTACTAAGGTCACCCCATGGTTCTTCTTATGAACTCGAACTAACTCGAACAGGTCGTATACACTATTATCATCTCCGCTCTCTGAAAAACGAGAAATAACAGTTAGTGTCATGTCAGGAGAAAAATTCAAACTTTTATATTTCACTGGATTTATGCAATAATAACAGCCAACCCTTGGGGGAAATGGAACGGGGAAAACGCTCAAGGTTGTAGTTAGACTTATACACATTTACCAAGTTTGATATTCTCACCTGCCACTCTGCTTCCATCACAGCTGAAAATCAACAACCACAAAAAAAGCACCGACCGCTTCATTTTGAGGCTTCAGTTCTTTGAATGTCTGAAAAACAAAACGTTCAAACGATACATTTAAAAAGAATATTTTAATTACCCTCAAAATAGCCGATATTAATCAAAACCCATATGAACAAAATAGATATGAAATATGCTGCATCTGTTATTAATTGACCGGCACATATAATTCATTGCAAATTAATCAAAATGAAAAAATATTCGTCCACCTACCTGTGCGAATAAAATAATTCAGCACTCCTAACAGTAAATCCAAATTTAAGAGAAAGTCCTTAGGGTTCAAGTTCTCGCAGCCTCTGTTTGGGCTTGAAAAAGTCCAAGTGGCAGTACTTAGTACTGCGTTTTATTATAAAAAATAAAAATAATAATAACTTTTTCTTCTTTGCGCGATCTTTTTTCAGATGCTCAAACTTAACTATAACCAGCGAGGACAAAGTGCTATTTAAATAGTTTCATGACATTCCTAAGATCCTGTCTCCACCAATCAGAAGCTGGCAGGAAAAAGGGACGAGCTTATGCATTTACCTCACAACGCGGAGTAAAATATCTGAGACATATACGTCAGAAGAAAAGACAAAAGAAAAAAAAGCGAAGCATTCCAGAGCTGAAATTCCGTAACCAGATTAATATTTTATAGAGATAAACGCGCCAAACCATTGCTTCCTGTTAAAAGTACATCATCTGTCTGAAATTTCCTTTGCATTTTATTGTAATTTTAGTAAGCTTTCATAGCAGTCTTCGCAAATGAATATTTTATAACAGAACTTTCCCAGTTGAAGTAATTTAAACGAAGTTAACTTAAACGAGCTTAAAAGTATAGCGAGAGAACGGATGTTAAGACTCACAAGGTGCTTTATTGTTACTCAAACTTATAGTCCTTATAAAAAACAGTCACACATCAGGAGAGGGTTCCGGAGAAGGATGCAGCGCCGACCATGCGCTGCTATTCACCCTTCGTCCGTTAGAGGCCGTTGGGGGAGCTTCTGTGAGGAGTGAAATTTTAGTACTTCAAATCAAGAATACATTCAAACTACTAAAACGTCAAAATGCTTTTAATGTTTGTATGTACTTCCAAATATATTTGCACATCGTATTTGTTAGTCATACATAATGCTGCGTTTATGATAGGCCTATTGATTAAATTCAGTTTTATTAGCTTAAATGTGCTTTGATATCCAAATTTGTTGATAACAGGTGAAGTCAGGGGCGCCATAAAGGGGAGGACAGTCAGGAAGATTCCAAGGGTCCGTGAGCAACAGGGGCCCTAAAAAAATTGGAACTTAATATGATTGGTCAGGGGTGGGGCCCAAAATCATATGCTTTCATGGGGCCCAGATCTCTCATGGGGGGGGCCGCGCCCCCGCCCCCCCCCCACCCCCCCACCCCACCCCACCACCCCCCCGCCCCGCCCCCCCCCCACCCCCCCCCCCCCCCCCCACCCCCCCGGCAGCCCCCCCCCCAAAGCCAGGCGCCGCCCACACACCCCCACCACCCCCCCCCCCCCCCC
>JAODKC010000028.1:383429-469610 GCA_026777985.1 Mormyrops attenuatus | reverse complement strand
CCCCCCCCCCCCCCCCCCCCCCCCCGGCGCGCGGGGGGGGGGCGCCACTGAGTGATTCTGTGTGTCCAGATTCTTTATGACCTATGGCGCAGGACTGAATCTAGATCAAGGGAAAAGGACTCTTCGCTGCACTACAGTACAGTGTCTTGGCTGACAACTGAAATTACTTAGTGAATTGTTACAATGAAAAAATGAAAATGAAAAACAATGGCAGTGCTAAAACCATTTGGGTTTCTATATTCTGGCACCGTGCTTCTTTTTAAACAGTGCTATCTCAATTAATTTACTGCGATGGCCTGGTGTCCCTTACAGGGTGTACCCCTGGCTTGTGACCTGTGCTTTCTGGGACATACTGCAGACCTCTCTGTAACCATGTCATGTGTAAGCAGTTAAAAGATGGATGGATTTCAATTAATTGAGGATTTCAAGAACTACCTCCTTGATATTGTGATACCTTTAATGATTTTGGCATTTTGAAGTAAATAAACCTATAAATATTGACTTTGATATGACATCTATTTTAAAAAATGCAACACACTCTAGGATCACAGAATTACATTTGCAGTTTGTTTTTAATCTGCCTTGCCTCAAAAATGTATTATGCTGAAAAGACACCCCAAATCTTGGGATGTTTTCTTCTTGTTTGTACAGCAAAAAACTGGGAGTATAAATAGAACGTCATTATTTTTCAAGAAATGGCGGTTCAAAGTCTTTCACTTAAATGGTAGTGATGTCACCCTTCTTCATATCTGTCCTCAGCATATGTGTTGTCTGCAGAGCCTGTTTCCTGCAGGTTTTCGAAAGAGACAAGTGAGTTTCCATGTGGATGCTCCAAGGAAAATGGGATTGATTTATCATCACTCGAAAGCAGCTGGCACTTTTAAATTAGTGCCCAGAGAATCGTTAAGGGACTGGCATCTTCAGCATCACTCTGATCAGTGAAATCTGTCAGCTTCTTAGTAAAATACTAATTAATGCCAGCAGTTTAATGATGACTGTCTTATATCTGAGCCCTTATCTCTTTGACACTAAAACAACCAGCCCATCCTTAACTTCCAAAGGAAGATTAATATTCATGGCACCTATGTAACCAGCTGTTATAGAACCATACTCAGAAATACCCTGAAATGCAGAGCCTGGTATTACTGCAGTCAAATGCAAAATAGGGAAAAGCCTGTCAGCAGTAAAAGAGCCCTGTCACGAGTCTAATCATTCCCAAAACAGTGTGTATTTGTTGTGGCTACTGCCCTTAGTTTGGTTTGGCGTTAGAGCGCTTTACAAAAACATAGGAACTATCTCTCCTGGCAGTAGCATCCTGCTAATTTCAAAATAGTTTTCCTGACTCACTTTCCGGTTCAAAAAGAAACACGAGTGAAATACTTGTGCAGTTAATGGACAGTTAATCGGCACCTGACAGGTTTTGCTGGCGTCATATTCCCTGGGAAGTTCCTGGGAAGTGCTCATCATTGCTCTTAAAGCATTTCCTGTTTCTGAAGTTTGCCTCCGTTGCTATTTCGAACAAAATGTCTGTGATGTTATGGTGCCAAAGCTGCATGGAATGGCACAGATGCATAAACCTGAGAAAGTTGTTGGTAGTTGTTTGATACTACAGAGTGGGCTCTTGTTGTCAGGAATTCCGATAGGACCCTTGAGGGAACAGGGCAGTCAGGCCTTGTCAGATAGCTTGGAGAGTTAAAGGCTGACTCCTGTTCACTGTCTTGAAAATCTATTAAAGTGCCTAGAATTTCTGTGTTTCTTCACCATGGCAAAAGCTGCAGGGGGTGTCTCAGAGGCACTTCAGTTTTGTGTTAGCTAAGATATGTTAATCTTCCTATCGGATGAGCCTACCCCATCTAATGAAAATTTCAGAAGTTGGATTTACATCTTTCGGTTAAATAAACCAACATTTTATACCACTTTAATGAGTAAAATTGGCTCCTGAATCTAAGCATTAACTCATAACCTTCAAAATAGAACTTGCTTTCCATATTTCTAACCAAAGGTGAACTGGTTTAAAACTATACTTAGAAACACATGTGCTTTGGCAAAATGCTAGTGCTACATCATTTGGAAGTGTGTATTTTTGCAGTGAAAATGCAATATGCATTGTTCATCGCATTTGTTAATGCTGTTTTCTGAGAATGACTAAACTAATCGCATAAATTTTAGAGACTTCCATGACATGTTGAAACTCCTCTTTACATCTCCAAACTCCCTGGGTCATAAGGGATGTAGCTAAGCTTCTTATTTATTCTGGACTATTTTGCTGGACTGTTTTTCACAGGCCCTTCAAATTAGAGAAATAATCTTGAAACGTTACCTGAATTTTGCATGCTGACAGGGATTCTCATTTTGTGAAAGGTAAACAGTTTTTTTTTCCCCAGATATGCTGTGGATGAGACTCAGGATCCCTGCTGATTTGTCTTGTTTTTCCTGTTTTATGACTATTTTATGTGCTTTCCATGCAGCTTCTTTGCTCTTTTAGTAACCCGCTCCTATTGTTTAATTAAAATCTAGCTGTATTAAGTGATAAATAAATCGGGGTTTATGATGAATTACAATGGAGTATGAAAGACGTGTTATTTACCTCAGTGTATAGTATATTCCCGGTAAGAGAGTCCAGGGTGGGGGAGCGAGGGTGTTCAAACGATGAAGCAGCTGTGTCATGGACAGCCTTCCTCAGGGCTTTGGAATGCCCGGAAGCTTCCAGAATGTTCTTCATCAAAACAGTCTAGATACTCCTGGCTTCCCGCAAGGCTGCGACAAAGTCAAATTCACATTGCAGTGAAGTCAGGAGGTGTTTATTTTCCTGTTTGAATATTTCTACTGGTGGGACATGAAGTGGACTTTAAGCATGGGAGCGCAACCAGCGCTTCAATTTGTACTCAAATGTGTTTTGTTATTCACTATTTGATTTGTTTGAAAAAGTTATTTAAACAGTCTGTTTAATAAAAGTAATGGAAAAAAGTAACATAAGATAGTATAAATGTGAATCTGGTCCACTAGATTTGCAGACAAAATTTTCAAGTACTTGTTGATACAGAAACAGAAAGCTGGCCTCTTTGAGTTTTTGGAGACAATGAAAGTTGAAAAGTTGATTTGATATTATTCCAGTTTCTCTAAAGGGAGAAAACAAGCACGCAATAGACTTGCTTGGGCTAAGTGGTAAAAAAAGTGATTACAGTGTCATCAAGAAGACAGGCAGTTCCAAGGAAAAAGAGAACTCTGTTTGGCAAAAAGTATGCTTTTCCATGGATCGGTTTTGCTTTTGCCTATGAGCTTTATATTGTTGATTGACGTGTTTCCAACTAGCAAAGTAACATATATCTTCATCCTCTAATGTGTTTCAGAGAACCGCACTTTGATATCGATTCAAGGCTTCAGAGAGCCATTGGAAGGAGCGAAGTTTCTGCAAACGCTGACTTGACTTATTTTCATAAATGAGTATTATTTCCTTGCAATGACTAAAGAAATTACCAATTTGGGACAGTACTTAGAATTAAGAGAAGGGAAAAGAACGAGGAGCTGTTAAAGCAGTTAAGGAAATCATCCATGTTAGACTTGAAAGATTTACTTAAAAAACACTTCACTAAGTTGTGATTCTGCTTTCTTGAAATGGCAATGTGTACCTAAATGTTTTTGTAAGATGTTTTAAAGATGATGGTTGTTTTAAAAGAAGTCCATTATGGAAAAAGGCAGTTGAATTATAGACTCAGTGAAATTTGTAATGAATGCATCTATAAATTAGACTGCATGTGGAGTTCATCCCTGGAATCTTTTTCCAGATATCGAAACGTTTTGCTGTACCAGGGAGTTTTTTTTAAATTTCATTTGCTTTTTGGTTTGATGGTTCTTAAGTGAAAAGCCGATGGATGAGCACGGCTGCGGGGATTTCTAGGTAAAGCTGTGCTTTAGGCATGGAGGGAAGGACCTGTATTGCATGGAAATTGAGTGGAACTTGTCTGGGCCGCGGCCCTTGTTGCCTTGTAGAGTTACGGGCAGAGCTCTGGGGGGAGGGGCAGACCTCACTATTTATATACCCTCAGCATGAAAGGGAAAATAGACAGAGGCCCTCCAGGTGTTTTTTTCATCTGCGCAAGCAAGAGGGATGATGCACATTCCGCCACACAGACCACACCCATATCATGGGCCAAAACACCACCGCGTACCACTCATCCATTGGCTGGGAGGTCCCTCCTTTGTTTTTGCGTAAGCTTTTGTCTGGAACTGGATCACATTTTTTAATGAAAGATCTTCACTCCGTCGCCAAAACATTTGTTTCTGAGACACGCGGCAGCATCAGGGGCATGAAGCAATGATAAACACATGATCAGCAATGACTTCAACTGTTCAAACTCTAAAATGATGGATTTAAAACAAATCTAAGCCCTCCCTGGCAGCAATATTGATACTTAAATGTGAGGATCAGAGAACATTATATCATCAAGTGGAAAATTAATAATACATTTGGCTTGCAAAAAATCTAGGTCAACACTCAATCAGTTTGGGTGTCGCATCTGAAGCATATTAAAAAACATTATGTGGGGGTTGTCTTAAAATAATCACTCAGTTTGTCATTTAGCTTTGAAAAATGTTTAATTGCAGTGTCTTTGGGTGTGTCTCATTGGGTGTGCTAATTGGCGGGATTCTAGAATCATGTGTAAAATGAAGAGGATAATAAGCCCCAGATGGCAAAGGCAACCAAACTCAAGCACTGTTTGATAACCACCTGGCTTTTTCATCAAGGGTTTACAGTCAAACCTGCCTAGGGAGGCATATTACATGTGGCTGTCAGAATTCAGTACCTAGGTCATGTGTTCAAGTGAAAGAACATGGAACATTGCATGAAATTCTTGTACCCTCTGTCATACATACAGCCACCCATATAAATGTACACAAAATAATTATATAAACCGTTTATGAGACCATATTCAGAAAAACACGTTTGAGGACGTGGAAGGCGCTCATTTATTTGATGTACTGCTCAAATGACTTTGACTTGGTGACTTACAAGAAAACAAAATGTGTTTCACAGCAAAATAATATTGCAAGGTAACTGGTGCTTTTTAGGTTTGTATGAGCAGTGAACATCTCATGTACTGGTTAAGCTGGAGGCTGCACTGACTCTAGGCCTTAACTAGAGGTCTCTACATTAATTCCCGGGTAGCTGTTTTCACTGTAAGCCATTCCTCTTTTTTAGCTGATAATGCACTTACTAACAGAATGAAACGGGCTGAGCAAGCAAACACAGGACACATGGATCTGATTTTGAGACCTTTGCCCTAAACCCTGAGCTCTTAAAGTGCTTCTGTGTATTAATTTCCCCCTATTTGCTTCTAATGTGCCCTTAGAATTTTCTGGCAGATGCTGATACACACTTGACTACAAACCTTCCACTTATATCATGGCTTCATTTTTCAGTTTTGGCATCTCAGCCAGATATTTTTGCATATATGTCACTGGCCTTGAACTTGTATTAATGTGACTGATATGACTCTGACGTCACTCATCTCAATCATCTTCTGATGCAGCTACATACATGTTAGAAATGCTGTGAATCCTAACAATGATGTCCTCTCTCAGTAATCATCACCGTGCTTTGCTCACTTCTTCAGCTGGATCACAGGAAAACATTAAATATCAGAACATTTCTCTCTGGTTGTAAATGTGTGCTTTTCACATCACCTGGTTCTGCTTAACTACTCACTATTTGAACCTAATGCAACTTTTTCCTGTAACTTTTCCGTTTCTCTCCTCTTTTTTTTGTAGTCTGATTTTCTTATTCTGTTTTACGTCGAATACAAAGTATGATCATGTTAGTTGTTTGGAACTTTTAATTGTCTGCGTTTCCTCCATTGATATTTTTCTTTGTACTCATCATAATTAAATACCAGATTATCATGCGGGCCGGTATAATGTGCGGCTGTGCAATCCGCTGCTGCAGATTCCAGCGTAGACTGGATATATTTGGTAGACTGAAGAATTTTCATTGCTTAACAGGACAACTTTTTTGAAACGCCCTGTGCCACAAATCTGCTAGCGGAAGCCATAATTCATCTTCAGCACTGCACTGCCTCCCACTGCTATATTAGTGCAGAACTACCGCACTTTTCAAAAACAAATATTTGCAGGCCACGTCTAGGGAGTATTAAAATAAGTTTTATCGGTTTATAGTTTGGTTTCAACGTTATGGACTAACAGATACGTTACGATTCAATGTGGCGGAGGGAGGCCGAGACCCGATTCACCAGAAATAGCTGTCGGAGAGAAGGGAAAGCCTACTAGGTGTTTTCAGTTCAAGAGGCTGTGAGTCATATCCAGGGCCAGAAAGGTTACATCAAATATCTGAAGTGCCTGCACATTGGTTCTACTAAGCCGGAGCTTCAAAATGGCAAATACAAGCTTGTGTCTGTGTCACATTGACCACAAATATAGTGATATGCCAGTGACTTCTTCCCTTGGACAGATTTCTCACCTTCTACATCCTCCAAATCCTACAGCACTGGGTTCCATGCGCAGGATAACAAGCCGAAACCTTTAGGGAATCAAACCTTGTAGTATAATTTGCTGCTTCTGCAAATACCTTTGTACACACGTGGACGCTCTTGGACACAGACACACACAAACACACAAATCAGAGGAGGTGTCAGCATGCAGTCATCAGGGCAGCATTGGCAGCCCGGAGCAAAGGTCTTGTAAAACCCAAGCGTAGCCGTTGGCATGGCAGCGATAAACAAACACCACCAATCAGCAGAACTTCCATTTGTTTTTACACTTTTTGCAAGCATGGGGGGGGGGGCACCATAACCAGAGAGGATTCACTTACTCGGAGCCCCTGAGTGGGGGGCAGGGGGCTTTAATGGCTGTTCAGTTATGCACGGTTTTTGTGCTAAGTCATTGAGTTGTACTGATTTACCGCTGTTTGCCCGTCAGCCCTCTGTCCCTCTCACATCCCATTTAATTGTGCGGGAGCTAAGGTGGGGGGGGGGGGCTGGGATGCAGCCTGCTAATCAGACGGATGGCTCATAGAAAGACAGCAGTGGATGCAGATTTTTTCCCGTTAGTAGTTCCATTCTGACATCACAAACCTAATAGAATAATAATCGGCCGGATTTTATTTGATTGTGTGACAACTTTTCCACATATTTTGTTCTCTTCTGGTACAAGTGAAATATTTGGTTAACAGGAACAATCAGCTGCCTGATTAGGAGCCAATTAATCATCAGCACACTGGGTCCAGCCAGTGAAATGAATCATGTCTCCTGCACATGGTGACCCCCGCCCTTTGCCCCTCCGGTCAATAAAAAATATAAATAATTCTTGTTACCTTGCAGACCAGCAGGCTAAACTATGCGCTCAGGCCTAACAAAGGTGTGTTGTTAAAAAAAGGATTTAGGGGATAAAACTGGGAACAGTGTGAGCGAGCTAAACACCCGTATAGCATTTACTGGAACATGGAGGAATCTGCGGAATGTTCCTTTTTGCCCGCTCCCTTTCTTTGACGAAGCAGCTTTATTTATCCCAGACTACACACAATGTTCCCCTGACTCTTTCTCCGTACGGTTGCTGGGAATCCCTCTCTCCATCCTGCTTCAGCTGCAGTCCTCGGAGGACCCCCAGACAAGCAGCTGAACTCCAGCTGAGCTGCAATAACTCATGATCTGTGAGGGTTTACGGTAAAGTTCAGTGGGTGAGCTGGCGTCGTGTGGTGTGGGGGTGCAGAGGGGTTCGCACATGCTGCTGGCAGGTCTGCATTTCCACAGTGTCTGCAGCCCCTGTCTACGTGTGTAGAGCCTGGGCACTTGGCACCCTGTGCCCAGTCTAATTTCAACCACCGCTCATATCTTCCTGCTCATAATGCCGTCTGCAATGGCAACACTCGTAAAAAGCAGGGTGGGCACATATAACGGTGTGTCTCATTTAAGAGCAATTAAGAAAGACGAATTACATCATGCTGAACTAAGGAGGTACAAAGGAAGTATTACATCTCATGCATGCTGCCCTGTTACAATTTAGAAATAGTCCTTCCAAGACCAGTCGCAATATAACAAGACTTTACTCAACATTCAGTAAGGAGACACTGGGGTATCCAGTAAGCACATTTTGACCAGAAGAGAGCCTGGTCCCAGGTAGTCCTGCTGGGATTGAACTTAACTTCCGCAAGCACCTCGTACTCTGCAATCTGCCAGCCTGGGGCACTGTTTTCTCCAGAGCTTTCTCTAGTGTTAGCCAACACGATTACCAAGAGAAACTAAGTATGGCATTTTCTGCTTCTGTGGTAACAGGCCCCTGATTACGCAACAACTGTGTGTCACTGTTTGCTGTCCAAGCCCAGCATCTGACTAATCTATTGCCGCGGGAGCCAGGATCAGTATCGGAGCGCCTCACCGGGCAGCTCCACAGAACAATAGTGCTAACAGAAACTCCATGACCTGTCTGAGACAGCAGCCATAAGTCATTCAGCTGTCAGGCAGCAGCATGCAAAACTCTTTCGTGACTGCATTTTCATGGCTCGCATAACTGAAGTGTTAGGGGGCAAAATGCATGAGGAATTATTCATCTATGATTCGGAAAAGGTTTGTTTGTGTGTGGGGGTCCAGCTAGTTTCGAGTACCTGTGCACTTGGCAGGAATGAACCTAGAAACATTGCTGGCTGCGTGTTTTTCTAAATAAAATTCTCCAAGCAGCTGCTTCACTTTTCAATGTTTGTTTTCGCTCACTAATGAAATGCATGAGCATGGTTGTAGAAACAAAAGGTTTTGCACAAAAGGTTTGCATTTTCTATCATTTATACAATTTTCTGTAACAACCAGTACAGTGCAGTTAGATTTTCTTCCTTTTCATTGAAGGACTAACTCAATTCATCGCTAAAGCCGCCCCGCAGCGTACAATTTGTACTTCTTCCCAATAATTGTTATTCTACAAAGGAGTAATACTAACAATAGAGTTACTCCATGTACTCAATTTTTTTTGCAATGATAAGGCAAGAATATGTTTGATGAGAATTGTATCGTGAATTTAGGAAACGTGTTATGGCGCTATTAGGTCAGACAGCGGTAACTTGAAGCTCGTTATAGACAAGGCAGATAGCCTGCTGATACCAGGAGCACAAGTGAGGAGGAGCCTTTCATGCAGACGATGCCTCCAGCTTCTGATGCACATCACAGGAAATCTCCCATGCTTAGAGAAGTCATCCATCCACAAAGGTGGCCTACAGGGCTCAGAGGTATAGCATGCAGATGGAAGCTGTCCCCAGGGGCTGAAATGTACATTGTGTAATACTTCACATTTCTGAAAGAACAGATGTTTGATGTCTACTTACTCATGAGAAACCTGTCATTAAAAATAGGCACTTCTCAATATGCCGCAATAATGTGCTCATTGACTTTAAAACGATTAGTCAAAAAATACTTTGATCGTTGTTGTGCACAGTGCTAAACTAGGTGCATTTCATGTTATCTGTAGCCAAGCAAAGTTATCATTGTGGCTCAGTGAGTGAGGTGTGCTTGTGATCAGAAGGTCGGCGGATCAAATTCCAGGGTTGGCAGAGTGATTTACCCATTGGGCCTCTAAGCAAGGCCCTTAACCCCCAGTTGCTCCAGGGATTGTCTGAGCGTGCTTTTTCTGTGGGCGGTATGTAGCTCAGCGGGTTAGGACCCTTTGCGTCTGATCAGAAGGTCACCGGTTCAACTCCCACAGTTGGCAGGGTGATTTTATCATAAGCCCCTTAGTCCCTGAAGCAATGGGGGGAATTATCTGACTCTGCTTTGAGTTTCACTCCTTTGTGTCTTCTAAATAAATAGTAAAAATCGAATACGTTTTTGTGATAGTGTGTGTATGGTCCTCATGTTTAAATCTTAGGGTTCCGAATCATAACTTAAGTCATTCTTGATTTGTGCTATGATGTGATTTTAATGGTACTGATGATGGAGACCAAGCTAAGGAGCCATGATAAATGGGCAGCATCAGGGTGCAAAATGTGCCCTCTGTGTTGTGCAGTTGTGCAGGTTTCCTCCAGGTCCTCCTAGTTTCCCCCACAGTCTAAATCCATGAAATTAGCTGAACTGGTGTTTCTAAACATTGTGTGGGAATGTGCACGTGTTTGCCCTGCGGTGCACTGGGGTTCCGTCCATCATGCATCCTGCATTGTGCCCTAAGCTACCTGGGATAGGCTGTATGCTGCAACTCAGTACTGGGTAAGAGATTGGATAGACAACAAGGATGGTTGGATGGATAGATAGTTATAATTGAATGAAATATAACATTTCAGTGTGCAAGGCTTAGACTTGTGAGTAGTGTGAGTCACTTTGCTATTATTTGCCTATGTGTAACAGGTCATGGTGCTGAAATAGTGAGGTGTGGACCACCTTTGCAGTTCAGAAATTTTCTAACATCTCTGCTCAGACTGCTGCCCCTGCAACCCGGACCCAAAAACGCGGCCGATAATGGACGGATGGCTGGAAGTTGTCTAGCACATGTGTCATTGATGCAAAGCTTAAGTGAAGTATATTGCCTGCTTGGATGCATCCTGTCTTTTCTGTGCTGGGATGAAAGATCTCAAAATGACATACAGCACAACATAACCATGCTGTAAAGCCTGCCATACAAGAAATTGAAGACAGATCTGCATCCAGAATGTCTACTGGCATTTTAATTTACGTTTGTCCTGTTTAGCTCTAATACCAATGTTTTTGTTTCACTTCCTGCTTACAGGATATTGGAAATGAGTGCATGAAAGCAAAACCAAAAAGGACACAGTATCAGACTGTTAAGCCAGACAGTCACATACCCTTCTAAAATATGCTAAACGTTCTCCATAGAGGACTATCATGTCAATTAGACATACGCTGTTGTTTCTCAGAGTCTAACCACAAGTAAATCAGGAGCCTTCAAAATGTATAATTTCAGTCTCCTAAATGTTACTGCTAGTGGGTCTGTTGTGTATCAGATATAGACTTTTGTTCCATCCAGGAAATTGATGGGAACCACATGCTACAAATAACGGTAACATAGCTGAAGATTACATATTTTTATTAAAACGTTTTCCCTTTTCCTCGTGTTATTTCCATTACACCGTGGCTTGTTTCCATTGACTTCAGAACGCGACATGGGTTCATTGCATTCAGATTTCCGACAGTGTGATGACTATCAGGAATAACTGCATGCTTTGTTCATAGGTGAATCAGATCTTCCAGATCCCTCATATCTATTGAATGAAGTTTTGTCTTATCACAAAAGAAACTCATTCCTCTCATTTGATAACCATATGTGTTACAGATTCACAGATATGCAAAACTGGACAACCCTCAAACAACCATAAAAAACACAGTTATCACAGACATTACATTAAGGTCCTTCACAGCACTGGCAGATCCTAGTAAGTGCAACATGGACAATTGTCTAGGGTGGCATCTTTTGAGGGGATGCTGGCTTTGCAAACTACCGGTGTCAGACCACGGTGAAGTCTGCTGGGGCGGGGGGGTGGTGGATGAAGCTAGCCTAGAGTGCTACATCAGTAAACTTCGAAGGTCCCTTATAGTGTTCAAATTTAAAGCTCAAACTGGATAGTTTTATCACTTACATATTTGTTTCTGGAATGAAGGGGTTTTTGAAGCCTTTTAAATTAGGCTTGATTTAACACAGCCACCTATTTTTGCTACCAGGACCAAGAATCCAGGTGTATTTCACGAAATGTAAAAGTCAGGATTATGCACCTGCCTTGTCTACTGTTTTCATGGAAAACAGTAGACTGAAAGCTTTATTGAAATAAAAAAAGTTTATATGAATTATCATATATTAAGGAGATCTTTCACCTGGAAATTACATGTATGCTTGCTATGAGCCAATAACATTCCTGTTACAGAAATGCATGGTGTAACTGTCCAAGTGAGCCAGAATGCATGTGCGGCCCTCTGGGCTTCTTCTGAACGTCGGCATCAATGGGTAGAAGGGCCGACCACAGGCTCCACGAGATGCCCCCACCAGAGGTCTACGCCATGGCACATTATAATGGGCATTGCATTTAAAAGCCTAGCCTACTTAGCTTTTTACAACAGACACAGACAAGAATTGCCACCAACGAGTTTCTCTGTGTACAGGTTGATGATCCCTCACATCCACTGATGCCACCTGACAATCTATAAGACACTAATCACTAATCCTGTACCTTGGCTGGCAGTTACATGCTCGTGTAACCGGAAGCATCCTGCTGGGGGGGCAGGGAGTTTTACGGAATTACGGAGGTATTAAACAAGGAAAGGTTGTTTTATAGCCCTGTGCGATCTGCTCGACCCCTGGCGCCTGAGTACCATCCTTCTAGTATTACTGTCTACATTTCCAACCTTTCATTTGTCCCTCCTTCTACTTCTCCAGAATATCTCTTACATGTAATGATGTCCGTCAAGCAGCTGAAGATTGCTTGTCATTATAAGTGCTTGTCAACTCTGCTCTGTTCATATGTCCCTGGCCAGTGTGGTATAAGTTCTGTCACTGAAGTGGGCATGCAGTGGTTGGTCAGGGCTTCTATGTAATCATAGGAACCTTTGAGAGAGGAGGAGCTCAATGAACTCCAGGTTAAACCTGGTGTGGACCTAGTTCTCCAGGACATTGGCTGCACTGTGTTTATTTACAGAAGGGGTTTCAGCCCTGAAGGCTGCTCTGTCATTCCTTCGAGGGGGGCTCTAAATACCCCTTGCTGACAGATGAATGCTGCAATGATCTGTGACAGCAAGACAAGCCCCCACCCCATTCCCTGGGGTACGATAGTAACAGGGGACCACCTTGCAGGGCTGAGGGCGTTTTTGGATTTTGTGGTGCAATGATATAGGTTTGAATATATGGCTTCAGAGCAGAACATGTATAACTTTGGATTATAAAGAACAAAATACTAAAGGGTAGGGTTAGGTCATTTGAATGGTTCAATAATAGTAGAAAATTGCACACGGTCCGTGTGACTATCCCTCCTGTTAGTAAAATGGAGGAACCAGATGAGCACCCCCCACGATTCCAGCTCCATCTCCACAGGGGCTTCTTGAGGTGATGGTGGTGGGTGTGAGATGGCAGCATTGCACAACTCCAGTTTGTTTCCTGAGGTACCTGGAGTGTGCAGAAAGCCCTGCAGCTGTGGGCCTGTGAGCTGTTCCAGATGCAGGGCAAAGTGCCGCCGTTGCCCCAGAGTGACTGGAGCCAAGGAGCTGCTAACAGGGTCGTGCAGACCTGGGCGAAGTACAGATGAGACACGTGCGCTGCCTGCTTTAAAGAGAATAACACAAGCGACCGGCACAGATTGAGCCAAATCACTAGATCGTGGTCCTATACTGCTGCTGCCGGCCATGCAGTGGATCCCGTTTTTCTTATTATCGCAACTGAAAAAGGCTGGGAAGGTTTTTTCTAACTCAGTGGATTCGTATTTGGAAAACATCCTAAGCTTCACGGAAGCAGGTCAGTTCTTACCTTGATTCATTCCCCTTTGTTTTCCACACAACGAGAAATCATTTTCATCACTTGTATTTTACATGTCTGCTCAAAGACTATTTTGTTAACATTCTTGAGTCAGACACAGCAGACACATCAGACTTTACTATAATTCCTGGAATGCTTTTGATGTCAACCCATCCTTGTCATCTGGGGCCTTTGGAAATTAAATGATCTGTCCAGTTCTGTCAGTGTCACACCAACAGCAAGGTTTAACCTTTGTCAAAATAAACCACAAATGCATTTTTTTTGCCCATGGCTATAAAAGTTGGAATTTTTGTCATTATGTGCCTCTTTATTTTTTCCTACCCTGCATTACAGAACAGGCAGCGTGTCCGGAAATTAGTTACCTGCGACTTCATTGCTGTTTACTGAACAAAATCATTGTGCAAATACAGGATGCAGGTAGAATTACCAAACAACCCTTTTAATTGTGGTATCAGATGGCACAGCTGAAAAGCCACCTGTCCCATATGAAAACAGAGAACAGGGTGCTTGACTTTAGGATGTCAGCAGCTAACAAGCCTCGTCATCATGGCGGGGCTGTAATGAGGAGCAATACTGCTAAGGTATTGCAGTCTCTTAGTGATGTGACAGAATTTACAGGGTGATCAGATTCTCTCTTCCCTTCTCTTCTCTCTTTTTGAGCTGATTTTCCTCAAAGATTTTGTTTTTCTCCTTGCAATAGGTGCTTGTTACCCTATAAATAAAGACAAACTGGCAGCATTAGGAAGAGAGAGCAGGGTGAATCTAAGTGACCTGCGGTCTCATACTGCCTTTGTAAATGCCTGCCCGTACACAGTGCCCTGCATGGAAAGCTGTACAGCTTAAGCTAGTTAGTATGAGATTGCCTAGAGTCTGATGAATCCAAATCATTTTCTTAATAATTTTATTCTGCAGAAAAGCCAGTGGTTCTTTGGTAATAATGAGATGGATCTATTTATGGACTTTGCATTTTTTTCTCTTACCCTTTTTCATGCAGATTGGTACAGCGGATAACCAGACAGACTTCCAGCGTTGTCGGGAGCTCAGCTGTGATAATCCCTTTTAACATCATGCTTTTAGAAACATAAAGCACATTACCTGGTTCATTTCATACTCTTCTTTAATAGACCAGCGCTGGTAACATTGCATTTGTTGCCAGGGTCTACCTAGAAACGGCAACAATAGGTGGAAAAACAGATGGCAAAGTTTTGGGAACAAGAAAAACAGTGATAATAAATATGTGAAAGAACATAGCGACTGCTGTGCAAGCGCATAGCAATCACAATTATCTATTTGAATATAAGCGCTGAACAGCCTTGATAGATCAGTAAAATAACAGCCCTGTTTTCTGTTCCTTTTAGGAGGACTGTCGCCCACCCTGGCTATAAAAATAAGAACTTTATGCTGCACAGGAGGGCACTGGCAATGGGCGACTCTCTATTACAGTGACTTGTCTTCAGTGTCAAAGAGAGGGATTATCAACAGAATGGCGCCATTATCCGCAGGAGCCGGGGATGAGCACCCGCAGCCTCCCACAAAGGGCGGATGAGGTCTGGGGGTAACCCAGGGACTTCCATTCATGGGCCAGCCCTTGTAACTCAGGACAGTGTGACTGATGTGATAAAAGTTAAGGAGAGGCTAAGCCAATGATACAGTAATCCTGGGAAAATATGGAGAGGCGAATCTGGGTGCTGACAAACAATTCCTGCATGGGTGGGAAACACGATGTCCTTTGTCACCGGAGAAAAGCCCTCTATGAAAAGGCGAAGGAAGGACTGCCAGACTGCTGTTCCCCTTAAGAGGGAGTTAGGTACGCTGCTCCTGTGATTCCCAACCTGGTCCTCAGGGACCCCCAGACAGCCTATGTTTGTCCCCCCCTCCCATCTCCCTACCAGAATCTACCATGAGCTGGGAGGGGGCACAAATGTGGACTCTCTGGCAGGGAACTGGGAGGGAGCAAAACCATGGAGTGCCTAGGGGTCCCCAAGGACCGGGTTGGGAAACACTGCGCCACACTATTTACATTTATTTGTTGTACCCATTTATCACAGTCTTCCTGCGTGTTACTCTGCTCTGCTTTCAACTGGCGGTAATCTCGTTCTATATCCCCTATATGTTTTTCCTGCAAGGTGCATGTTTGTGTAGCATTCATCTTTTTTTCTGTTTGTGAAACAGCAGGAATTTAGATGGTCATCAAGCATGACATCTAAAATGTGCTGAAACCTCTAACCAAATCCGTGTGGGCTTCTCAGTTAGACTTACCTTGTGATTTTACACCAAGACCGCAATCTGCTCCTGGCGGATTTAAGCGACACTGTTTTTCATTCTAATGACAGTCTTTAAGATTGGGCCCTTTCTAAATGAAAGGAAAAGTGAATCACCGACCAGGTACTGAAATGCAACAGAACAGCAGTTATCTAATTTATATAATTAGGATTTTTAAAAATTTAAGAATCCACTTAAGAAGGCTTAAAAAATTCGAAGATTAGATCCAGTATCAATATTTACCCTTAACCACCCATTTGATTAAACTCACTCAGCAGCAGTTGTTAACTAATCAGGGGCCTAACAAGAATGCCAGTTTAAACAGACTGCAGCGAGTGAGTTGCCAGCATGCACCGCTGTCCATGTTCTGTGCCAAAATGGCTGTGCAATGGGCAAGGCCACCACAGATAATGTAACGCCACAGGGTTTCACCCATACACCTATCTGTCATCACTGCTGTCACTCTGATCAGAACTAATGATACGATTGGCTGGTTTGTTTTCCCTGATTACTGCCAAATCTCCCCCTAGTGGCGGTCAGCGAGTTTGGATTGGAATGCTTTAATCCAAAGAGAGGCACGTCGAAAAGGCGGCTGCGTGACGCTGGCTGTTGTCCTTTCCATTTGCGCACTGACCATGTTCCTGCTGCATGACCGTTGGCTTCCTCAGTACATCCGCCTGCCATACCCATGGTGCCGGAAAGCCTCACGTACACACCGTACCAGTGAGGGCCCTGGGGTTTACTTTTGTATTTGCAATAATTTCAGAAATATTTGAGGTAGTATATCTCTTGCTCTGGGGTAGCAAGAATGCATGGATGAGTTCAAAAACAAAGATATTTTCCAGTAATTCCAGCAATTCACTTCTCATTTGCCTGCAAAAAATGATATAACTCAACCGCAGTAACCAGAGTTTGTACCCTATTAGTGCAGCTTGAAATTGCAGAAAACATATAGTTAGAGTGACTTTTTGTCATTGACTTAGGAAGCTGCGACCAGGGTTCATATCAAAACGATTTATACATCTGGCAAATATTCTTATATTCTTTTTTAAACAGTTGCATATTTTCAATTGTGAAGCTCTTCTGCTTTAATGTTCGTGCCCCTGGAGATTATAGACAATAAACAGTGCTTATGTCTACTGTTGCTTTGGGTCCTGCTCTTAGGAAATGAGCTTTAAATCACTTTTTTATAATGTTCATTGCTGGCCCAGTTTCACCAGATTAATTTATTTTAAAAAGTCCCCTGAGCTATCAAATATCTGGACATGCCATTTCCACTGCTGAAGGGTCACTGGAACTACACTAAGTGAGGCTTGAGTTCTGAGGTATGAGGGCCCCCTGGCCGGCTGTAGAGGAACCACCTCCGTAACAGCAGGAAACTCAGTCTGCGGGAGCACACAGCCACACAACAACACAGAGCCCCTTCATCCAGCATGGAATTAGTCTGATTATTTCCACTATTCTTAAACTTAAGTGGCGGTAATGTTGGGTGGTTGACGAGGGTGACGTTCAGGCATTATTAATCCGGCGGATGCCCCCAGCTCTGGCTGGTATGTTGTGTGTCTTCCGATTGCTGTGTTTTGGGAGCGACCTGCAGAGTCTCTGCTCTATTTATTTATTTATTTTTCGAAATCCGGAAGCCATTTTCCTTAGTCTCACCTTGCTGTGGACAGAAGGTCCCTCCAGAGGCAACATCTGGGGCAAGTGGGAGAGGTACAGCTGAACTCCTACTTCTAATTATGTTGGGAGTATTAGGTAACGGCCGAAGCAGGCGCTGTCAGATAAAGCACCTAAAAACGGCTAATGGCTTAAGAGTGCTCATAAATGCGGCCGGCTGATTGCTGCCTGTGGTGATTCCATGTGTTTTTTGTTATTGCTAAAATGCCTGTTGTTTTGGTCTCAAATACACAAATCAAATTGCTTTTAAAATAAGGGGTAAATAGGTATGCTATTAAAAATGCATTAATGTGTGATTCAGGCTGCAGCTCAGACATGTGAGAGACACTGGGCTAATGCAAAATATAATATTTCTCAGATGGCAGTAGAATTCTTGAGATTATTATCAAGAGATCTACTTAAAACCAGGCAGCTTGGGGCATAAGCCGGGATACACCCTTGAGGACCATCCTCTGCCAGGGCTTTTAAATCGACACTTACATGCTTTCCACCTGAACACAGATGCCTCACATCTATGTTCTTTAAAAGGCATTAAAAATTTAGGAACAAAATGATAAAGTAACACCGACGACTTAAGGCAAAATGATTACCGGAATCTAAATTGGAGGGCAAATTTATTGTGGGCTGTGTATCTGTGTAGTGAAAAGACTGATATAAAGCCAAATTATGATTTATGATTTGGTCCATGTTTCTCACTAAGTGTGACGCCAAACAAATGTGCATTTTGGAAACACTGAAAGAATGCGCTTCTGTTGTGCTCATGGTCATCTTTGAGAAGATGGTTTACATATACAGAGCTGCATGTCGAGCCTGTATCAGGAATAAGAATGTGTCAGGCTAAGCTGGAATTTACTTAACACTGGACACCCCAGGCCGTGGGAAGACATCGGCATCAAATGCTTTGGCCGGCTCTCTGTCTGCGAGCCAGCCATCGAGAACAGAGCCGTCAGGCTTCTAAACTGCTGCCAGGAAGACATCCCCGTTGAAATGCTGCGTGTTACGGGTGGCCAAGGCGCTTAGCGCTGAACGCTTACACTCTGTCATGGGAGGCTCATCGATCTCCGCAGAATAACAGAGCTCCTCATAGGCAAAGGGATTTCGCCAGTCAGCTGAGTGAAGCTCAAGTACAAACTCAAATTTACAACTGTTACAGCAGGCCAGAACTTCAAAGAATGTGCTTGTTAACGGAGTTCGTGACAGGCTCCATAGCCGCCTGCTAGGTTTCCCTTGGCCGTAACAATGCCATCTCTTCGGTAGTATTCACAGCCGCTTCTTTGTGCTTCTGAACATGTTGAGACAGAGATGAGACTTTAGCACACAGTTCTACTTAGGAGCATGGATGTACACAAGAGGTCAGATGATGTTTTTTATTCATATCTACTCTGATTTAAAAAGCTGTCATCGCATGTCATCAAGGTGGGGACATACAAATATCCGAGCTAATAGTGAAGTTAATTGTAACTTCAGGGTCGGTACCTAGCTTTCAGACAGTAGGATTTCTGGCTCAGTCAAATTCAGAGGCCTTGCCTGGATCCTGCCAGGGGCTCTGGAATGAAGCAAATCAAATATGCATTGTGTAAAAACGAGAGAAATGAGGTGGAAAAAAATCACTTTGTCATTTCTTGTCCTTGTAGCCAAGTTACACAGTGTTGCACGGAAGTCTAAATGCAGTGAGGGACATAAATTGTGTTCAGTTCTATCTCCCACAGCTTCTGCTTTGTTATATGATAGTTCTGGTTTGGACCAAAGAGCAAAGACCCACACAAGAGCAAAAATCCCACGAGAAACTCCATGTTTATACATGCTTGTGTATGTTATATCTTTGGCCACCTGAAGACCTTTAGATATTTCACAGGTGTCCTAGAGTTTATGAACACTGCATATCTATAACAAACTTTAACTTGTTGCTAGATGTCTACTATTCTGCTTCCACTCCAAAACACAAACAAACTTGTGGCAAGTCAAATATTGCTGAAGCTATTGAATCTGCCTACATTCCACCCCGCTTTGCATGGGGTTTGCTGCTGCACAACACTGGAAAACAATAGTTAAACCTGTAAGAAGGCTTTCTAGCTTTTCAATGATTTGTTCTAGAATAGAGAGTTTTAGCAAATTATTCATTGTGTCTGCAGAGTAGTATTGTAATAAAACATATTTGGGGTTTGTTGGTTACACACTTTATTTGTGGCTATTATTGCATAAGGTATCGTGTGTGGAGATGCAGGCAGACCATGTCCTTTTCAGTGCTCAGTGAATACTGATTTACATTCACTCAGACAATCTACCCGCCTCCCAATTGTCTAAATGAAACTTCACATGTAAAAATTGCAGAAATTAAATGACAAAAAAATCACGTGCTCACATTGCTTGCAGATGACCATCCTAATCCATGCCCACCACCAATTACTGTCCAGTTGTCCAGTTATTTTCTTGAATATCTAAAAATGTCAGATTGTCCTCAACGCTGTTCATCAACCATCAGTTGTCTCTGTTCGTGATCAGTAAGTCTCCAGCTGTGCGTGAAGCAGGTCAAGAGCACTTGGAGTGGCAGAACATGTTTGCCTGAACAAGAAAAGGTTCAAAAATATGAAAAGAACCTGACCCGCCACTAAATCACCTGTGACTGAAATGGGCCTGATCAGCCAACAGGCCTCTCAAAAAGTATCCGTGTCGTCATCTGCAAAACAGTTCAGAATTATATTTTTGCAGTTTAGCAGCTGTTGACATTGCCGGCAGGTTGCGTGTCTGTAGAACAAGGCAGACATAAATTAGGAATTAATGACCAGGGTGGGTGCAATTTGAGCTGCCACTGTCTGGGTACATGGTGACCACTGTCAGCCTCTGCACAGGCCCCAAAAACTTGCCATCACATACTTTACCTAATTTGGTCAACCAATGCAGTGATTCATTTGAAATTCCACCTAAAATTCCTGAAGGATCATTTTTTCTGTCACACGTCGCTAAGAAAGACACTGCTGAGTTTTCGGAGCGCAAGTGTGTCAAAGTCAAACGTTCTTCAGTTATGCCAGTAAAAGTAAGAAAACTGTGTTTTTTTCCACACAGGATGGCTAATAGGTGGCAATATTCTTTTGACTTGACCTACCTTCCTGCTGCAAAACATACCACAGTGCATTAAAAGCAAATTTATTCCTAGCACTCACTCTTTTTTCATTAAGAAAATGACAGCATCATGTTGCTGTGTAATGTGAAAGCTATTTGTATGACATGGATGACGAATACCTCAAATTGATTACAGACAAAGCTACTGCTTTAGTAAAAAAATGATAAAAAAACAAAACCATTATTCTGGGATTAGCACTTTTGTGAAGAAAGGATTTAAAAGGATTTTTGCTTTTGCTTCCTCTTTGGAGCTTAATGATGGCCTGTCACCACTTGCTAGAGTCTGACAGACTAGAAATGAGATCACGTGGATTGACTGCTAGTTTAAAGACACAAGTGCAGCCTGAGAATTTGAGATCTCATGCATCCTCAACCTGAGGGTAGACCGCTAGCCAGGGCAGCCTGGTGGTGTTATTTAAGCTGTGGGTCAAACAGGCTTAGATGTTATCTCCAAACAGTATTTCTGGTATTGCAAAGGCATATCTAGGACCACAGGGGAAAACCACACAGCAACCTTAGCGATAAGGTTAATGAAATGAAACAGAACTAATCATACCACCTTAGCCAACAGGCTGTGAGTGAGGAAATGTAACGGAAAGTGTGTTTTTAGAGACGGTATCAAGGCCTAAATGGCAACCTAAATTGCTGTTCTCCCTTCCTCACTCTCTTCTGTTATATAATTCAAAGCATCAGTGGTGTGACATAAAGGGAAAGCATGAAAAACACCAAAAACTGCTCACATAAATTATCACGGTTTTCATGGGAAAAAAAGGTTTCAAAAATGTTTGCATTCTTTTAAAATAAGTTTTTGTTTTATTTTATTCTGTTGCCACTGGCAGCTATAATTTTTTCCTCTGAAAAGTTTTATTTTTTCCAGTTACTTTCTGTGTCTGCTTCTTATTGACACCTTTGCTCCAGCTACACATTTCTTAAATAATCAAATACAGGAATTCTTATTAAATATTTGTGGTGAAATGATAAGTGACAGGAGTGACAGGTTTATACTTTTATTTTCAGCGGAAACGTTGACGACACGTTATGAGCAGATCTGCAGGCACGGGCTTGAAAACGAGTGAGTTTTTCAACGCCGTAAGTCCGTTTTTGCCAGTGCCCTCTGAAAAGGCTGTTATGTAAACGAATAAAAACTGGCAACTCTTGAGCTTGGAAATTTGGCAGAGCCATGCTGGAAAGCGGGCTGGTCACCGAAACAATTTCTGTTTTAAAAGCAGTGCCGTATTTTTCGTTTTTCCATCTGCACATGAATATTAGCAGTGGTGACACGTGAGGATGCTCATTATGAATCGGGTGCCATGGGTCACGGGCATGCTACACGGGGCTTTTAACATAGGCATGAAATGTTTGTGCGAAGTGCTTCATTTTTTCCACCAGCTATAATAATACCAATATCAACTCTATGAGATGAACGCATTTCAGGACCCATAAAAAAGTTTCTACCCTGCATTTGGTATAAACATCCGGGTGAATAATTGTCATGATTGTTAAAATGCTTAATTGTAACTTCAGGATGGATTTCATGGGACATGCTGGTTATGGCAAGCAGCTAGTGCAGCCAGAGGACCCTCCTGAAAGTCAGCAATCAGCCCCACTGGCAGAGAATACCAAGCCCAGTGATTCAACATCCCCAGGACTGACTTCGTCACAAGAAGGTCGAGGCCTTACAGGTTGACCACACTGAGGGACAGGCTCCAAGATTTGCCCATAGCCACTGAAATGCATGTTTTTGGATGATGGAGTTTATATATTGATGTCACCCTTCCTTTCTGCATACCTCTACCTCTTAACACATTTCATGATGGACCCAGTGGAGGGAATAGAATGCCCAGGGTCTTGGGGAGTGCAAATGTGCTCACCCACAGCCAAAGAGACCTCACTTTCAACCCACATACATCCACCTGGGACAGCTGGCAGACAGGCACTCTGTGCATTATGGGAATTTGAGTGGCTCAGCTGGTGAAACGAGGGCTGACACCAAACAGCAGTGTCCATTTTTCTCCTGCATGCTCCGCCAGCCAAGATGTCCGCTGGCCAAGATGTCCACCGGCGAGTTCTGCTTTCACAGCCTGTTCCCACTCACTGGGCATCACCACAAGGTTGTGTTTCCTCCCTGTACATCTGCAAGCAATGCAAGCAATTTTTGAATCTGGGTTTGATTCTTAATTAAAAGCACATAATGCTTCCATGCAAGGTATAAACACTGTCGATTGCACAAAAGCCTGCTGCTGGCAGCTTCTTTGTCCATATGTCATTTGGGAGCATTAAATTCTTTTTTTTAACATTTCACAGGGAAAATTGTGCATCTTCCATCAAACACCATATGCAACAGGTTAGCTCACTTAACCATTAAATTAAACACTTCGGATGAGATGCAACCGTCCTGCATTTGCAAAAATAGTCACAGAAAGGTTACTAAGTTTTCTATTACAACTTTTGTTTTATTTGTCTGTTGGATAGAGTTCATTTAAAAGAATTTTAATGCACTTGCTTGTTTGGAGTACATGTTGCACAGCAAATACACAACAGACCACGAATAGTAGCTATTTAGTTCTAGAAGGCATGCACACATCGACGTAAGCTTGCAATTCATTTACACTGATACCACCTAGTTGTATTTATTTTAGCATTCCAAACTGTTTTTCATTTGAGCATCCCATCTCCAATGGTAACCAGTGTTTTCCCAGACTGTGGGATATCTGCGGGTCTCACAGTATGTGCAACAGAAACGTAGTGCATTATGACAATGTCCTGTCACTCTGTGGATGAAATTAGACTTGGCAATGGATCTTTTGAGACGCCAATGCCCTGGAACCCCCCGCTTTGCTCCCTACCCAGTCGGTAAACCCCTCCCCAGCGTTTCAGTGACAAACCCTTAACCCAGATCCCTGGAATGCCAGAAAGCTTTAAGTATTCGCAAGCTCTCTGCTGGCATAATGGAGTGTTGTTGAGAAATGCTATAGCTGTGCTGATTGAGTGCAGTGCCTCCGAATGAGGATTCTGCACGCCAAGCAGCTGGGCTAATTTTAGTTTCCATTTCGCCTTTTTTTTTTACCATTTCTTTCATTTCTTAGGGTGATATAAACTTCGAGATAGCTGTGGTCCATCTTCACTCAAGCTGTGTACTGAAGGTGCTGCTGCGGTGAAGGGAGGCTTCACCTAAACTCCAGCCCCATCACAAATCCATCAAAAGGTTCTGCCCCTGGAGCTTATGCAATAAAATTCCACTTGCACCTGAAATGAATTCAGGGCCTTTGAACGGGGCTGAGCTGAACGATGGGCGTCTCACCACAGCTGCACGGCATCTCCCCATGCAGCCGCTGCTTTCTAGAGGACATGATCTTGTTTTTCTGGGCAGTTGTGCCACACTTTGACTCTTCTTGCCTTCCTAGATATCAGTCACTACTCTGTACTTTCCTGCAGCGCAATGAATTTTGTGGGAGTTTAATGTACCCTTGAAACAGTAATTCGTTCTTCATCTGTGTAGCTGTTGGGTATTTTGACCTGAAGAAAGAATGACAGATTTTTAAATATGATACTATGAGCTTGCTTTCCATTTTATTATCCATTGCCATTTATTTGGTGTTACAGGAATGTTCTGGGATTTCTGAGTAATGGGAGTTTGGTTGTTTCCCTTCCTGTGTTGAGTGGACTATGGAACTTTTAGTCTGACATAACTGCCACTAATCTTGCATATTTTAATAATTTTATCAAATAGAATTATTGATTTCTGGGTGCCTTAGTGGGAGAGACTGTTGCTTCACACCTCCTGGATTGGGATGCAAACCCAGCTTTCACTCTATGCATGAGAAGTTTGCATGCATGTGACCAGTGGTGGCTCTGTGATGCCCCCAAGATCCTGTCCAGAATAAGTGCTTGAACGATGGATAGAGTCCATGAAACAGGAAAGTAGCCTATATCAAGCCTCCTCGATGGAGTGGCTGAACTATGCCATGCTGTGGGGGTGGTGATTCTTGGGGAAGGACATGGTCAATGTTTTGTGAACACACCATGCCCCCAGTTCACCCCAGACCATCTGGTTACAGTTCATGTGCCGCAATCCAGGATGCCATTAGTGACTGGCGGGTCAGGAGAGCAGCATGAGACGTAATTTGTTTCCACCAGCATTAGTACCATGTGAAATGGGGGGATTCAAATAAGGTGTTCACCACTCAGGGAGGGGGCATGCATTTAGTGATACATTCTCCTGTTGTGGGGTCCCTGCCTCTCTAGGGCAGTGTTTCCCAATACGGTCCTAGGGGACCCACAGCCATCCAGGTTTTTGCTCTCTCCCAAAAATGTGTGCAGAAAAATGGGAGCATAAATGTGGACTGTCTGACAGGGAGCTCGGAGGGAGCAAAAACATTGTCCAGCTGTGGGTCCCCGAGGACCGGGTTGGGAAACACTGCTCTGCTTGGGGTTTTCATTTATGCTGATGTCATGCAGTCCGGGTGCTTGTGCCTGTCGCAGTGTAGGGTGCTGAAGTGAAGAGACGCACATCCAGCATGGAGATGGTTGTCCTCTAAGCAGCTACAGTTTGACACCAATGCTCCAAGCACACCGATGCAAGAACCTGGAAGTGTCAGCTGGACTTTTCCTCTTAGTTCTGTTCTTTTTCCAGGCTAGAGTTGAAACAGAAGATAAATTATGACCATTCCCATGATGTGGTGGAATTTTTCTTTTTCATTAAAAAGACTGGACAGTAATAATGACTATAAATCTATAAATGAACTTTGAGTACGGCTCCCGCCTCCCCACTGGGTGATCTGTCTCTCCGAAGCTCTCGTTCGCTGAAGCACGCCAGCCAGCCACATGCTTCAGCCAGACTGTCCCCAGTGGGTCCTGGCCATGTGGTGCACACATGTCTGGGGAGGCATCTACCGCTTCGTAACCTGGGCAGCAGCTTAGAGGTGTGGGGGAGGACTGGCACCCTGCCTCCAGACCACAGGGGGCACTCTAATCCAGCCATTCCACTGGGAATCATTGTCCTCTCCACTTGCATTTGCACACTTGATGAGTTCCCCTGTAGGCCATTGCTCTTTGCCACAGTTATTAAAAAAAGATTTCCCTCATTCATATTAATTTCTGGCTTTCTCTCTACTCACATTTTCACAACACTCAAGTTTTGTCGTCCGTCTTTGCTTCCATTTTTTAAGGCTTCTTTGGCTCATGTGATTGGATTGATTTTTGTGCCCCATTTCCTTCACAAGAATTCCCCCGTGTCCATTAAGCTCTCAGGACTGGTGTCAGTTTTGACTGTGAACTTGTGTTTAAGTAAAGCCAGTTTGTCCTTCTGTTTTCACACAAGAACGGGCCTCAGCTTGTCCCTCCTTCTTCCTGGTGACCGGGGCGTGAAGTTTCCAGAAGAGCTCCACATCTTCTGTGGCTCATAACCTTCTATGGTCGCAGGCCACTGCAAGCATCCACGCCCTAAACCTGTGCTCCTGAAATCTATGAGATGGAAACACCACATGCCATTGCTGGAGAGCATCTCTTTCCAGCCCTGATAGGCTACCAGCTCTCTGTGTATGGCACCTCCCGCGAGTTTCAGCTTTGCATTAGCCGCATACCTGTCTGACTGGTGCCCGCAAGCCTCCCTTTGCTGCATTGCTTAACACCGTGTTAAGGGCCAAACCCACTTTTGAATACAGAAGCTGTGCGGAGGATACGAACTTGGCATTGCACGTGTAGTTAAAAACAGACGTGCAAAATAGGTTTTAAACAGGGGTGACAGAATGCTTAAGGTAGCAGCCATACCCACTAAAAGGCAGGAGCATGAAGCTCCCTGAAGCTCCCTGAAGGAGCCCTTTTGTTGTACCATGTTCAATTGCAAACTGCTCTTGTTTAATCAGTATTCTGTGGAAGTTGGTTATATAATTGGTTTTAAATTAGCATTCTGCATTCTCATTTAAGCATTCTGTCAGCATTCTGCCTCTCAGTAAGTTTAAATTTCCAACAACATGAAAAATCAATATACAAAAGTGACTGCCGGAACAAAACATGCCATGTCTGTCTCTCCAACTTATGCAAACACATTAAAATCATTTAGGCATTGTATGGATTTGAAAACTACCCCCAAATAGATATTTTTGATGCTTCATTTTCATGGTGATTTAGTCTGCATTTGAGTCCATGGTCTGTGGAAAACAAATTGAATTGTTAACGACTGGCCTTGTTTCAAATGTCAGAGCGGTTTCCTAATGCCATCTGGTTGGCACACAGGGATGAGGCTGCTCTAATGTCACGGCTGATCATTTCTGGAGCTTTGCAATAGCTGGGTCTCTGTCCAATATTTGTTTCCTTCACCGACAATAGCTCACAGATCATCGCTCAACTGGGATGCTCATTTAAAATGAGGAATATTGCCTGACTCTAAGACCATATGTGCCATTTAGGCAAAGCACTTTGACAGCATTTTTCATTTAAATCCTGGGAATAATAGGTGATAACTATAAAGCTTTGCGTTCTTGTGATCCAACCAGTGATGATCGCTGATGTTTTGTCTTTGTTGTACAAGCCTGGCACAGCTGTTCCACATGTCTCAGGCTGGTTACCATGTCCTATGCCTGGCAATAACAGAGGCTGCCTTAACAGCCAAAGGACCTTGATAACTCAATTTGAAAGTAGTCAACAAAAGCCTTGAGTTGGAACTATTGTGTAATGGATGTTTTTTTAATGATGAATGTAGATATCAAACCACCCTGATACCAGTCTTGAACTGTCTGTCCCACTATTTGGATATTTTAACAAATCACCTGCCAAAAAAAAGTGCATCCAAGTTGAATTATCTTTTTAAAAAGTTATATAAATTCATACTTTGTGTGTGTGTGTGTATATGTGTGTGTGTGTATATATATATATGTGTGTGTGTGTGTGTGTGTGTGTGTGCTTTAATTATATTTTATGATTTTCATGAAAGGCACAGGATACTAAAGCCAAAAATTATATTGCTAATTACTAATTTAAGATGGTAAATGTACTGTACATGTGCGGTATATATGTAAAACACATAATTTATCCAAGTGGATTCTGCAATTTGTTTTTCGTTTCATAAGATAAACAGTGAGAGGAGCATTAACACTCGAAAAGCAGTGTTTCTCAACATTTTTGAACCTCAACCCAGTTATTACCATGCCAGCTCAGTCACGACCCTATATCAAGTATAGGTTTAAATTAACGCTATAATGAAGTGCACTGCGCACTCTGCAATTTATACCAATTAATGCCTATCGCACAAATCTGATTGGATGTGCCAGTGAATTTTAAATTAAGCATCTGGTTTGACATCTTGGATTCATTGAACGTTCTCTGGTTTTGCACTAAGCAGTTGCAGACCCAAGAACTGTTCATATAGGTTAACTCTAGGATTTTGGCTGGGAAATCTGATCGTGGATCAGCATAGGAGCTTCCTGGTTTTAAAATGCTTACATTTCCCACTCTGCCTCATGACCCTTTCAGAACTTGCTGCGACCCAAACCCCATGGGTTGAGAATCACTGCTCTAAACGATGTATATCCCCCTTCCCTTTTCCTTGTGTGGTGTTCTTGGTATATCCTGGAGTATTACGATACTCTTATTCATGACACTTACTCAGATTGTCAATTAAAAATGATCTCTTTGTCAGTATAGTCTACTGTTGGGTAGTACAGGAAATATTCATACTGAATCTAACATTGCTGCTCTAGTTCCAGACAGTTCATTGGAACTGCAAGGCCAAGCTGTAGTGTCAGCAGCACTGCCCTGCACTGATAAGTCCATGGAAATCGGTCTTTTTAGATCTTCAAATATTGACTGTAGTGTCAGCATTCCGTGTCGACCGCCCACTCAAAACTAGAGCCAAGGGTTTCCTCTAAACTCTCGACAGAGCCCAGAAATAGCTGCATTTGAATTCCAAGGCGGCCGGCCGGCCGGCAGGGAGCCTCTCGACATAACATTGCTCTTACTTCTTGAAAAACAAGTTTTTCAAAAGTGTTACTCCCCAAGGTGTGTGCATACTTGCTGTTCCACATGAAAATCAGCACTGCCTTGGTAGCACAAAATAATGACCTTATTGCTGCCCCTCCAGTGAAAGAATATAGAATATGGGTTGAATATTGAACATATTCTTTGAGTCTAGACTCCTTGGACTGTTTCGGTGTGTAGGCATCTTTTCTCTTGAAAGAGGTTTGAAGCATATATTATTATAAACTAAACTTTATTATTGTCGAGAAATGTATGTTGCTCGTTTTGATGACATTTCAAAACATAAATAATCCAATTCAAGCTACGTGGGTAGGATCTTATGACTGATGTAACCGTAGAGTGTGTTTTAGCATCATCTCAGTGCTGTTAAGAATGTGCAGGTGTTAGTTGTAAAACAAAGGCCGTGTCTGTTCGACTACAGAAAGGACTGTTGGGTTTGCAACATTCTCAAAGGATTTTGACAAGGTTTGTGTGTTAACGTGAAGCATTAAACTCCTCATGTTACAGGTTACAACACTGTGATAGATGACATTGTTATATGTCATTGTCTGGGATATTTTCTGTTAAATGTATTGCCAGTCTTCTGTAATTGAAAAAAAAAAGATATATATATATGTGTGTGTGTGTATGTGCGTGTGTGTGTGTGTGTGTGTGTGTGTGTACTACAGTTATATGGAAAAGTTAATTGTCATTGACTGTCTATAACGTTTTCATTGGAGTTCTATTATTCTGTTACTTCAAAGAAGAGAGGACAATGTAACCAACACAAGGCTTTGCTGTGCATTGCTGACTTTAAGTCTTTCATTCAGGCAATTGTCATTTCTCTAGTTTCTCGGTGGATGAACACTTTGTTCCCACAGTGAAAGATGGAGACTGAGAGAGGAAGATTCTTGAAATGTGCAGAATCTGACTAGACTCCCAGATCATTAATATCCAGATGTTTTGTACTCTTTTGCAAATGGCCTGGGATAAACAAACTGTCTGGAGACAGACATTGGATACATTTTCCAAGGTCTTCTAACCTCTTATCTTGGTCAGAGTTGGGGGGGGGTCACCATCTACATAAGTGTACAAATAACAACTGGTATATAACTCCTGAAAATGAGAATGAGAACTAGAAAAGTGTATGTAATAATTAAGGCATCCATTAAGCTAAGGCTGCCAACTAAGGTCTTTAGCATTAGGATGGCAGTGGATTCTTCTGTAACCATCTCCCAATGGATCAACTCCCACAGAATGCATCTAAAACCACCATAAAATTGACATTTAAATAGCATTCACAAGAAAGCACTATGACGTATGTGAAAGGATGGGCAGGACATGGGGGCAGAATTAAAATGGCAGCTCCATCACCTGAGTAAACCCAAATGCAGCCATGAATAGCTCTGTCTATCACCCATGTACAAAATAATAGTGTGGGTCACATTTCTTGGACATTATGCATCAGGAGTCATCTCTATATGCACAAGCTCAGGGAGCCTTATGAGCCAGTCTGTGTTTTTGTATGTCCTCTCATATATTCAGGCCAATCCTATGACATGCAACGATGCTAAACAGGACCTCCCACACCACGTTTACCAGAGGGTAAATGACCCTTTGAATGTTTATGGCAGAAGAGAGGAATAAGCAGGTCCAGTTTTCCATTTACAGTTGGCTATAAGCACAGCTATAACCTCATAGGGCAGTATGTAAAATGCATCGGAACATCGCAGGGGGTGGTTTGGAAAAGAAGATTGTCAGAAAGACCTTCAAACACACTGGCCCTGGTTTTCTGCTGGTGAACCGCAGGCAACAGTCCGCCGAATCCTTGCCCTGTAACTGGGAGGCCAGCCAAACAAAGCTTGGGGACCATTGTACCTGATTATTATACTCCAGCTGCTGCCCAGACCCTCCTCTATTCTCAGCAGCTGAGAGAAGGTGAGCTTGATGGAACATCATTCCACAGCCTGCATGTGGATATGACAGGCTGGACAGATCATACTCATGTCTGTGAATGGGGGTTCAATGGAAATGAGAAATCCCTCTGTGAAAATATTAGATTTCCATACTGCAAAGCTGCCATATTGAATTGTAAGATACACTACACTTAATGAAATGGAATGTGTTCTATTCACTGAAAGTGAACTGGAAAGAGAACAAAGTATCAACCAATTTGTACTTTGGCTTGCTGCTGTTCTTCAGATCTCCGTTTCTTCTTGGCAGGACCTTCCCTTCTGGGTTGTCCCTTTAGTCACTTGACAAGCCATTGAACAGGCAGATGCGGCCCCAAGATGCCAACCATGGGGGCTTTGATAGCCAGAGCTTTTGGCGTGTTCCTTTGCGACGTTGCCCAGCATTAAATTACATCATCCAGCACTTTGTAGTTACTCAAATATACTACACTAATAGGCCCTTTTGAGACCTTCAGGTCTCAGTGTTGTGCAGGTTTTTGATGACGTGGCCGCAGATGCAAGCATTAGCATATGTCTCGGGGACAAGCATGCAAGACACAGTACAGTGTGAGAATTAATGTGTTGGATGTAAAAGATTTTGTTAATGATTTAAGACCAAGAAAATATCTGGAGACAATTTTCTTCGACTGAAATGTCAGCACTGTTTTCAATTTAGCAACACAGTTCTTACCTCATTCTGCTGGTGTTTTGTTGCATACAACAATTTGCATAAGACCTCTCACTAGGTGAAAATTATTAAATACTGGCTTAGCTAAGAAATCTCAGCTGTGTAGGCTTATATCAAAAGGAAACAGAGAGTGCACAGGATTTTTTTTTTACCTGCTTTAATTCAATGTTACTTGAAAAGTGAAAAGTGTGACATACTTTCTGACTTTCAAATACTATATAAGATATTAATACTGGAGACCAAAATATTTTCAGTGTAAATCCTGCTCTCTGGAGAAAGTTGGCATCTTCTTTGAATACTGGTGTCTCAGCTTTTCAGGTGTTAGTATGGTTGGCTGCCATGCAGACTACCCCCTCCATCTCCAACACTTAAAAGGACCATTACTGGGAGTTGGATCTCCTCCCTCAAGTGTTGGCTGGAGATGGAGGTGTCTGAGGTATGCCATTTGAGATAAGGCTTGTACCTGTGATGTTTGAATGTTTTGTTTGTTTTGATCTGTTTTATAATTTGATGAACATACTTTCACGTGTTTCAGTGGTTAGGCCTGGCAGCCTAATACATTCACACATGCTTACAAAGCACCTTGCATCTGTAGTCCAGGAATGAAATTCACCTTCCAGTGGTTACAGTTAATTGTTGATTTGTGAGATAAGCAAAAGAAGTTCACAAGTACTTTAATATAAACGCTGAATGGCTGATGTGCCTCCAGGGAACAGGACGATGTGCTGAAATGAAAAGGAGTGGGTTTTGTCCACATTTCTACATCAGAGCAGTTCTATAGATCCTGCTTCTCAGTCAAACAGCTGAACAAAATGCATTGTCCTTTGACCAAGTGTCCATAGTACATCACAAAACAAGATGTATTGTCTGTCTCTTTCACAGCTATAGTGCACGGTGATGGAACATCTAGTGACAGTGCAGCTGTATAATCAAGTAGGACTGCTGTGGTTAATTGTGGTTAAGTATTGTTGATATTAGAAAAAAGTCACCGATAGCACACACAGTTTTGTTTTATATGACTTTTGTTGAGTTTTGACTTGTCAAGACATTTTTACACCTGTATGAGGTATATGGAGGGAAATTTCTTTGAATGGGAAAGTGGAGTATGTAGGGGTAGCATGTGACATGGTTTTGTAGATGTCCCAAGGCAAATTCAGAACTGCATTTTTCTGTTTCTGTTGGGGCATGTGGTTGGCAGCTGTCTGTGGAGGGCTGAGGAGGTCACCACCGTGGCACCGTGATTTCACCTAGCCCTACTTCCTTCCTGGTGCATTTTCCACATGCTGCAGCTGTGTTCCATTGCTTCAACCTCTTCCTCTACACAGTTTTTGCCTTCAAAGCTTTGAATAAATGAATAGAAGAAGTCAAGCAATAAGTCATAAGGTTAGACGAGGTCTTCATCCCTCTATCATCTCTACAGGATTTAGTTCTCTTGTATTATCAGTTATATTTTTGTACCAACACAAAATTCTTTGTTATGAAAAAATTAAAGACCAAGGTGTCTTTTTGCTAATCTTATGTGTACCCAATATTCTGAGTTCTTGAGTCTTAGATTGAAAATATCCATGTTTATTATTCAGTCTGCTGTCAGACAACAAAAGCAACATGTCCAAAGGAAGGAGGAGTATTATGTAGTTTGACTGCTTTGTTTTATATTGTTAGCATCTGTGTTAATATCTCCAGGACTATGGTAGTATTTCATTGTCATACAATAGCTAGACTTAATAATAATAGCTATAAATTCGTTGTTACTTCTTGTATCCACAAAGACTGAAATTCAAATATTTGCCTTTTTATTCTTTGTATCTCAGTGCTTCCTTGTAACAGTAAAAGTGGCCAAAAAAAACTTGGCCCAGGACAATTAACCAGATCCTATAACAGCAGCTCACAATCCTTTCATGCAATACAACACATTCTGTCAGTGTATCAAAGATTTTTTTCAAATTATAAAAACAGAATTAGATGAAATCTTCCAAATGTGTCATTAGGGTTACAATCATCTATACAGCATTGAGTCAACGCATTGTGACCACCCCCACATGAAACGAATAATGTTGACTTGTAAAAACGGGTTGGTATATATCAGATGGTAATTTAACTTTTGTTACTTTATGGCCAGATGACTGGGTCATCTTCAAAACCATTAGGCTTGTGGGGTGCTCATGGTCAGCTGTGGTGAGCACCGACCGTGAGTGGTTCACAGAGGGAAAAACCAGGAACCATCACAACAGGGTGTTGGGCAGCCAAGACTCATCGGAGCAAGATGTGAATGAAGGCTCTCCCATCTGTGGACAGAAGGGTTACTGTGGTACACATGGCAGATAATTTTGATGATGATCATGGGAGTAAAGAGCTACAATACCCAGGGCATCAAGATCTGTCACATATGGGGCTGCATGGCCGTGGAACGGACTTGTCAGTCAAATGCATCCCACAAATCCTCAGCACACATACACACACAAGTGCACACATCAAATAAACAGCTCGCCTTAGTAACTAACAGCATACTGTTTCAGTTTCACTCCGATAGCAGTATTGTAATCACAATATCAAAAATTTTAAACGTCTATGATTTTGTTAATTTTGATATTTAAATAGGCCACAAAAAGGATGTGTCAAAACTGTGCTTCTCACTTTGTATGTCTCTTGTGCAAAGAAGCTACCTCTAGTTGATAAGCAGTGTGGCAGAACTGAGATATAGTGTTATTTTGGTTTTAAACTGAATGAAAAGGGTGAACCCACTGACCTGACATTATTACAAATGCTGCTACAACATGTCTAATGTGGCGAATCACCTGTCTCTCACTCACCCTGATTTAAATAAGGAGAGAAAAGATCTTCAGATCTGCATGATAACACTTATCAGACAGATGATAGTGATGTAATTGAACGGTTATCATGTTTTGTGTTTCTGTCTAAAGTCATGTTCAGCTATCATGTGAGTTCATTCATATCCCTTTCCCCAGTGATGAAAGTAGGCTAGGGAAAATGTATTGAATGGAGTTTAATTTATCTATGCATATTTTACTGGTAATGTTAAAACTATATTATCGGCCATTGCAGTTGGTTTAATTAAAAAATGTACATTTTAAAGCAATAAAATATTTAAATGTGAATGTTTTATAATATTGATATAATATCCTCTTTGTTATTAATATAAAAGTACCAAAGCTGATACCATATAAAAGTGAAAATTGATCCTTGAATGCCCATTATATGAAAAAAATATTTGTTTTGGCTTGTCCTTATAGCATGTGATGCTCATAACCTGCATTCTGGCTATGACACTCAACCAGATTGAAAAATCTGAACTATTTATTGGAAAAATTGAAGCAGCCGTTGGAAGTGCTAGGCCTTTAAGTGAATATAGTCCTTTTCAATGCAATGAGTGATTTAATGGCTCACAGGAATGCAAATCTTTTCAGTCTTCTCAGGGCTCGATTTATGGAGAGCACTGTCTGGGAGAAGGTTTGTGCCTGTGATTTAGGGCCTGGTTCTATTGAAACCTCAAAGAGCCGTCGTCTTCTCCAGAGATCTCCACTCTGCACGCATGCTGTCCTAAACCCTCTGGGGGTGATGCTCTTCTGCGCCCCTCCAGGTCTCCATTCAAACACCGTGGTTATACTTTTAGATGAAAATGGTTCCCAGCCTTAGCAGACTGGCATCGCAATAAATATTTGCCTATTAGGTACAGTTCCTGCAACAATGTCACTAATATATTTATTTAGGAAGGGAATTTCTTGTTTATCTAAATGGAGCTTTTTAAATTCACCTAATGATTTTCCTCAGCAATCGCGGGTTATCACAGATTATGTGCATGTCTGCTTTTCTGCTTGCTGTTCCTGCACTCCTGCACGTGGCAGTGTGAGGTCCTGTCTGGGCTGACCCGCATACTGTCCTGCCTATACCTGCTAGATAACAGATAAATACAGTCTGTAACAACCTTACCCACTGCAATACTCTGAGCTTTCCCAGTTTCTCATTGCCTTTCTCCAGGAAAGTTTTATTTGATTTGGCTCAGTTTTTACGTTTTTAGAGATATACGAGTTTCCTCCATCCAGTAAAAGGATGAGCAGTCGTCTTGCATAATTAACAGGCACGTCTTCACGTAATTAATGTGACCTTAAACTGGGCAGCGAGAGACAAAAGCTGTTTGGAAGGGAAATTTACAAAGTAAAACATTTCCCCGTCTCAGGGCTCCTCTCTCTCCTCACAGAGTTGTCTCCTGTCACACAATCCATCCAACTGCCTTGGGCATTACTGAGAAACAGCTTGCAGTCTGCTTCTGGCTTTATATACAATGCATCCTGTTATTTAAAGTTCTGTAGAAGGCAATTTTTTGCCATATTTGCAATTCAACATTTTAATTATTTAAAATCATTCTTGGCTTTAAAATTATTGATTGTGGTTCCTCTCCTCCATCATATAGCTACCTCAAAAAAGCAAAACGATTTGACTGTTGGTTTGATACTCAGTTTTGAGTAAAGTGCATTTTTTTGTGTGTCCTCAAACCTAAAGAAGCCTTCCATGTGGCTGCAATTATGTGAAGGGTTGTACATTTAACTTTTTATTATTTTAACTAACAACATTCAATTTACACCTTACACAATGCATAACAGACCTTCATAATAACCATCAGAAAAACAAATATGTAGGTTTTAATAAGACAATTGGCTGTTTCCATTTCCTCTTATTTAGCTAAATTAAACCAAGTCTTGGTCAGGTTTGTTGTAAATCCACCATTTTATTGCAACCACTAAATTATGCTCTGTATTTTTCGCGTTTCTTTTTACTACTTAACTGCAGGGTGATTAAGAAAGTGTAAGAAGAGATTAATGGTGATCTTTATTTAGATGTCTCATGATGTTCCTATTAAATGCACTGCTTGAGTCATAGGTATTTTAGTACCTTAGTTTTTTCAGAAAATGAAATATTTGTATTTCCATTTCCTGCTCTTCCCTCACAGACTGGTGTAATTTTGTCTGTAACTAAGTGCTGTTTAACTGTTACTGTTTATGTGAACAGGACTGAGTTATTTGTCTTCCAAATAAGACATCATTTGTTTGCTTTCAAGTGTGATTTCTTGGTAAACTTTCTGAAACAATCTAAAACCACAATGTTTCTCGAAATAAGCTCTTGAATGTTATTTCCGATAGCCAGTTGCCGGAATTCTGTTTGACCTCCAGAAACAGCACGATGGTCCAGGTGACACTTTCTCTCTGTATTTTGCCATTTTCTTTGACTTTTGACAGAACTGCCTTGTTGTGCTGATTCACAGCATGAGCTCTGTTCATCATGCATTCATTTCATCCTGCATCATTCAGAGGCAATAAAAATGAATACCTCTTCAGAGGCAAGATCCATTTAATTCAATGACATTTATTTATCTGTTCCTATTGGTATTAATATATCATAATATATGATATTCTATGTTTCCATCTTAAGATGTATAACACTTTCATAAGACCAAAGGATAAAAATTGAACTATAGGGATTTTTATCCTGCTGTGAAAAGACAAATTATGTTGGGTTTTAAAGCAGTGTTTCTGAGTCCGGTCCTCAAGAACGTACAGACAGCCCACGTTTTTGCTCCTACGTTTTGGGAGCAAAAATGTGGACTGTCCGGAATGAAGCTAGGAGGAGCAAAAACATGGACCGACTAGGGGTCCACGAGGACCGGATTGGGAAACACTGTTTTAAAGAATGTTATCCATTTACTCGCGTTCAAGGTGCTGGATTAGTCACCAAAACATCCCTTTGGGAGTAATTTTATCCATCTGTTTAAGTAGAAAATTGTCAAAATGTGAGCTGTAAATGAGGAAGGTGTCAGTGAAAGCAGTGAATTCTAGTAATTATCAACTTCAATTCACAAAAAAATTGTTTTCCAGTTATTTGCTACCTGCTTCACACTCTGTATATGGAAACAAACTAAGGTATGGAATTGAATAAACCATACTATTAATGTGATGTTACTTCTGTAGTAGTGGTATCTTAAATATTTGAAATTGTATTGTTACCATTCTCTTTTTCTTACTATATAATCTTCAGCTATTTATGTTAGAAATATGAATTGAATTTTTATATATTTTTTCTGTTTTGGATGGTTTATTTGGTGATCGCACTTTTGTTTCAATTATTAATGTATATTAAGGTAGCTGTCTCTCTAAGAGGAAATCTAGAGAACTGACAGTTTGTATTTTTGGCAACTTACTGAAGCTGGAGATATAATGAAGTAAATCACTAGGTCACAGAGTAACGTGCAATACCCCGAAAAGACCATATAAATAGTTTCTAGAATTATTATTTCCAAAAGGGGCCATATTTTACCCATGAATAAAAGCGATATAATTACATCGTATAAAAGATGTATTTAGATGCTTTAGTAATGACAGGCCAATTCAATGGCTAGGATTCCAGCTAAAAGCCTCAGTATTATTTCCATTGTTATATAAAGCTTTTTGTTTGTTGCATGGAATGTCCTGTGCAGGGAAAACACGCGCCTGCACTGTGGGAGCAGCTTCCCTGATGTGCTTTTGGCTGCTCACTGTGGCTCTCTGCGGTTTCCTTGAACCATCAGGTATGGCAAAACAACTCATACCTCCTGGAGGAATGGAACTGTGGTCTCCCTCAAAAAGGCAGTGAGAAAGCTGAGAGGCCAGGCCTGCCAGTGTTGGTGCGCTTCTGTTGTATGTTTCACGCCGAAAAAGCAACTGCCTGATTGCCAGGTGAAGGTTCTTTCCATCTCCATGCTGATTAAGGGCAGAATCCTTGTAGTAAACTTGACATAACGCTTGAGTGTCTGTAGCTGCGTGCAAAGGAGAATTCACCTGCGGTGTTTCCAGGAATAAAGTACATTTACGACCTACCATCAGTCTAGTCTAATCATGTGAGTTTTGAGACCGTTTGGCAGTTTTGAGCTAAATACATAGACAGTAACTTTTTTGCTAGATTTTTTAGATTACATTCCCATTTTATACTTAAATCTTCATTTCACAGCGTTCTCCTTTAAAAGGTACCATCAACGTGGAAATCACAATTGAGAAATGGCTTTTTGAAGTCATGGTACTTTTCTGAGATGACACAGACATTCTAAAATACATTCAGGAGTCAAACTGTAATTTTTACCACCCTAATGAAATACTTGTTAGGGTCCTGTGTTCTCCTCTTAAGTCAAAAAGTAAATAACAAAATGAGCCTGTAGAGGTAGGTACTGTATGTTTTGAAAGAGAACAGTATGTTGACCCCAGATGGATCCCTAACCCCAAACACTTTCCTGCGTAGAATCCTAGGGCTCCCTGTGAGGTATCCATGCAATTACAAATGTCTGAAATCCCCTTTTAACATCAGTGTTTTTATTTTAATGCACAAGACAAATTAACTAAAACTATATCTGTTCTTCCAATTTTAGTATATGGGAAGACCCAGGACACGCTGGAGAGACTATGTCTCCCGGCTGGACTGGGAACGTCTCGGGATTCCCCCAAAGGAGCTGGACGAAGTGGCCGGGGAGAGGGAAGTCTGGGTTTCCCTGCTTAGCCTGCTGCCCCCGCGACCTGACCCGGAACAGCGGTAGAAAATGGAAATGGAAATATATCTGTTCTTCAGACTTAAACCAGGATATCTCACCCAGTCAGTAGCGTAATTTTTCATTTGCGTGTCAATTTATAACCTGCAAGTTTGATTGTGATGTAGGGTGGTCTGATAACGGTTTTAAGACTTGCTGTCAAAAATTACAAGACAACAAACTCTATAGATCCAAATTCATTTGAGTTGTTTTACTAACTTACTGGTGAATCATCGTTAAATCTGTGAGAAAATGTTCAACCGGCTTGTCTGGTTGTAGCCCTGACAGAACATGTTATTTTCAAAGGATCAGTACACCCTTGTATACTATTATATACAAGGCTGCTCCTGTAGCAAATACTCAGCAGTGTACCTGGCAAGGAGTTAACTAAAACCAGGCACTTTTAATCAATGCAAGCGTGTTATCTGCAGGTGGGCCTAGTAACTGAGTCGATGCTGTGCGTGATGCAGGCCTGACACTCAGTAAAAGTTTACAAAAAGATTATGAAATGCTTCATATAGATGATTTATTTAAATGAAATAAGATACTCTGCTCTCTGTTGATTTCTTCCCAGTTGAAGCATTCTCATTTCTGCACTCCTCTTTATTGTGTTTTAGAAACAATTTACTGTTTTAGTGTTAGTGTCAGCACGTTCTGAGGCAGGCGGGAATAGAGGATGACGATCCACTGAGAGGCACCAAGATGGCAGGGGTTCAGTGACTAAAAAGGACCACCAAGGGTCAAAGGACACTGGAAATTTGACTAAACTTAAGACCATTTCTCACCCGAAGGAAGTAAGAGATAATGGGAACAGGAAAACAAGTAAAGAAATGACAAGCAAAAGCAACCACAGGCAGAGCTAATATAGAGCAACATAACAGACTTCACACAATGACTTGGGAAACGACCAAAGGCAGGCACTTAGATACACTGATAACGAGACCTAACAAAGGGCAGGTGTGAACAACTAATCAACAAGGCCATGGAACAACCAGACACAGGTGAAAACTTACATTTAACAAGGGAACAAACACTAAGGGTTAACAACACTAGGGAAAACTAGGAACATAAGGCTATGCGGAACAGAATGAAAACAGGCACAAAGTAAATCAAAAGCCAGGACAAAAAGCATAGACAAATACACAATACATAGGAAAAACTGATCCCCGTTCCCAGCCGCTGCTCTCGTTCAGCAGCGAGCTGCCCCGTCTTCTGACATCATTATACTGCTTTCGGCACTGAGCGGATGATCTGGTGATATCAGAAAATGAGGACACACTCACTGCTACCTCATGCCACACCTGCTTTACCTCTAAAGGCTTTGGTGGAGCAGTGCTACTCCCGCAGATGATATGCTTGCGACTTCTACTTCGCGCACCGGCACATCCGTTTCCTCGGCTGAAACGCAATCTTGTGCACCAGGCAAATGCGGCATTGCAATAACAATACAGCATAAATCATGCGCGGCTGCCTTTTAAAGGTGAGGTGACACGCCATTCTGATTGGTTTATTGCTTGTTACACCCAAAACACGCATTTGAATAATTAAAAGGGTTAAGACAGGGGTGGCCAATCTTATCTGCAAAGGGCCAGTGTGCATGCAGGTTTTTCGGGTAACCATTAGTTCAGCTGTTGAAGCCCAGGTGTGAGGTCTCTTCAGCCAATCAGTCCTTTAATTAGTAATCTAATTTGTTTTGAGTTGCAGTGAAAACCTGCATACACAGCGGGCTTTTCTGGATAAGATTGCCCACCACTGGGTTAAGACAACCTTTTTCCACTTTGCGCTGGAGCGAAGTTTGGTTAGTTGTGCTTTGCACTGTGCCCCTTGCGGTAGATCGTCAAAGTAGACTACTTGGACTGGTATGACCGCAGTTGAACTTTATGTTTTGTTAGCCCTGACTAACCTTATTGTCTAAATCAGCACTATTTGATTATTTTACAATTTCTGGATTCCATCATAACAGCAAAAGTATTATATGTGCAGTGATTCGAAAGTGGTAGTTACTACAGTCTTCCTAACTTGATATAAAACAAAACATTTCATGTGACATTAAATAAACAGGCAACAAATAGGCCTATCATCCTCTTTTCCAGTTTCCATAGCCACTCACCCATGCAGGGTCACAGCATAAACAAAAATGAGTGTAGCACAAACAACAGAGAAGCTGTTTTTGGTGAGACACAGATGGATGCAGACGGACACACTTTTAGATTTTTAATCATAAACAATAAGGTCATCTTCACTACATGCAGTTTGTATTTAACTAATCTGAAAAGTCCCTATTAAACCTAAGAAGCACCCTGTTACTGAAAGCGTAACTGTAATGCATATGTTTTGGATGAATTGAATGGGACCACTGTTCTAGGGTTACTAGGGAAAGAGATGTGAGACATGGCTCTGTGTTGGACTGGCATCCCATCCAGGATGCACCTCAGCCCTGTGCGCTGTGATGGACTGGCATCCCGTCCAGGGTGCACCTCAGCCCGGTGCCATGTGATGGACTGGCATCCCGTCCAGGGTGTACCCCAGCCCTTTGCCCTGTGCTGCCTGCAGCAGGCTCCAAGCCCCCGCATAATCCTGACCAGTCATTTAAAAAGAAAGAAAAATTATCTGGTAATAAAATGACTTGTTGCTTACTGTACCTTAAGTGGGAGAAATGTCAAATACATGACTTACTGTAATCTGTGTTTATCAAAAGGTTCAGCTGAAAGCAGCCTGTGTAGTTTTGACAAGAATTTGATGACCTAGAATTCGATAATCTCTCGAAATACATAACAGAAATGTTTATTAATATATCTCATATATGTGAAAAAATGTAGTCCATCTCTATTTCCCCTTTTATTTACATTTCAGAATAGTTTTGTAGTTAGTTAACAATTCATTTCTTCTAAGTCTGAATGATGTAATTCAAGATGTACAAATGTTTGGGGGTAACTCGGATAGGGAGTCTCTGTGGTTGGTCTGTGTGTGTGTTACTGAAACTGCGTCACTTTCCAGCAAGTTTCCAAATTTTGTTTTCCCTTCCTGTAAAACCTTCACATAAATCCCAGGAGCTGTTAAAATGTACAGCAATGAAAATAAACCAAAAAATATGTTGGGTTATATTTAACCCAAGGGGCTAAATATAGGCATTTCAAGATCGTCAAATTGAGGAGTATTCTTTATGGATCGTATATTTTCAAAACAGTAATGACAACTCTGAAATTCCTCCTGAATTACACTGGGAAAATGAGTACATATAAAAACTGATGATGATGATGATGATAATAATAATAATAATAATAATAATACTATTGTCGATGATTAATTATTATTTATTATTTATTAAAGGTCTTACATTTAGCAGGCTAAAACTCCTTTAATTAAATCCAAGAGACCCTGAGCCCAAATGCACTTGTCATGATTCTGTTAAGTAGATCTTATCTTTGGCGTCTATTTGTAAGGAGGTTCCCGGTGTAGCAAATCATCAGTAAAGATATTTGCTGAAAACGTTTTGTCCGCCAGTTGTAATATATACTGCACAGGGTTTCTGATGTATGGGTTCTAATATTCTGATAGTCACTGGGTTTAGTACATTTTCTCGGTTTTCAGTGCTCATATCTTTAGAGTTACACCTTATTGCCAGAATTACAGTGTTTTTTTCTTTCCTGTTTCTGTTCTGGTGTCTCACTGCACATCGTCTCAATCTCAGGCAAGAAGCATTCGTAAGAAACTATTTGGGGGAATAAATACTCACTTGTATGTATATAGCTGCAAGACATCGTATGGGAAAATGCATATATACCGACTTAGTTTTCACTGGGTCATTTAGCATGTCCTGGCCAGCAGATTTTGGAAGGATGAATTCTGAAAAACCATGAGGTCAGCACAGTTAAATAAAACGAGGCAATGGAGAACAATTAATGGCACAGCTTGTGAGTTTTATGGGTATCTTACACAACATCCCTTACCACTCTTCCAAGCTGTGATTATGGGTCCTGGACTCTACCCATACTGTTGAGGAGAGAGTGTTGAGCCTGGCACTGTCTTTCCAGGCTTTATGGGGCTTAGTGTCTTATACGGACACGCCATATGCTGTTAGCAAAGAAGCAAGTAGCTGGTTTTTCACTTAAAATTAAACTGGGAGTGTGCTAGCTATGGAGTGCAGTATTTCCATGCTTATCTTTGCTGGTTTCTCATAGCAAAATTTTTGTTATGATTATTGCTCATCTCACATGACCCAGACTAAAATTATAATATTTGGTGAGGCTTTACATTAACTGCACCTTCATAATACCTAATACATAATGCATTCGTAGAACATTCAGTGCCCCTTCATAAAGCATTTGTAGAACTTTCACAAGCAGCATTTAACTATACCTTAACATCCTAATATACCTTAATATCCTAACATACCTTAACAGCTTTAAAATAATAAACATTAATAACATTAATAACAAACATTATAATCATGTAATGATATAATATTTGCAATTAATGTATATTAAAGCTTTTAAGGTATGTTAGGACGTTAAGGTATTCTTATGAATGTTCTATGAATGCATTATGAATGTATCATAAAGGTCCAATTAATGAAAAGCATTACGAAATATTTCAATAAGGGATTCCAAACCCTTGTAACCCCTTTAAGTGTTTAAAAAAAGAAAAAGTGTTGAAGTGTACATATATTACTGTTTGTATGGGACACCTTTGATTTTGCTGTCTTGCTGGCAAAAAATACATATTTCACCAGAGCTTGCAAGCATGACGTATGATTCAGTAAAACAGATCCCTGCAAGCATGGACAACACACGTTAATGAATACAAGTTTTATATTAATTTGCGGGTTGCACACACCAGTCATAAAGCTGTCTTTTAATAATGTATGGTGAAAGCGATACATAGAATCTTTTCCACGGACTTTTACCTCAAACGTAAGGCAGACAAAACTCAGCGGAAAAATTATATGACCATGGTTGTGTTCTAATCCTGAATTTGGGGAAGCAGCTTCTTATGTAATGTTGATCTGACCTGTATCATAAATCTCAGCATGACGGCTCATCGATCCAACCAAAGAAATTTGGAGAAGTGCAGTGAAGATTTTTGACAGATTTTTGACACATGAGGAGCTTCAGTGCAACTTCATGACATTTACTTTGGAAAAAAACAAAACATGAACTGTGTCAAAGCTCTGGGGTTAATTTCCTTTTCTTTAACTGCAGGTGTGTTTGCCTTTTTATCTGTGTATGTAAATGTGTGTGGGTGTGTTTGAATATGACTGTGTGTGTGTGTGTGTGTGTCTGTCTGTCTGTCTGTCTGTCTGTCTTTAAGCATTTACATGAAATCAGACTTTGCATTTCCATACTTGCCCTAATATTTAAACCAGGTCTTTTATCTTTATGTTGATATCTCAGAAATGCTGATGCAGGATGTATTGAATATTTCCAGATGCTTTATAGGGCTACTGTCTTTGAAAGCACTATTAATCACGTTGCGTTATTTGTGTCCTGTCGATGCATCGTAACTCGACAGTGAAAATACAGACGTTTAGTCTGTATTTAATACAGACGATATAGCATATATTTGTGAATAACTAATAATGCCAAAATTCCACGGAACTAGAGACAATAAAAAAAAACTATATAATGTCAATAATCTTGTGATGAGCGCTTTGGGGGGGTTGAGGGGGTGCTGCCGGTCCGATTAGAGGAATATGGATGCTAGATCATTTTTTATTCTGTGGAAAATGCAAGGTTGATCTGCGAGCAAGATGAAATGATGGATTACAAACATGTCAAACATGTCGCGGATCAGTAGTATGACACCCCTACTCGCGTTGTAGGGTGTGTGTGTGGGGGGGGGCATGAAAATGAAATGTAAAGGCATTTATAAAGCTGCTTTTTAAGGGTGTGATGTAAACAGAATTGCACAGTGAGCCAGTGCACACCTTGTCATTCTAGCAGACCCATGTGAAATCTCAGCTTGTCTGGCTCCCTTTCGAGCGATAATGGCGGAGAATGCGCTACTAATGAAGTGTGCACTCTTGAAATGCGCATTCTCCTCTTCCAGAGGTTGGCGGCTCCCATAAAACTAGATGAAAACAGCTGAGTGTTACATCCAAGCCATTTGCTTTATTTCAAACTCCACCTCAACGACTTATGTTTTGGCCGAGTCACTAGTCCCCTTTGGGGTATGGAAATTAAATATTAAGTCTTGAACTGTCTGATTCAACCTTTGCTCATTCAATTGTTAATTTAGCAGAACAAAAGAAGCCAGATGAGGAAACCCAGAAGTATTTGTGTAGAAACGTGTCACCGTTGAAATGCACCTGTAGGGCCTTTTAATAAATCTCTTTTGCACTGCCTTGCCCTGTTCTGTGGTTGGAATATGCTGGCTCATATTTAGTGCGGGGGGGGGGGAGGAAATCCCATACTGAAGCTGAGCATTATGGCCAGCAGACCCTCACCAGCTTACACTAATAATGCCCGGAATGCTGGTGTTCCACCACATGTCTAAATGGTTGCAGGCGTAGGGTTATGACGCGGGCAGACGGTTCTTTCTGGGAACGCTGCATTGCAAATATTTTCCATTTGTAAAACATACTTTCCTCATGCATACAAAAAGGGTAATTGTCCGTATGTTGTCCCCTGTCCCTCAGATATCGACTTTGTAGGAGATCACTGTTCTATCCTGGACTCTGCATGCTGACAAGCACCGGCAAATCTGTTATCTGAAAAGTGCCTAAACAAATAATTGCCTGCTTCAGTGGGAATAAAATCAAAGCTTTACTTGAAAGCACACATGTGGCAATTGTCAAGCATTTACGCAGCTGAACCATAACTATGTCCTGTTTTCGGTCCAGTAATGTCATAATCAAGAACTTTTTTATTCTGGAATGTTTATGAGGAAGTTTCATAGCAGCCTTTTATTTCTCACTTATTTCATATGTCCCTCTTTGCTAGAAAACGTACATTTTGTGCAAGGCGACCATGTGGTGTTCAATAAGGTCTGTATGGCTGCAGTTGACACGTCCTCCCTTTGTCCTTGTGTGTCTCCTCCCACTGTGCAAAGGCGTTCTCTAGGTGTTTAATTGCTTTTGTATGCATTCTGTCCAGGGTGTCTCTCATTCTGTGCATTCTGTTCAGGGTGTCTCCCATTCTGTGCATTCTGTTCAGGGTGTCTCCCATTCTGTGCATTCTGTCCAGGGTGTCCCCCGTTCTGTGCATTCTGTCCAGGGTGTCTCTCATTCTGTGCGTTCTGTCCAGGGTGTCTCCCATTCTGTGCATTCTGTCCAGGGTGTCTCTCATTCTGTGCATTCTGTCCAGGGTGTCTCCCATTCTGTGCATTCTGTCCAGGGTGTCCCCTGTTCTTTGCATTCTGTCCAGGGTGTCCCCCGTTCTGTGCATTCTGTCCGGGGTGGCTCCTGTTCTGAGCATCGTTTCCAGGGTGTCCCCCATTCTGTGCTTTGGAAAACAGAGGGGTGGCATGGTGGCTGAACTGCCTGTTGGACACCGTTGCCTCACACCTCCAGGGCTGTGGGTTTGAATTTCACCTCTTTTCTGTGTAGCTGGAATTTACCTATTTTGTCCATGTCACTTGCAGTTAGGCTAAATGCTTTCTCTACATTGCCCATGGCGCATGAGTGTATCCTGCGACGGATTGATATCCCATGCCGGTTGCACCCCAGATTGGTGCCCTATGCTCCCTGTGATGGGCTCCAGGCTTCAAATGACCCTGACCAAGATTGGAGGATGGATGGATGGAATACAGGTGCATTATGCTTAGATGAGTATTATGTATTATTTATAGTGGCTGTCTTCATTTATGGTTTAAACCACCCTATTTCAGACAGCCGCTTTGAGTAATTGCCCAAAAACCAAAACAGTTTGGTCTAACATCACGCCTAGACATCCTCACAGACTGGTGCCGTGGGGGCAGAGGGCCCGCAGGCTCATTTGAGGAAACAATAGTGGTCTGTTAGCCCTCCATGGGACAAACAGCAGCTTGTTCCTTTGCTGATTTCAGAGCGTTAGACCTGAGGCATTCCAGGAATGCTGGGAGACACTGTTGACAAGACCCTAATGTAAGGGATCAAACTGGCCCGGAGCTTGTGGCATGCTTCCACCCAGGCACATTATGTAATTAATGTCTTTCTCCCTCTCCTGTCATTGGGGCTCTGACTCGTTTGCTGTGATGCTCACCAGAAGTGCAGTGGAACTGAGCCATATAAGGGCAGAGCTACTGTTTCATTTATTTTCCCACCAAACTTTGGATGGAGAAGTTATGTACTGGGAGACATTTTTCCCACCCTCATCTTCAATATACCATTTCCAATGTGTTATTGTGTGAGGACTGGATATTTACAGTATGTTTGTCTGTTTCCTATTCCGTTAATATGTTAGGAATGGGCATTCATTATGTTTGTATACTTTCTGAGTCACTGGCAAAGCCCTCCCCTCTATCCAGCCCTAGTCCCTTTATAGCCACATATGCAAAGAGCCTCATTTCACAATTGGTCAGCATCACTTCATTGTCCCAAAAGGGTATGAAGACATCATGATAAAAGCAAAAGAAGATCCTGGCATATGAGGCATCTAGACTGAATCTAGGACACATTCTGAAACTTTACACATCTATACAGCAAAACTGAATTTCATTTTAAAATAACCAGCTGTTCGTACATTCATTTTGTCATAAAGCTAAATATATCAATGTTATCTAATCCAGCTTTTTTCATTTATTCAGGGTGATATGTTTTTCCTCTTCTCACATTTTTTTTGTTTTTTTTTTCCCTATGTGATCTTGGTATAAATTCACTCATGTCCAGTCATTGACACAATCAAAGTAAGTGTCTTTACTGTATAAAGACCGACAGCGTTACCATGGGGTATGAGGAGGTTGAAATGAGGAGGTTGGGAAGCTGTGTGGGGATGCAGGGTGTGGTTAAGTACTGTAGTCATCAACTTTCAGCGAAATGTTTCAGGTGCCTCTGCATGCATTGTGGCCCTTACTTGGTGCTCAAGGCATGGAACATAACCGAGACCATGAAACATATGCACAGCAAGTGTGGCTTATTGACAGCCCCCAGTCACCGGTGCGGTTTCCCGTAAACACTTGACCCGTCCTTGGACATTCTAGCCATGGCAATCACTCCACTTGCCAGGCAAAACCCGTCTGGTCAGCTCAGCTCAGTACACTTATGTTGGGATTACAGAATCATAATCAAAATGTATTCCCTCTTGCATTTAGCAATAACTCCTATAGCCTGACGCTGAGACCCCAGGTCAAATGACCGATGTTAACCCTCCTACCACATTTATCAGCTGGAATCTTTATATAGGTAGCTGTCAACTTAAGTTTAAATAACTTAAGTAAATCCAGACTTATGCCAAAAGTATCTGAGATACAGAGTTTATGGACACCAGATTCTTGGACTTGGACCTCAATCAGCATATCTGCAAATGGATAATGGACTTTCTGACCAGTCAATCCAAGCAGTCAGGTTAGGGACACATCTTTCTTCCATACTCACAAGTCAACACCCGCATAGCTCAGGACTGCGTGCTGAATGCTATCGCTCTCTTTTCACATACGACTGTGTACCACTGATAAAACTTAATAACAAAAAATATGGACAAGACTGCTGTAATAATGCTGATCTCTGACAACAATGCAGCAGCTTACATGACCTGGTGTTCAGATAACAGTCTTACGCTTAATACAGGTAAAGCAGAAGAAGTAATCGCTGACTTCAGACAAGGCAATAAGAAATATGCACCCCTGTATATAAATAGAGACTACTGTACGTGGAGAGAGTCCCTAGTTTCAAAATCCTGGGACATTTCAGATGGCCTCAGATGGAAAGCCAATACTACCTCACTGGCTAAGAAGGCACACAAGGGCTATTCTTCCTGAAGCTATTGGTGAACTTTGATTGCAGAGCTATTGAAAGCAGAATCACACTTTGCATACTTGTGTGTTCTGCTGCTGACAAGAAACCACTAAAGTGAGTCATCAGCACTGCCCAGGATATCATTGGATCTGAGCTCCCCTCCTTGGACACCATCTATTTCACCCACTGCCTTCACAGAGCGACTAGTATTGTCAAGGACCACACACACACCCCATAACAGTCTGTCTACCCTCTCACCATCAGCAGACAATGCAGAACCATTCAGGCCCATACTTCAAGAATGAGGAACAGTTTCTACCTGAGAGCTGCTGCTCTGCGGAACGAGCAAAGGTTGATCATATTTGCTGTGCTGTACTGTTCACATCATACAGGCATGTCTTTTCGTGCCTGTTGCACTGGTGTCGTCTTCTCTCACCTGCTGTTACTGCCAGCCTATTGCACTATTACCTCATTGTTATGGTTCCTCTCATTTCACTCCTCACCCAGTCATTTTTATGCTTGTAAAATACTCAACACATATACTTCATATTTTAATTTATGTATTTATTTATTTGTTTTCTTTTTTTTCCTCTGCATTGTCACTGCAGTAGCATACCAAATTTCATTTTACACTGAATTAGGAGAATAAAGGAAAAAAAAGTTTGTAGGGCAACATATTTATTTAATATTTATTATTTAAAATGTATTACTAGTATATTTTGACGTGTCTCTTTTTTGCTATAAAGTCTCCTGAATGATATGGACTGTTAAGTCCAACTTATGTAAGGGTATGTGGAATGGATCACTGACATCGGTCACAACCTGTGAATATAACTGCAGACATAATGAAAGGCCACTTCATTTTGACTTTACCTGAAGCTTATTAATAAACTCATTGTGCTGATAATATGTAACACTGTATAATGTTCAATTCACTCTTTGGCACAAGGTACCATTAAGTAAAATGTGAAAAAGCACTACAGCAGAATTAGGGCTAGACACACCATTTGGTGAAAAGTTCTTGTTCCCAATTGTTGAATCAGTATGCAAAAATGCACCCCGTCTGGGGAACATTTGTCTTTAGATGGACAGTTCAGTTCGTTTTCTGAGTGGGAGTTGGTCCCTGCTTTTCCCTATGGAGGCAATAATGAGTCACTGACTCAGCAGCTGGGCCGCGTCAAGCCCCAAACCCCTGCATTTCCCATGATTCCGCAAGAGGTTCACCCACGGCCAAACTGTCAAGCCAGTAAGCTCTGATGTCATTGGCACATCCTCTTTTTCCTTTTATAGAGAAATTTATACACTATGTACGGGTCTGGCTTGGAAAGCAGCTTTCATTTTATATTTATCTCAATGACTAAAGGAGAGATAGTAAATCCCATTGCTGGACTGTGTGTTTCTTCATCGCCATGGCACTGACAGTAACTTACAGCAGCTTTAGTCACCCATACAGCTGATATGAGACTGGTGTTCATCTCTGGTCCTTTGGGCAGGTCTTTCCGGCAGCAGACCACCCTAGGTGCCAGGAAATGATTGTTATAAAGTGACAGGTGTTTTCACAAACATATGGCCAGGACGATTCCTAACAGAAATAAAGAACTGTTTTTTTTTTTTCAAACTCAATTTCAGTCACTATCCAGCACGGCAATGTTTATTTGGGCCTGTAATTTGAAGAACAGTTTTGTGGAGCCAAGTATATTGTCTGTAAGACCCTTGGTCTAGGATGAGAAAGGGATCCACAATTAAGCTTTGGAATAAACATTTTCCGGTTGCTTTGGAGCTTGGGACTTGGATCAAGAAACCTGTCATATGGGAATTTGTAAACATTTTGCAGTTTATGACATGACATGCTTTTGCCTACCGAGAACATATGCGTTCATAAAGGAAGTAATTAGAATTTTATTTTATTGACCTCATTCTAGTGTTTGGATGGGCTGGCAGAGTCATGGGATTGTAGAAGGGTTGTCAAACGCATCATCCTTAGGCATGAGAACATCCAGACCCCGGTCCAGTGACACAGGCTAATGAGCACAGAAGCATTTCGTAACTGCTGACAAGCAGATGTGGTGCTCTTGCTAGGTTTGCTGAAAGACATAACAATGAAATTAGCTGTACTGCTCAATCCCACCAAGACCCAAGATTGCAGATAGTTTGTGGAAGAAGGCAAAGGAGCTCCAGCACCAAGATGGGAGACCCCAGAAGATATATCTCCTGCAATCCCTGAATCAAAATGCAAAGCATTCTGAAAGCATTCTGACCCACTCCCAGCTGCCTTGATTCAAATTCAACTTATGATTTATGAGTTTGAGAGTCTTCACAAGGTGTCACCCATTTTGGCGCGTTATGTAAAAACAGCACCAAAGCATGTTGGGGCTGCTAGATATAGATCAGATCGGGCCTGTAGGGAGCAGTTAGAAATCATCACATGCCTTTTGCCCAAATCTCATTAGCACTCTGATTTTTTGAGAAAGATACAGTACGAGGAATAAGGACCTTGACTTCAATCTAAAGATTTAAGTCTCTAGAACAGTGTTTTCCTACCCAGGCCCAACCACCGACAGTCCATGTCTGGGAGAGAGCAAAAACGTGGACTGTCTGGAGGTCCCCGAGTATAGGCAAGCCAAAAGATGCAAGGCATAAAAGGTACTAGAGGGTTAAATATTTAGTAGGGATGAGATATTCATGATATGACGCAACCCTGTCTTTTGTTAGCATTTTAGCATGTTAGGTTAATATCACCCTGATAGCTACTGACACATTCTGGAGCAGTGCTGGGTACAAGGTGTGCCTCATGAGTGCAGACTGACAGGAACAAGCTTTCTGTGGTGAAAACAAATGGCATCCATCTGGCTTAGTCTGTAAAGGCAGAAGTATCAAAACAAGCACTCACCTAAGAACCTGAGCAACCAATCAGAATAGGTGGGTGTTGTACTAGATAGCTGTGGATATCCAGTCAGAATGGGAGGATGTTGTAATACATAGCTGTGAAGGGACTGCCTGATAAAGAATTTTAATTCCTAAGAGGAAATTGATTTTGTTGTGTCATGCTCCTTGGCTCTGGCTCTTGTATTTCTATGGTATTTCTAATGAGTTTCACTGGCACGTCTACACCGTAGTGCCATATTCTCACTAAAAACAGGAATTACCGAAAAGCGCCCGCACTGTGCACAGGCTGTTCCCTTTTCAACGGAAAAATGCATGCTCACACATGGCTCAGCTGACCTCCGCTGGGCCGAACTGAACCTGTCACACCCGATTAAGGCAGGGGTTTTGGGCATTCCTCTGCGGCGACTGATGCGTAGTCCCTGTTAATGGCCAGTGCATCCAGAGCGGACGTGCTGAGGAATGCTCACGATGAGACTCTCTGCTTTGTTTAAAACCACAAGCCAACACAATAGGGCTATTCAGTGAACCAAAAAACTGGCAGAAAGTCTATTGTTTGAGCAGTCATTTTCCGTGGGATAAAGGGTGCGCATTTTTTTGTGACAATTATGACCAACAATATCAAATTTATGAATAGATTCCACATGGCGAATACCCTTTACACGTCTTTTCTGCTTCTGCTTTGTTAGGGCCGTACACTGCTGCTCCTAAATCCCAGGTTAATCGCCTGCGCTTGCTTCTTTCCACAAAGATTTGTGGTGTCCTGCTTGGTAAGAACAATGGCTCTTGAATTGACCTGCCCCACTTACATTCTGATATCCAAATGGAGCAAAGCTTGTATGCTTCTTCATAAGGCCAGGACGTGAGAGGATTTAATGTCTGGGTGAAAACTGGCCCAAAGAAATACAAAGCTGAGAAACAGTGGGGATGATAATCAGTACAACTGAGCCCCCGGCTTTTCTCTGCCCTTGGTACTGTACCACATTGATCAGTCCTGCCTTTCATTTCAGCTGCTTATTAATTAAGATATGAAATGTTTGCATCATGGATGGGTGGACCCTTCCACATTCTGCTGCACATCTTGCCTGACCCATCAGTACCAAATATGTTGCTCATGGAGTTTTACTTGCACAAAAATGTTCTGAGGGCAGAGGGAAAAATGATTGGTTCAGAGAGATGACCAATGAGACTGTAGAGGAGGTGGGTCCAGGATATCTGATTGGTTGGCCCCGCCTTCTCTAGTTGGGTAGACCCACCTCCTCTACGATCTTTGTGTAAGTAGAATTAGAATTTAGTGATTAATTGTCATTGTTCACACAGTGCACAACAACAAAATGTGTTCTCTGCATTTAACCCATATGTGACAAAGCAGGGGGCAGCTAATTCAGCACCCGGGAGCAGTGCTTGGGGGTGGTACCTTGCTCAGGGTACCTCAGTGGTGCCTTGCTAGTCAGAGATTCAAACCTGCAATCTTTCAATTACAAGTGTGCGTCCTTAATCATTAAGCCACCACTGCCCACAAGGAAATATGTTATGTTCCTTATGGTATTCCGCCTCACTTTTGATGGCCAGGCACTCATCTTACATAAGAAGTATCCATTCCAGGAGTCGGTCTTATTTACCTGTTTTCTGTTCAGAACATGTATTTCAGCCACTTCCGCTGCCTGCTATGTTAATATGGCAGACAAAGTCATTTCACCTGAATGAGCTTGCTGTGGTGTAAATGTTTTTTTTTTCTTTCAATTATTTTACATAATACCTTTCAGGTGTATTAGAGAATGAATTCATTTTATGAAAAAAGTCAGAATTAATGAAAACTGAATTTTGGTCAAAATGTAATTCAATTTGAGTGAAATCCTTGCTGTGAAGTTAGAATTATATAAGTGGTCTTGACTATTCACTGTCCATTAGGGTGCAAAGAAGCATCAATGCATTTTGATGAATCAGTTATTGAGGTGGCAACTCAATGCATTGATTTGTTTATGTCAGAATTGAATATTTTGGGGGGGAAAATCATCATTAAAGACAAAGGTGCTCCTACTTCCGAACTGCACACCCCAGCGTCCACATGCTGCAGGTAAACACACAAAGTGCCATGCAAATTTCCAAAACATAGGATGGCAGGGAACGGCTCATTAATATTCAAAGGAACCGCTACGGTAATTATGTTTGCGGTACAATGCTTTTGAGAAAAACATCCTGTTGTGCAGCAGAGAATGCTCTCTCCAGTGGTCAAGATGTTTTTGTAGCTTTGTAGCACAAACAAGTCTTTATTTTTGCTAGACATGGCAGCAATGGTCGAGAGTCTAAGATGTAATGTTAGCCTTAGAGATGCACCATATATTAAACAACACCGACTTTTGCATATAATCGTTGGTCTATTCCCAGTGAGCAACTGCAATAATGGTCAAGAGGATCCTCCTGCCACAATTAAAAGCCTTATGCTTTTATATGTTTTATATCTTTCTCAGATTTTGTCTGATAGTGTTGAATACACCACATAAATTAAAGCACTTATTGAAGGAAGAGGATGAGAAGCCACATCAGACAATTCAGTGAGGGGACATACAAGGAGGACTGCAGAGGTATAGCTTCATGCATGAGTATCTCACATGTCAGTAGGCTTAGCTTATTACACGCACGTGCTAATTGTCCATTAACAGAGTTTGGCTGATACATCTGAAGATGATGCAGGTCCACTGACCTCGACAACAGAGTTGAACCCAGTATGGACTTATTCCTAATGTTCCCTGTATGAACAAAAGTATAATATTTAGAGTCTCAGGGTTAACGAAATGTTCTCTTCCTAGTTGCCTTTTAAGGAACTATAGATGGTCCATCTGGAGAAGCAAATAGTGTTATCTTCACGCATATTCATTAAAAATTAAGATATCACCATGGGTCCGAAGTGTCAGTCATCTTGGCTGATATTTAAACTCTGTTAGTGATCAGTACTATCAGCAACAGAGCCAAAGACAAAATAATGGAGATGACTGCATTGGACTTTCTTATTATTAAGGATTTTGTCGGATCATTCACCACTTAGAAGAGGTTGCAAATTACTGCCTTGAAATGTATATCATTTGATCATTAATTTTTCACAAAATAAAACCTAGTGTAACGGCAACAATCTGGCCGACAAGCTCCGCTGCCAGTAACCCCCAAAAAGGTTCAGTAGTTGGACTTTTGTAAATTTGACACTGGCCAGTTCTCCGTTTAATAATAACAATGCAATCTAATGATATGACGTTGTACTTTCTTTGTACTGCATTCGTAGCATGTAATTAAGTTTCTATGCTGATACATGTGCGTTTCCTTGCTACTTTTTAAGCAGCTTGCCCAAAACTGACTGTGAGATGATTTGTATTAATTACAGACTTTAACATTCCCTAAGCTTCTTAGTGATTTTACACCTGCTCATTTATCTCATGCTTTTATCCAAAGCCACTGATAGCAAAGAGAGGGCTTGTAAGTTCTTCCCACTCCCTGGGATTTGACCCCATGACCTTTGTATTGTTAGCACAACGCAGTACTTGTTGAGCTACCAGAGCTTTTACTGAAGCTTGTTGCTATCAAGCTTCTTTTTCTCCTGAAATATCTCCATTAATGTAGTAACTATCCATCTTTCAACCCCTCATCCCAAGCAGTATGAGGTGAAACGCTGGCGTACACGCTTGACTGGACGCCAGTCCATCATGCGACACATACTCGCTCATACTCACGCGCTATGAACAACTTTGAGACAGCAGTCATGACACAGGGCATGACACAAATACTGGGGTGATTTTAGAAGTTTTGAAATGGCTAAGCTAACACACTTTGATGGGCATGATATCATAGTTTTACACCAAGAAGAAGATCAATTAAACATCATTTTCTTTGACTGCCTAAGACATATGTACAGTACCGTAGGTGTTCCTGCTCTGTTCTTCATGTTAGCAATGCAAGAGCATAACAGCTGAGACGATATCTGCGTACCTCTGAGGATGGGCAGGTCTCCCCGTCTTTAGCATTTGGCATCTTTGTCGTATGAGTCTGTCTTTCTGTACCGGGCCCAGACTAACTTCTCCCTTCATGTTAGGCCTCTGACTGCTGCCATTATACCAAATTACACTGAGCTTTAGTGTGTACTGAAGCACTTTATTTTAAGAAAAAAAGAAATCTGTAAGAAGGAGAAATCTGTAAGGGTGCTTTTCCGAAGCCTGGTCCAAAACTGTTACTCAAAAGGAGGTTTCTGACAGGCATTGCAAGTCTGGGAGGATAGGACTCTTTCATTCCGCGGCATGAGCTCAGGGTCACCGGACAGTGGGCGTCAAAGCTACATTTACGAGGCTGCTGTGGCCGTTTGGGGAAAGAGAATGTGGGAGGGATGCTGAACCCCTGGCCAGTGTTTAATAATAAAATAAAAAAATAAAATAAAATATTGTAAGTTCCTTTACTTGAGGATCTACAAACTTTGCTTGAAAAACAATAAATAAATAAATAGTGACACGTAAATCCCGTAAAGTAACGCATGAATTTTTCTGTAAAGCTGTGAGAGAATAAATGTATGCATTGTGCATTTTAATAGGGGGAAATGCTTTCAACAGAACCAGAAAATCTTTCCCCTTTATGCTCCACAGACACGTATGTGTTCCATACTAACGAAGAAGTCTACAGTACAGATCAACACGCATAGCAGTGATAAAACTTTAAAAGGAACAGTAGTTTAAGGTCATTTTGTTTTTATCCCAACAGCTGCTTCAGGTGGGAAGGAGTCCTGATAGAGTCACTCCGCCAGTTTGATTTGAAAGGAAAGTCCAGTGTATATAGTTTTAATGTGACCAATGAACTGTGGTGCCTCAGGGAGACAGATGAGTCTCGCCAAACATCTGTTGTCCAGTTTCCTTCCGTCAGAGGTAGAATATGGGAATCGGAACCTCCACTGCCAAACAAACCTCAGGGGGGTCACTATCTGGTACTCACTCTCAAACAGTTGTACCTGATATCTCTGTGGTACCATACATGTTAAATTGGGTTTTGAACCCTGGCCTTAGTGCATATCTTTGTAAATGACCATCAGGTTTATTACTAGATTTTGTTGAAATAATCCATACTTAAATGGCTTTTGGGTTTGTGAAAGAAGAGGCTATTCACTAAGACTGTGTTTAACTTGGACATCATTGGTGTGGTATATGACTTGGGATACATTATTTGGATTCATGCGTCAAATAGTGCACTAGGGTTGTACACTGGTGCTGTGCTCACACTGTTTTTGTTTAATAAAGCATGTTTAAATAGCCTTGAGAACTTCTCATCAACTTCAGCAAAAACACTATCCAAACTATCCCTACTGATGTTAAATACAATAAAACTGAAAAATACTTAATATTGCTTAATATCCAAGTTGAGTCTAGAACCAGGAGCTTGGAAAGATAGTTTTTTATTCAAGAAAAACAAATAACAAGTAATACAAATTCAAATCGTATAACCTTCTGATATGAATATAGTCCCTTTCTGAGAATCATGTTGTCATAGCTGGCAGTTCTGAATTTTCTGCCATTTTTATGGCCTGATGAACATATGCAAGACCACAGCTGACCCGACAGATGAAAGGCAGCTCTGGCCCGGCCTCAGTTGGCAAAAAGCTTCTTTATAGGCGAACAGGGGATAGAAGTAGCCTTACGTTTGCAGAGTAAATGAGGTGACTCATCAGCCCTTTGGGTGTCTGACTTCCACAGCACGATCAGTTGCTGGATGCTGCACAGCAATGGAAGTGACTAAGCTTCCAAGAATGGCCTGGATAGGAATTGCATGACTGTGGTTTGACCTGGTCACACCTTTGCCACACTCCTCTACTGGAAGAGGCCACTACTTTGGGATCTTCGGAACCAGTTACTCTCTCCCTGAATGCTTCATCGATTTACCGCAGGGTTTACTAGCCCCATACTCTGGAACATAAAAACAAATGAACCAAACACAGGGTTGGCTTGTAGTTATGTTTTGATTATTTCATCCCATAGCAAACAACTTTTGCTGAAATGGATGCGAATACGTTATTATTCGTTTTTTTTTTTTTTTTTAAACTTAAACCATGTGTGATCTCAGCCTTATGTGAAGCCCAACTTAAACCCCAGTATTGGGCATTTCAGGTCCAGAAGCTACAAATCCAGACCAAGATTTTGTTTCTACCAACCAGTGGAGTATATAGGGTCACAGTCACAGAGTACTCACCTGGCTGGTAGAAACGAAATGTTGGTCTGGATTTGTAGCTTCTGGACCAGAAATGCCCAACACTGTTTAACCCTTTGTCTGTCTTGAGCGACCCGTTTTCCAAATTCAATTTTGATGGTATTTAAATTGTTTAACCTCTGAACCAAACTTAATAAATGATCATTGCTGACAGTGTGGAGTCTCCACAGCCAATTACTCAGTCGTGCTCTCCAAGCTCTTCCGGAAAAAGAACGCTGACATCAGCGCATTAAGTTCACTGGACTGTGTTTTACACAAGAAGTCTTCCAGAACAATCTACCCAAATGCAGAACTTTCTTTCTTGAATGTTAATTAAAAGCCAGTATTAGTGAACTTGTAAATATGAAAGTTTAGATTTATTTTCAGATTTTCTGAACTGTTGTCAAGATTTAATGCCTCATAAAATTTTCAATGCGCATATTAAAACCTTTGTACACTTAAAAAAAAAATGAATATTTTGAGGGTTAAACAAGCAGTTGTGCTCTTCGTATGTAGCGTATGACCTTATCTTTGCGGACAAAAAACATTTGTAACACTGTAGATCCTTTAGAATTTATGAATAAGAAACAACGTGTATCTGAAGCAAAGCAGCTTTTCACATAAAGTAGAAAATATGCTTTAAACACAATTCCTCTGTTACGTTTATCTGAGGGTCATAAGGTGAGCAGGAAGGAGGACCAGCATTCAGCGCCAAAACTATTTAATCTGCCCTTTTACTGGATGAGATGCTTTAACCGTCTACTGCCTGAAAAAAAGGCTGCCGACTGGGAAGTCTTAAATCAGTACCAGAAGTTGGGCTTCATTTTGCCAAGTCATATTTCTCTTTTCTCTTTGTTTTTACACAACTCAGCTGCACAGCCAACACAGGCTCTGTTGTTGTTGGCAAAGGATATTTTATTTATTCCTTGCAGCATTAGTATTGGGGGAGATTTGTGGATTGTTGGTGGCCATTGTGTTTGCAGCTGTTTGCATGCTGAACCTGTCCACTGGCATTTTTCCTTTAATTCTCAGGATAAAAAGATGAAAGTTGATATGTTCTTGATGCACATTCCTAACAGTATAGGGACAACACCGGAGGTCAAGGGTCACTGGGTAAACCAGTTCAGGTCATAAGGTGGCAGCCTGTCAGAATTGACACCACTCATTCTGACTGATAAATGTAGATGTCTCTGTGCCTCTACAGTATATGGGGTCAAAGCCAATACTGTTTGTAAAGAAAAATACATTTATCAGATAAGATTAAGTTTAAAAAATAAAAAAGATGAAAGATTATATTTATGTACTATCCACAATGTTCAGGGAAAAAAATATTTCATAATGATTGGTTCTGGAATTTGACAGTTTTGAAATTCTTTTGATCAAGTACAAATTCCAGACGCTGTTAATATGGCCGATTTATGAAGAGGCAGTCTTGCATTTTCAGAGAGATACCAATGGTATCATTTGGTGTTTGTTGTTGTCGTGAGCATTTGTGATCTTTTTATTAGTAAATAGCACTTGTAAAACAAAAGATTTCAAAACTATATTAATTCAGGAGAATTTCTTGTTCCTGGCCATAGTGCAGGTCCTCATATGTTGTGGGTTTCTTAAATTGGTATATAAAATTGCATATGTGATGCTACAGGCACAAGTGGGTGCCGCAAACAAAAGGTGATTATTCAGCCACAGAGGCCTACAATGTAGGCAAGCGGGATCTTTTTCCAGATTGATGTCCCAGTGCTGCGTTTTAGACAGGACTGATTAGAAATAATCAACTGGAGGTGTTTGGAGTTTCACCTGTTGAAATTAATTCAATTCACTGAGGCTCCTTGCCTGGAAGTCTCTGTTTGTTTCTGTTTTAGTTGTACAAAGTTTATTGCGGGGGAAGAAAATCTGAAAACACCGAGTTACTCAAACTCCCAAGCAGTGAAATGAATGTACAACAGTCTCTGCCACCAATCTGTCTAGCCAACACTTTTTGATTTGTTTTGGCACCTGTAACTAAGAAACAAATCTCTTCAGGACCACACAGTATTACTGTATACACTGACGTGTCCATTGAAAAAGATTCATGAAACATAGCTAATTAAATATTACCGAAGCCATGAAAATATTTTATTGCTTTATTACATTATTAATGATTTTTTTATTCCCTTTTTAGTTAATAAATTCATAATAGGCACCATGTTAATGTGCTTAATGTATGAGTAGTGATTTGCTAGTGCTTGTGCTGAAACCACTCTGAAGGAAGCAGATTACAGATCTTGCTCCTGAGAACAAACTTACAGTGTAATTGTGACCTTTGTCTTAGGTTCTTTTCTTGTCCCCAAATACAATCTTCCATTTGACATCAAAGTGAGAACATAAATTTCTGAGATATCAATCAGTGGTTTATTCCTTTCTTTTTACTTGTTCTGCAAATGGTTCCTTTTCCCATTTTCCTCCTTTTTTATTAATCCACGCACCAAATTACTTAGGTGGTGCTTATCTAGCCCATATGGAGTTCCTCAGCTCCTGGGAATATCTAAAGAATCTCAGGCTCTTTCTGGAATTACAGAATGCCTTTGATAGCTCACCATCCAGTAGCACGCAAAGTGACTTTATCCAGGATCATGACTTGTACTTGTGATTTTTAAAATAAAAAGCACAGGAACGCATAGTTTCAGATATGGAATGCTGCAATGTTTTCTCAGCTTCTGTTCTTCTTAAACTCTGTTTAAACTCTTTTTGGCTTGGCTTTCTCGTCTGCGTTTCAACATCAGCAAAAGTGATTCCAGAAAGAGTTAATAGCTGATTTTGTTGATTGGCATACAATTTCTTCTGTATCCTAGGGAAAGTCAATTGCAATGAATTGGTGGAAAAATGCTTTCTAAAAAAAAACAGCTCTAACTTCTCCCTAAGAAAAATGTATTTTCTGTTTTCTTCGGGGAGCATCTGTCCTTATACCTGCCATCCTGGAAGTTTTATAAGTCTGTCATAGTCTAAAAATATGTCCCTATCCAAACAGTAAATAGAATTTAAGAAGAATTTTCAAACAAAAACAAAATGTATCATTTATAACACCGCATCCAATACAAGGAACAAAATGAAACAATCATATTTTGGTGTACTTGGACATGAACATAACCTTGAAGAAGGTCACAATATCTCATGTGGCAGCCTTCTGTCTTGTTTTAAAATAACAACATTTATAATTATTCTTACTGTGCAGACTTCCTATTTAAAGAATAGATATAGAGTCAGAGACTCCCAAGGTTGTAGATTCAACAATCACATAGATTAACATTCTCTGTCAGTTATGTGTTAGCAACAAAGATAACAACACAACATCCCAAAACACTGTTTTACTAGTATCTGTTGCTTGGGCCATTAATCACCGATACCACATGTTGCTAACAGAGTAGCGTAATTATAACCGAGGCCGACCTGTTGGGAATGGCTTAGTTGCCTAGAGTTTGGTTCACTGCCATTTGATTGACCCTAAGGGCGATGCTTACTCTTTGGGCACTAACACAGTCCAGCTCAGTGTCACTTTCTAATAGTTCTGCCAAAGGAAGTCAAGCTCGCAGCCAGACCTTGCACAGCACTAGTCACACATGGCTTTGGAGAGGATGCCGTTTATGAGCATAACTTGTCATAAATGTCCCCATGGGGACTGAGAGTTTGGGTTTACTTTTGCAATGAATTTCTAATATTAAAAGCAACTATGAATTTCAATAGAACACTTCAGAATTTAATTTTGGAATATACATAAATACAGATACTCATTGGGAAGGGAGGACTGAAGACGGGGGGATGGGTGGATGGATGGATGGATGGATGTTTATAAAATTCGTGTCATGCCGAAATCAATAAGGTGTTAAAACTATGTAACATTTTCTTGAAAGAAGAAAAATAATGAAATATGAGGAATTTAAAACCAAGCCAAATGTACAAGGAGTCACTAGGTATCATATGGTGTCCTACGCTGCCTTCCCAGCTTAGCCAGTTTATTGGACTGGCAACACAAGAGCCAGGTTTGTCTCCATCAGATAGGGCTCCTCCTGGGCAGAGAACATTCCAGAGGGGCTGCATCGTCTCTGATCCTGACGCTGGCTCCTTCCAGAAGGCAGAGTGGAAAAAGTCTGTGGAATGTCAGAACTGCCGATAAGATTTACCAAGAGAGTTGCTATTCTGACATTCTGGCCTTCCACTGGGAGTCAAAATCTCATCTGGCCAGTCTAAGGGTTATCTGTCCATCCGGAGCATAGTTTTGGGATACCGTAACCAGTGAGCAGGTCAGGTTATAATTTGAGTCTTGGATAGCCTGTGTTTTGCCAGACACTCGATTAATTCCTGGACTAATACTTTTAACGTGAATGAAAATACTTCAGAGAAATAAGCGAAAGTACAGGGGTTTTTGGGTCTTTTGAGTGCCAATGAACAGCTCCAAATACATCAGACAGATATTAAGCCGTCTGTCTTCACAGTTATAGAAACCAGCAATGCAAAGTCTATTTAAAAATCATTGCTTAACAAATTAATGCAATTTCAGAACTTTATAAATGCAACAAGTTATCAAATGGTATATGTGCACTTAAAAACAGAGAATAGAGTTCTACTGGGTCAAAGATGGAATAATGACTGGCAGCGTGGGGTGGCGTTGTACTGCCTGATGGCAGTAGGTACTGTAAGAAGGATCCCCTAGTACTTCTTAGCTCATCACAGTGGAACTTGCTGGTGGGTGACGGTGCTCCGGTTTCTACCCCCAGTCCCAAAACACACTAAAGTGATCTGATACTGTTGTGATACTGCCTGTGTGTGTCCTATGGTGAGTTGGTACCCCATCCTGGGCTGTTCCCTGTCTTGTGCCCCTAGGGGTAGGTTCTGGACCCCCATGACCCTGGTGGGTATAGAAAATATATGGATAATAATGAAACAAACAAGCACTGCTTCTCTAAGGCAACAAGGGATATTGCATGTTTGAATTCTGTCTTTGTCTTAATCTCCTGGAAGCACTTTCACTTCACCAGCACAGAGCATTTCATGGGCGTTTTTATATGCTCCTTCTCCACCATTCTCCTCTCATTAGACTCTGGCCAGTACCATGATTTACATGTTATAATATCTGTTTTAAAGACTTAGAGGGCTTAACGTTTCCATTAACTCTTGTAGATCCGTAATACAGCAGCATTTAAAAACTGGCAACAAGCAACATAGGGGCCAAATTACTGCAGTCCGGTATATGTGGTTGACAGACATTAACATGGTAATATTAATGACCTAGGTCTGACTTCTCTTGACCACTGCAGTTGTACAACTCATAAAGGTTATACTGTGTAAATGCTTACAGCTAGTGGTTTGAGTACGGATAGCTATAGGCAGGGATCCTGCTACTGTGCATTGGAATCTCCTTTGAAACTAGTTTGATTGCTTATAAAGTTTTTGCAGTCTGAGTCACAAAGTATATTGCTTTCACTTTTTTGAAGCTTAGGTATAAATAAGCACTTTATCTTTGTTGTCTTATGCCAGTTTGCACTTCATCGTACCAAATGTTGCATTAGTATGGAAAGCTTCTTTACTGCATCGTTGTATCCTGACCACAGAAGAAATGACATAATGTCTCAAATTTGTACCTTTACAGCCCCTATCAAAAGCTTAAAACGTGGGACATGCTGTTCTTCATTATTCAACACAATTCAATTTATTTTTATATAGAGTCATTGCCATTGTGTTTGACAAAGGAAGAAAAGGACGATAGTAAAACAAAATATAGAGTGAACAACGTGTCGGACACATTGTAACGATCTCAATATGGAAAAACAGCCAAAAGACAATGAGGGACAGGAAACCTCTGAGATGCATATAAGGCAACAAAACCTCTGGGAGTCTGTGGCCTTCTACTGTTTAACTGCCCTGGAAAGCCAACTTTATAGAAGTCGGAAAGAAGTGTGTGAGCGTTTTGAGAACAAAATTAACGAGTGGGCCAGTTATGTTTATGTCTGAGCTGCTCCCTATAGATTAAACTCAGATTCCCATGGCTATGGTATGCGGTGGCAGCGACGTTATGGGAAATTTTAATGGACTGCTTTAAAACCCAAATGAAAAAACAAAAGAGGAAAGTCTCCATGACAATAAGGCACGCCAGTGTAGGTAAACAGCTAACACGTCGGTACACTTTCAGTGGTCATTCCTGCTCCGTCTGTATTCTGGTACATTGCACACCCTTAACGTAATGAAATTTTGCATGTGTTTTTTTAGGTCACAAATTAACCTTATTGGATTTCATATCTTGTGCCAAATAGTTTTGTTCGATCCTGGAATGGCTGTCTCTGTGGAGCGAGTGCTGGCGGGCCCACTCTGACGGACGTCAGAAGCCTGCTTTTCTCATCGGTGCTGCCTCGGCCGGCTCCCGCATAAAGGGATCTTTGTGATATCAGTCTGCGAAAGGCATGGAGCGGGCCGCCGGCCCGAGCAGGGCTCGTCCTCTGCTGGCCTTCTTCTTAAGCCCCAGTTGTGTAAACAGTCCTATCAATATCCTCATAGCAGGAAGGGAGGTACAGAAATGGCAGCTCTCAGAACATCCTGAAAGGACAAGTTGTCTTCGCCCAAAATGGCCTGGTTGCATCTGTGTGTGTGTGTGTGTGTGTGTGCGTGCGCACGCAAAAGACGCACAGATAGTCAAAAGGACAGGGCAAGGGCTTGAGTTTTGTTTCAACATCGGTAGGAACCAAATCAGCCCCAAACCCCCTAAACACACACAATGCTAATGTAGACACGTCCCTACCATCCGCAGCCAAAAGTTGGGACCAGTGGAGCATCCACAGGGCTGATCTCATCTGCTTCTGCTGAAAACAGCTTTGGTTCATAAGAACAGAATAAATCCTAATAATAACCAAAAATGGCGGACTGAGCAGGGTGATTTCCCACACACACTGGATTTTTGTTAAGGTTTTGCCTCAGTAAATTTGCTTTTCTGTTAATACCACATTTAAGCTCTCTGGTTTATATTAAACCCAAATATAATTTTGAAGTTAAAGCCATTTAACTGGCCACTGTGATCACCTCCCACTGGACGGAAATATTTACCTACATTAGAGCCCCGAACTGCCCTTTACAGGCCCACTCACATCTTTTAAATAATCGCTGGCAGCATTTGCAGCCCGTCAGAGATTTTTCTTTAGCCTCCCTGCAGTGTGCAGGGCTGCTGTGCATATCGCCCTTCTGAAGTGTTTCGTGTAGGTTAGGGGGGTGTGGAGGGCACGGGCTCAGCTTGGTATGTACAGCTTTCCATGCCAGCCGAAGCGGCCCAGGACGTGTAGGGAATGTCTTCAGCCCGCGAGGATCTACCAAGGCTTCCTTCTCGAGACCAGGTCTGACACACAGCAGAACCTTTGTTCTTTAGCCTGCCCATAATACCCTGCGTGCACCCCCACCCCCCGCCACACACACAGAAGCAAATTGCCGCGGACGCTCCCGTCTGAGACGTTATAGCCCCATGTGATCCATTCATCGCATTGCCTGCACCTTCTCACATTCCAGCGCATGCAGAATGCTCTCCTGTCCAAGAGAACACAGCGTGGTCAAGAAACAAGAGATTCCACACACGGCACAATGGACCTGACATGCAAGAACTCTTTTAATGCTCGGCAGCCATTCTAATAACCAATTTTATATCTCCCCTCTGCTCCCTCGCATGCCCCGGTGGCTACGTAAATATCACTCGTTACTGGTTCCTTTAACAGCATAATTGTAGGGGGTTAAATAGTGTGTTTCTGTTGTAAAATAAACATTTGGTTGTGGAAAATGAGGAAGAAGTTAGCTTATATTTTTCCACAGGTGACTCACAGTGTACACAATGTTCATCTTCCGAAAGAATAACAGTTCCTATGTAATATCTCGTTCACAAAGGCTTCCATTAACAGTTTTCAGGCTTTTCACTTTCTGTCATATACAAAGTGGCTATGTGCTGGTGTCAGGCTGAGTCTTCATCACCGGCTCATTGAGCACACGTGGAAAATCAGCCGTGACACGTGCAGTCTTCAGAGGATTTAAGGTGACAGTCTAATGTGCTGGATTAATTATCTCGCAGAGGCACAGGGGCCTGATTCTCAGTACTTTTATGCTTAATATGCTCTGAAAGACATGGATCTGCACGAGTTCAGTAGTGCTGAGTATCTTCCTGAGCCAGTTACTGAGGATTAGACAGCGTGTTTCAAAGGCACGCCCCATCTCGTCGAGGCTTGCTCTCCTGCATATGACATCCAGCCATTTCAGACGTGGTACAAATCGTCTGGCCTCTTTAGCCCTTACTACCTAATGTCCTGGGGTTGTTTTTTGTGAAGGTGACAGGTCAGGATTCTTTGACAGCCTCAAGGCCATTAAACATGCTTATCTTTCGTGAAAGCGCCCATCGTTATTCCTCACAAAGTGCTTTCCGAGACAGGAGCCTCCACTACCCTCCCCATTTCAACACAGAAGCTTCTTTGCGCCACTGTAATGCACAAATAACTGGGATGATATAGAAGTGAAGAAACCTCTGTCACTGCGCAGCGTGGGCATGTCTTTGTAATAGGTCATCTGAAACGGGCATCTGGCTTCACCTATTAACAGCGGCCTTGTCCAGGCAGTGATCCCCGAGTCTTCTTTGTCTTCATTTCCAGTTTCAGGAGCATCTAATGGGAATGTAACAGCGATAGACTGTGGTGAGGGGGAGAGACAGGCTGGCTCAGAGAACTGGGGGTCTGAAGGCGCCCGAAACAAGCCAGCCATTGTCCACGATTGCTACATCCCACATTCTGTGTAGGCAGGAGGCAGCTGTGGAGATGCGGGGAGCTGCCAGCTATATTGTTAGTCCCACCGATTACCAGGTTTGTGACTGCCAGGTGCCGATTCCTTACCCGATATTGAATGACATGCTCTTGAGTTGGTACTAGGATTTATGGCTGTTGCAGCATTATTTTTCAGTTAGATATTTACGTATTACTTTTCAGGGGAGCCCATCCCCTTTATGACTTACTGAATGCCGTTTGTTTCAGAGAACAAGTAAAGGTATATGGACTCAATAGCAATAAGTGAAACTAAATGTTGGAATTTCCCATGATGCACCAGCAAGAACTTACTGTTTTGTGACACGCGTTCCAAAGCTATGCCGAGGATCGGGATCTTTTTTCAGCACTACTGCGCTGTTTGTTTTCAGACCCGTCTTCCTTCTTCCTTGAGTGATCTTTCACTCAGTCCGGCCAGCTTGGCTACGGCTGAGTTTCAGCTCACCCATCCTTACCATTCCTGAGACAAAAGCAGAAATAAGACTCGGAAAGTTAAACACCACTGTGTGAGGAATTAAAATGCTTCTTTGAAGTGAGCTTAAAATATCTCTTGACGTGGAAACGCCTGAAACGGGTCGCGGTTATTAAAAAGACGGGTCAGTATATTTGGCTAGCTTAATTGCACTCTTTTATTAGGCAGCTCTTCTTGTCATCCTATTACTTTCAAGTGGTCCACAAAATAAAAATTCCAGGGCATAATTTTCACATAATCATCTCAATAAAGAGTTGCGTGCAAATAGTAAGAAATTTATACACAGGGCTGATTCTTAATGACATATGTGTGCATTAGGGGAATAATTCTGATTCTGTTACATATTAATGGTGCATCTCCTCAGCAGCCTACGGGGTTTATAAGATGTTTATTTGCTATTTCAAAATCTCAGTGCTGTCATGACGAAGATATGCATCTCCTACGGCGGTTTCTCAGGCCATTTGACTTACAGAAACATAGCCAGACTTCTGCCCGGTAAGAAGGAGCTGGCCTTTCATTGCCGTTGCAGTCAACCCTTTTTCTTTGAGGCTACATTCAGAGCCATTCTTGCATTTAGGTTCGATAAAGAGACACCAGCTTCGGGCATTAGGATCTCCCAGGATGTGCTGACCGCACATGGTGGAACAAGGCGTCTCCTCTTAGCGGTAAACGGCCCAAATGGTGCCAGCCTTCTGCTTCCGCTCCTTGGGCCTGCCTGCTGCTGGGTTGCTGGGCTTTAATCGGCATCCCGTCGGCACGGACCTCACGTATCCTCGGCTTCCCGTGAGACATTCCTGAAAAAGTGGGCCCGCCACGTTTTCAGCTTTTTTTTCCTTCGTCTTTCTGCAAGCTTGTGGACCTCTCTGACTGCAAGCTTGCTACTGCTCTTCTGGCAGGTGTTCCCTCTATGGGCTTGTGGTGTCGGAGCTGGGGGGCACGGGGGCCACGCTGCCTGGAGTTGCATGCCAAAAGCAGCCAACTGAGAGAAGTTCTTGTTGCAGCGGCCCTGTCTAATATGTGGTCCCGCGGCCTTCCAACCTGGCGTGGAGCTGCACTTCCTGCAGATAACTGCGGTCCTGTCTCCAAAGCCATACTTTACATTGGGTCTCTGTTTACTTTACCTGGGCTGGGGGCAGGTCTAGGCCTTCGACAGCCGGCTGTAATGCCAGAAAGCTTACCCGAAGGAGTCCCACTATTAGAGACTGGTATTGTTGGCAGGGGTAGGAGAGACAGACAAGGGAAGAAATGGCAAATTCAGCTTAGGAGCTTGAATTGCCTAAAGGGATATTTAACTACCCATGCTAGTGATGATTCTTTGTCTGACTTCTGCCTGACAGAGGGGAATACTGCACAATTAGAATTCTTATTTTAGTGCAATTAGTCTGACTGTAGTTCTTTTTTTTATATAAGCTTGATGCTTTGCCTGCAAGTCACTTAGGAGGAACTCTCTGCCTAAAAAATAAAGGATGGTAATAAAAGAAAGGAGTTAGGTTCCAGAATGAGTCTGTAAAAATCAAGGCTGCCCAGCGGCTCCCTCCGTCCATGCCTGCCACGAGCCCAGTTTTATGCCCGCCATACCAGACTCATTCTACCTGTCCTCTCTCTGGCATTGTTAGCAGCTCTCGATGGGCCAAGTCGGGTGAGATGTGCCACAGCCCTATGTCCTTCCCATCTGCAGACCCTCTTCATGCACTCATCTCCCCATCCTTGGTTTAGGAGAGCGAGTTTTGAGGGCAAGCCAGCGGCTGTGGTTGAGGGCACTGTTGCCTGGGAATGCTTTAAGTAGACTTGCATAGCTCCAGACAGCAGACCATAATGATGTGTTTCACCATGGGCTAGGAGGCGCCTCTGATGCCAGCCCACTTTAATAGCCACCGATGAATGTCAAGTGGCTGGCTGAACTGGCAACCTCCCTGTGCCAGGCACATGGTTTGGTGCAGCACAAATAAGCGGCACTTTCAGTGTGAACGGCGCCAACCGCGCACTCCTTTTTCCACCAAAACGTGTTTATCGACTCTTAGAAAAAACGACTGACTCGTTGATCGTAGGAAATTCAGATGTGAAGCTGCTGAGAGCTTTCCTCAGGAACAGATATACATGGGTTTGCCTCTCGCCTTTCGACATGCTTAAGGAACGGTGAACGTAAACATCAAGGAAAAGACCCCAAAAATAACATCCAGGTACAGCTGAAATATCAGATGCTGTGTGAAGTCGTTTACAGAGCAGCGGATGGGGCAGGGTGTTGATGAGAGGGCCAAGGGTTTCATGTTCACCCCTAAATCCCTCTGATGTACATCTGGTATGTTTTTTTTCTGAGCCCTGAGACACAACATGTACATGGGTTGAGGTATTCTACACCTACGTTTTCTTGAAGTCTTTTCTTGAAGAAAAAGAAACATACATTCATACAGGACTTGGCGCCAGAAATGGTCGCTAAAGAATGCAGTATGAGGTTGTTGTCTGCAGAGCAGTGAACACAGAGGGACATTGTGGGGAGGCCACAGCCCAGCCTCAAATACAGATGCTTGCTGACTTGCTATATCACCAGAGACCATCCATTTTTGCCTCATAATGTTCAGCATTGATGTCACGTTGCAACACGAGGGAATGATGATCCGCTGAGCAACTTTGGACAACAAGGGGGATTTGGGACCAGAAGGAGTCAAAGAAAGGCAGGTAGAAAACTGAGAATAATAAAACTAGACAAAGGATAGAAATTGATTCAAGGGGACCTAAGCTTCGTTTTCACCAACACAGAGGTGGTACTGGTGCCGGTGCCAGTACTGGGCTAGTTCTCGCTTGGTGCCTTTTGAGAACCAGCCTGCGTTTCCACCAGTTTCAACCAAGAATGGAACAGGAATGTATTCTCGGTCGCTGTATTACCGCTGTCCTTTTAAGGATTGCGCAGTAATGCTAAAGACTGAACTTCACCGTCTGCCTCATGACCTCTTCACCACTAAAACGGCATCATATTTTATTTATTCAACTTGCGACATATTTATACTTTATTATTAAATCTGGCCAGCAGATCGATCGGCATTTTTCGCAGAATGAAAAACCGATGTAACGTTATTCCACTAATAAGCTGGCAAGTTGTTTTACTGCCAGCACCGCCGTTATTAGTCTAACTGTATCGGTTATGGGTTGAATTTTCCGGGTATGCGGAAGGTTTGGACAGCATAACTCGTCCCACTTTCGCTGACGTTATGGTGCCAAAATCGGAGGCCAGCTTTTCTGTGGTGCTGTGCTGGAGACCATGTTTTTCTGGCCCAGGCCCATTTCTTTGCGGAAGAAACACATGGAACCAGTGCTGGATTGGAAAAAAGTACAGCACCAGCACCGGCACCATGTTGGTGGAAACGAGCTAATAGAGGAAACACAAGTGAGAACCACCTACAAATGACACATTCAACATCAATCAAACACTCGCAACACTGACACCTACAATGACCAACAGACAAATAGGGCAGGGCAGACACATATATATAGAGGGCTAGGAGCAGGAACAGGTGCGGATCATTGACAATTAACTAAACACAAGGAATACACTGGCTGTGTTCGAATTCAGGGGCGGCATCCTTCTAAGGCTGCATTTGAAAAAAGAATGCATCACAGTGGTGCAACATGGCTGTCCCATTTCGAAGACTCTTTCAAATGTGGTCTAGAGATGTGTCCTTCTTTTGCTGAGTCGTGAAGGATCCACCCGAGGGATTCTTCTCAGCCCAACATATCCCAAGATTCATTGCGCAGAAGTAAAGTAGGTGTGTCCCAGCTAGGTGATAAGAGTGGCACTTAAGGGTGACTCAAGGGTAAGGGCGGGAACAGCGGGTCATGGCCAAACCATCCCATTTGACACTTTCTGTTCAACCTTCGAACAACACAGCCTACAAAGGCTATGCATTATTTGTAGACCATATCCTTCAAAAGATGCAGCCCATAAATTCGGACACAGCTACTGAGATAATGAAAGGGGCTAAGCACAAAGAAAAGAATGGGATAGGCAGCGACACCTGTTGGCCAAACAGGGAAACAATGGACAGAAACGGACAAGGCAGGGACCAATCCTGACAACTTACTGGGAAACCAAAAAGTTGGTTTTATCCCTCTTTGGACTATCAAAGAAATGGATGTTTTTAGTGTATAATACAATCAAGCAGACCATGCTGGATTGCAGGACCATACAGTTCATTGGAGGACACAATTACATAGATGGCATCAGTGGGAGTTTCACTTCAAAGATAAGGACAGAAGGCCCAGACCTGGTATGCATGGACCATTATGGACTATTTAAGCTCTGTCTGTAAAGCGGAATCCTTCCCTTTCTGCCGTCATTGGTCCTTCATTGCCCCGCTGCACAGAAAATAGCATCCCACCCTGTGTTTTATAGCTTGACACATAGTATCCATTTCACTTTTCCTGAAATGCAAAGTAAACAGACATATAGGGCTGATTGAAAACAAAAGATTCACTTTGGGATTACCTCCTTACAACATAATGCGAGAGGATGTTAGGCTTACAGTGGGGTGCAGACATGCTATCCCTGCAGCCTCCTTTATTGCTCAACCAGTGGAATTGTTTTTCTCAGTTGAATGACTATGGTTGACTCTGGCTCCCTCCTGGAGCTGGATCCACTGCGTCTCGGACCAAAACCCAGACACAGTGCATGTGTTGTTATTTTAAATCCCCAGTCAGGGCTGCACATCTTCTGGCAAAACTATGTGGGACACAAAATATGTACTTTGAACTTTTATTTTGTTTTGACCCCAACAGCAAGTGCTGAGCAATAGTGCGTTGTTTTCATTAAAAGTCCTAAGCTACGTTTGTTTACGTTTTTTTTTTTCAGCTGGATACCAATATGTTTCACATTTCCCCCACACATGTTGTGAAAATCGCACAGCACACAGGCTACTGTGGCCCTGTTACAGATGAGCATGCAGTCGCGCTCGTTCCACATTTACAACGGCACTTTCCTTCAGTGAGCGTGCGTACGTGCCGCCGCCGCTTTGTTGATGCAGCATTCTTGGTCCATTTAAGCTGGTGGGATCGTTCTGATGAAACAACCTACCGCGGGAACCGCTGTGGAGCACAGCGCATAGCCGCAAAAGCTCTTTGTAGCAGAATGAAGAAAATGTCTCTGGAGATCAGCGCCATTGTGGTTGAGACTTGGGGGGTCCCAGAGGGGTAGGGGTACTGACTTTTGAACATCTGATAGCCCTTGTACAATAACAAGATGCCCGCGTGGACCTTGCCACATAGAGATTTTATTAAATGGTTCATGTCTTCCTGTGAAGATTCAAGATTCCCCCCCTAGATAATCCATTCCCTTGATCTGGTCTGGGGACAGTTACAAAACAGTGCACACTTATCATGGAGGCTTTGTTGGCCTGGGAGATTACTCAGGACTCCTTAAGCTTTGACTTCACAGTTTGGATTAACTGTGCAGACTCAGAAGGGGACAGCTTCACATGGTGACTGCTCAAAGGCCCTGACATTGCCACCTTGGGCAGGCACTTTTCTCATGCCAATTCATCATACGATGGTCATGCTGGATCTCCCGTAGGCATAGTCTCCCACTTCGTAGTCCACGGTGTCTGTACAGCGAGACTCCGTGGGACTCAGCAGAGCGGAGTGTGCACCTCATGTCTGCTTCCAGTCGCCATGCTCAACAATGAGAACCACATTGACTTAGTCATTACATGGCAAGGCATAAGAAGTATATTTAAATCTTCCTGACAGAGATGAATTACGCCAAATGTTGCTTGGTAACACGTGCTGTTGCCCTGCTGACGGCACAGCGTCCAAATTAGTTTAAATATTTCAGTGTTTTCTGTGTTTTGAGGACTGAGGGGACAGGGTAGAGAAGGAAAGCAATAAAGGCTGCTAGCCTTGTACAAGGATATAGATAGATACAGAAGCATCTTTTCAGCTGCAAAGCCAGGTCATGTGACACCCATACTCATAAGCTTGAGATATACTGAGGTATTAATTTTGCAGCATACAATCATTTCCCACAACTGATAGCCCATGCAGTTGAATGCAAAGTTCTACATCATGCATGTAGGCAAATGATGAAGTCTATCGCCTAAGAAAGGCAGCCAGCAGGCCCATTATGGAGCTGGGCTTGAAAACCCACTTTATCCTTGGTACCAATAGCAGCACATTCCGACAGATACATACATCTTTGCCTACTTCACTCTTCATATAAGGGATAATGTGCCACTACAGGAGCAGTATATTAGATGCTTTTAAGTTTTTTGTGGGGGTATGCACAATTTCGTTTTGGTACAAATGTATTTTTTCAAATTGAACCCAACTGAAAGCTATGCTTGGTGCAGGCAGGCACTATAACTCACAACTCACCTTATTTTTATGGCTTCCAAAGCGTCCATGGGACAAGAAAAGTCCAGGGAAATACCTGCTGGACATCTGAGGAGGGTATCTGACGAGGGTATCTGAGGAGGCACGAATGGGAATTCTGGGCCCTCCATGTGAGGCCAGGCAAGCGGAGCAAAAACAGCCCGTCTTCCAAAATAACATTTTTCCTTGAACTAACCGAAGCCATCTCACTACATTGCAGTTTTGTAGTGACTAAATAAACATGCATGTGACCCAGCATATTTAAGAGAGTAACAGACATGAGAGGTTAGCGCTGCGAAAGGGAAGGGGTTTCTGAAAAGCTCACTTCTTTGGCCCAGGAGCCTTGGGTTTTAAAGTAAACTTTGTTGAGATTCAAACTCACCTTTGAATGGTGGCTTGAGCCTTCAGACTTCACAGACCCCTGAGCAGCGTGGCCTGGAGGAACCCAAGAGAGATCCGGGCCACGGGAAGCCACACGCTCAATTTGCTCAGATGTAATCATGCATGTTTGTTCAGGTGAAGAGACAAGCCAATGGTTGTATAACATGAATACTCACCTCTTTAATTCCTCATTCTAACTGGCCTGGTTACTTCTGTCTGTTGCTATATTACTAAATATTTCATTGGTCACATTGGTTTATGTAGCGTTTCAAAGCAGGTAGTATTTATTGCTTTTTTAACAGCAATTAATATTCATGTGCATATTAAGTCTGCACATAATTGTTCTGTGCACCAGTAGCTTTATAGATGAAATAATTTTGAAACCTTAACTGCACATGTACTGTCATGGATGGGCTTCAATTACAGCAAAAATCTATTATTGACATTTACTTATGTCGCTATATACTGTAGCTGGTGCAACTATAGCCATCACTGAATTTAATTCAAAAGGCGATATTTGTCCTGGAGGAGACACTGTGAAGAGATGCCGTTTGCCCAAGATGACAGCCCGTCCACGGGCCCAGCCCATCGACATGGCCACATTACGTCGGTGGGGACATGTTGTTTATAATTGTACCAAGCAACCATAGTCCACTCTCTTCACTCTGAATTTGAGGTTGTCTCGGGCCCTCTCATCATCCAAGGGAACTCCTTAAGGAAAAAATATCCATGACGCAACAAACATTCATATGCAAGAAAATGCCACCCAAACACAGAGCAGCAGTATTCGCTAGATGTAAAGTGGACCTGCTTTTCAAACGTGGAGAAATACATGCAATGAACTGAGCTGAAAAGAGCATTTGTTTAACAGGGTTTGTCAGATATTATTTTTAATAAAAACCCTTCCTCTCTGACAGACTCTGGGAATGTTTAATATTTAAATCAGGAAAAATGGTCTAAACTGTCCTCAGTGGAATTAATGAGCCAAGCATTCTGGGAAGCATTCGGTAAAACTAGTGTCGCTATGCTGCATGGCAGACACGTAGTCACGGAGTAAAATTAACAGGTCTGAAGCCCCTATGAAATTTGCTTCAGCTCCCCCGGTCAGCAAAATCTACCAAGAGGGACCTATTGGCAGTGTTGCCGGATCCCCCTAACAAATGTATTTCTGGCTATGGGCCTGGTGCTCGGGATCTCTGATGTGCAGTGATCAGGTCAAAGGGTATGTGAGGAGATTAGCCTGAGAGACAGCAAACACTCTGTTTATCACAGCTGGCAAGTGGGATCCTTAAAGAGTCACCCTGTTTGCTTTACAGCTGTTTATGTCAATTCTGCTTGCATTTTCTCTCTCTGAACAAGCACCCTTGAATAATGATCATCTGAGTCATGGTGACTGTCAAGCCGGAGGTTGAGAACAAACAGGGGAGGATTTGTGATTTCAGCACGACTGCAGGAATGATGGATACTATTGCACAATTGCAGAGGTTACTAAGGCTGTAACAAGCATAGTACTGTAGCAGATTTTCAGGCAGGCATGCACTCCTAATGAATGTTCATGCCATCCTCCCCTTGGTGGCGCTGTTGCAATTTAATGTTGCAGGTGCTATGGGGGGGCATATTATTTAGAAGAAATGCTTTCACTTTTAAGCTACAAGATGTATTGATGCACAAGCCACGATAGCAACCTTTACAAGACATTTTAAAAGATATAAAACAAACCAGTTGTTTGGGGGTACTGTGGGGGTGCAATTGTTATTGTGGGAGAAGTCAGAGCCCCCCCCCCCCCGCTCCTCCCTGGAGCCACCACTGCCATTCTCTCTGTTGGCTGCTATGTTCACTTTTTCCCACCTCTAGCTTACATTAAGACATCTGCAATTCTCTATCGCTCCAGTTCACCTTGAAATAAATATTACACAGTATCCTTGGATCTTGTTCAGGGTCCAGCTTTGTATACTATGCTGCCCAGGACAGGCTCCAACCCCCCCCAACCATGTCCAGAAAAAGTGGTTGGAAGATGGATGGATGGATGGATGGATGGGTAGATGGATGGGTGGATGGATGGATCAGTGGAATGATTTCATTGTATATTTGTGCTAAACATATAATCACAGTTAACAAAATAACTCTTAGCCTCCACCCCCCCACAACCAGTACCCCATAAATCTGCAATACGAGGCAACTGTCCCACTGAACTCCTCACCATTAAAATGTGGCCTGAATGTTAGGGTCAAAGAGCAACTATTTGCTGGTTTCTGAGACATTGCGGCTTGATATACTCTTACTATCACAACAAGAGCATTGGGTCAGAAGTCAACGAGAAGCAGACGCACTGCAGGAGGGTCGTCACCACACCTTAGGTTTGGGACACGTGTTTCAGAGATGCCTACCCAGGAACCGTAACCTCTCAGAGCCCCACCTCTTTAGCAACCCCGTCTCGCTGCAGCTTCTAGAACGCCCATGAGCAAGCCACTCCGAGCATGGGGGGTCTGTGGAATCTTTATTGCTTTCCCATTTCTGAATTCCCATCTGGCAATGACTCTTCCATTCCCAGCACCATTCATTTTGGCCCACTTTGGAATGTCACAGAGAATATTAAAACAGCAGGTCAGTGATTGACAGATCATTCAATTTGGTAGAAAGTATCATTTTTGCTTTTCTATCAACACTTGGTACACCAAAATCCACATGCACTCCAGACCTGTCATTCCCCAGTGACACGGCATTGTCTTTGAGCTATGAAGAAGTGCTAAGTTCCATTCATGGTTCTGACAGGATTCATCAATGGACTATGCAGAAGTAGCCGTAAAATCCCCACAATAAGCCATCTTACGGAATAATGCTCAGTCTCTATGCTCAGTCATTTGTCACTACCAGCAGAAGAAGTTATAAATAAAGCATAGCATGCGGCAGCCCAGCTGTTTTTTTTGATGCATTGCTGATGGCCACCAGTTCATAGAAATGTGTACCAGAGACATATGGTTAATGAGTCTTTTCAAAATGAGTCAAATCATTTTTCTGCAACCACAGATATCCCTCTATAAACTATGCATATATTTGTGCTTTTACATGAAAACCAAACAGCTGTTTTTGGATATCTCTACGAATCACCCTGTTTGAATTGGATACATCACACCAACTGGATCTGACACCCTTCTGGACTGCGCAGAAGAAGCTAGGCTTTCGACCCAAGGGACTGTAACTTGGCCTGGTATTGGACAGTATCTCATGCAATGCGGAGATGGAAAGACCACAGGGATCCATTGCTCGTCCAGGAAGTTTATTGAAGTTGACGACAGTAATGGCTGTTTTCCATCGAAAGCCATCTTTGTTTGTCAGCTCAAGTCCAAACAATACCTGTTTTATTGAGTCTCAGGATCAGTCCCATGTAAGGATATCTGGAAGGAGGATCCTACCCAAAAAAGAAAGAATGCAGTGGACTTCAATATATTATAACCCCATCCTGGAGGACCTCCACTAAACTTTGGATTTCTTTGGGACTGAGACAAGGTCAAGGATTCAGACATGCAGAAGAAAAGGGGCTGTTCTTATCTGTTCTTAATAAGCCCTGGAAACTTGCCTCAGGTTTAGCCTCAAATGGGGCATTTTAAACTAATTGCTGGGGAGACAAGGGGTAGCACAGTGACAGCCATCAGTCACTGTCATGCTAACCTTCGCTGCCTGTCTCATGGTCCATTTAACCCCATGGAAACACATGGAGATTTTTTTCCCATTTGTGTTCAGAGACGACGACAGGATGTTTCCCAAAGAAATGACTGAGTAGGGAGTAGCAGTGTAGCACTGGCTGTTCATTCGGCAGTCAGTATGTACTGATAAAGAGTCCTCAATGGAGTCAGCCGTGTATAAATCGCTGTCTCCCTTGCTGAAATCATACTGGCACAGAGGCTTGACCCTTTCAGCATGTCCCTCAAATATGGCCTTAAGTCTCCACTAGATATTGGACTTAGTTAACTGTTACTGGACAAGCTGTGAACTGTTAAGTTGGCATAAAAATATATATATTATAAGCTAAATGTTTCCTTTGTAGTCTGTCCCTGAAGCATTTTGTGTTACAGTCAAGTTCACAAGGTGCAGTGATTGACTGAGGTAGTACCGGGAACTGAGCGAAGGGCCTATTTAAACAGGGCCAAAGCGGTAACTTTAGAAAGACATGCTATGCTTCCAAGTGGAACAATTATCCAGGATCACATTTGCCGTTCCAAAAACAAAACACCGTATGCAAACCATGCCCACACTTCATCCAGAAACGAGCAGACAGGAACCTGGAATGATCATTTTTATTGAAAAAAATCTAGATCCAGAAGACAGCAATTACAATCAGATAGTTATCAAAATAAAACGAAATTTACAAAAGCAAATTTACAAAGCTACACGTGACTTTCCTGCTACCATTTTACAGATAAAATCACACTAAATAAAAAAGCACCCATTGCATAAAAATATTGTGGATATTAGTAAAAATGAGCCCAAACCTAAAATGACAGATTAAATACATCTTCTGCCAGCTTTAGCCTTTTTAAAGCCTGATAGATGATTAGCGGCATTTAAACCTTGTTTGTGAAACACTTAAGAACTTCCTGGTTTTGGTGAAAATCCCTTACGCTTTTGATAAATGTTTTTAGCATTTATCCATAACGCATAAATCACCCTATGTGGGCTTATGCAATCCCTGTGGTTTTAGACGGATTCATTCCAACTCCAGAACAAAAGATTAAATAAAAGATTCAGCAATATAAATCTGATCTGACAACATTTGAAAGCCAAAGTATCACCATTTTGCTCAGTTCAAAACACATGTATTTTATAATTGGCTTTAATCCATTATTTAAAAAAAATCACAGCTGTTTTATAGCTGTCATATCCCTGTAATCATATAACTGCCTATCATGTCCCTAAAAAGTTTAGAATGTACTTAGAAGTTAATTCAACCTTGAAATACTTTACTCCGGAAAAACCAGAATTTGATTGGTTGAATGCTGCTGATCCCCGCCCATGTGTTGACTGGTGTTGTCAGACCCAGGCTGCCGTCGCATGCCGATCCTTCACCAGCCACATGGTGTCAATCACCTTACCATTCTGCGGGGCAAACACCCAGGAGTATCTTTGAGTCTGCTTGACCTCAGCATAACCGCAATACTGACATCACCCACTGTCTGCATCTTCTTCACAATCTCACTTGATGGGTGAAGTAGCAGCCAAAGGGTGAATCAATTTCTGGAGCTCCGCAGTGACAAGAAAACAGATGTGCTGGCTGCATTCGGTGTTCTATTCGCTCTCGTTTTTTGTCACGGTCTTGTCTGGAAAACCTAAGCTATGGAGCAAGGGCCAGCATCTCCACCTACCTGGTCATCGGAGACCTGCTCCAGGTACAGATGGGTGGAGTTCAACACCTGCATGCGGGTGTAACCATAGTCAGTACTCCGTAAAGCGCTCCAGTCCCTGGGCTTGGGGATGAACCCGTCGTGTTTCTCTCTGCATCCCTGGAAGATCAAAGGGGTCTGACTGCTTCTGTCAAACCTCTATCATTTGTCTGAGCTTTTCAGTGGCATCACTTTGTAAAAAAGGGCCCTTTCAATTTTTTTGTGATGTTTGGTTATGGGTCAGTACTGCTAATCCTTTGAAGCACTGCGATACTTACAGCTGAGCCAGTGATGATGTGAACCGGGGCTTTGGGGTTCACATATGGTTCCTCTACACTCCCATTGTAGACCTGGGGAATTTTGTTTCTAATTTTATTTTGTTCTAGATTAGATTAAAAGCCATTCTTATAAATGAATTATACATTTATTGACTTTGCTGTCAAATTCAACCTCAAACATACCTATGACCATAACAAGCATGACTGCACTGCACGTCTTCCCGTCAGTTTATTGTATTTCTGTCTGTGAATTCCCTTACCTTGTACTTATAGACTGGCCAAAGCCTTTCGTAGGTGTGCTCATGTGCCCAAAGTTCCAGGTCCACTCCTGTAAAAGCAACAGCGCCAAACCATTTACGTACTAACCTGCCATAGTATGGGAGAACCTTCATTTCAAACTCACCATCTGCTGGTCTCCATCCGGTACCTATGTGTCTCTTTCTGTGCTGCCCTGATTTCCTCTTTCCATTTATCCATGTGAACTCATGAAGCTAGATAGCAGGTGACTGATCTTGGCTACCCATGACCTTTGACCTTTTTTAGACCAAAAGTCAAGAGTTTTCATGGCATATCTCTTGAAACGATCAACCAAGCGAGGAAAGTCACACAGAAGTGATTCCGTACCGCTGCAAATTGAGGTCTGGACTTTCTCAACCCTTGTTTCAACTAGACCAGAGGATGTCAGTTAAAATGTTTTTAAAACACCAGCAAATAGTTTTAGTGATGCCATGTTGCTGCAAGAGCATCTTACCATGGAGGTAGAATAGATCTTCAAGGCTCTGTCTGACCTGGAACAGAACAGAGTGTGCACTGGATAACTATCATCAGAAAACACATCTGGAACCACCCTCTTTGGGCCAGTCTAAGCCATCAGTCCAGGTATGTACCGAGAACTGCGTGTTAAAAGACCAAATGGAAACTATTTTGCACAATCTGCACTGATCTGCTTGTTGCAAAAAAGCACACACTTCAGGCCATGTAGAAGACCAAACTCATTTCACAGTCAGAAGACACAATTCTAGTAGAATACGTAAGACAGCTAGTTAGCAAAGAATGTCCACAAGAAAGGCAACAAGATGGTGTATTCAGTTCAGAGCAACACCAAACAGGAGGTTAAGGGCATAGGATCAGGGTCAATGTGCTGATTCCTTTCCAGACCGTAAAATTGCTTATAGCGGTTCAGAGAACTAAGGCTTCAGATGAACATAAGGTCTGCATGGAGGTCAGCATGGAGGATTTACACACCTGGGGGTCAGGGAGACAGGCATGCACAAGGCTCCACACAGAACCTTGGGCACCAAGCTGCCAAATGCCCCAATGCTGAACTCATGCCCCCATGGTTAGCCTCAGAGCTTTTTATGGAAAATAAAGGCACCGGTAAAGGTGCATTTCTCACCCGATTATTCAACAGACTTTAACAGACCACCCCATACTTGTGATTTTGCAACAATGTGATTTTCATGAAATACCTAAATGATAATGGCCTTTCTGGAGCACCTCTGTTAATCCCCAAAAAATCTAAACTATTACAATCACACTGAACGATGTATTCATTGTTAGAGTTTTAAAAGAGAGATTGTAAAAAAGTGTAAATAATCCTATAAAGCTTCCCGGTCACGAGTCTTCATTCTATGCACCACTGTTCTATTTGCTTAGGCTGCTGCGACTGCCCCCCCCCCCCCACTTTACAAGTCTGGAGCTACATAATATATGTGCTAGAAATTTATGCCCTGTAACATGACCAGAACACACACAGCATGTGTGAGTAATAGCCTGGGTTTGTCTTCACGGTATCTGACAATATAGCAGCTATTAATTTATGAATCAATGAATGCATTTGGTCCCACATTAGCTATTTACAAAGGGGTTGGGATAACATACAATGCTCTCAAACATGGTGCAGTCGTCCTTGTCCGCGTTGGAGCAGTACATAGGCCTGTGTCCCATGGTGATAATCCAAGGCCGCGTTTGCCTCTTTGACGGGTTACTGGCCTCCTGGGAGTTTGTGAAAAACAATGCATTTCATGTACACAGCACAATATGGTGACTGACCATCAGTGCACAGGCCATCAGGGCTTTGGAGAAAATATTTTACTTTCCAATACCGCCAATATAATCAACAACACTAAATCTCATTATTGGCAGAATGACGACAGACAAGTATGCAGAAGGTTTGGATAAATGTTTATGTTTCACATTTCCCAAAGAAATAACTGTATACAAGCACTTTAAGGAGAAAGCTGTTTTGCTGAGAAATGAGGCGTAGATCCAGAAAAAAATCTAAATATAAATTAAATATGTACCTCCAAGTCTTTTTTAAGCCATTCATACTGCTTGGAAATTAAATCCTTGCCAAACTCCAGGTAGAAGTAGACTTCCGTGGAAAATGAGATTATGTGAGCAGGCCCGATGTTCCAGCTGCATGACATGTAAACAATACAACTATCCATAAGTATCAGCCAATCATGCATCACCATAAGAGTTACAGACGTGCCCATAAGAGTTACACATAACCGCATGTGGACGCTGTGTCTATAACAAGGATGTGCATGTCCATCACTGAGGCCAATGTGATACACACCTCGATGCACTGACAACGATCGGAGACATTAACGAAATATATGAAACCACTACCAATGCAATACGGTAGGATTCACTCCTATTGCGATGTATCAGTCTAAATATACAATTTTTGGTCAAAAATGATTGGTCAACTTTCTAAATTATAAAGCCAAAGGGCCTCTACTAATAATTATTTATTAATAAATTGAATTTTACAGATGCAAAGATGTTCGAAATGATGCAACCCGAGTTCATCCCAAATTGTATCTAGTACACATTTTTTTTGATCGGAAGAATCGCATCGTGAACATTTATGCAGATGCACCCATGCAAACCGGGGAATCTTACTATCCCTAGTCTATAATGATCCATTCTTATCGTAAAGCGCATTATAGGACACCACTCAAGACATGAAAGTCAACTGCAGACAGCATATGCAATATGTCTTGGGGAGATGGCAAGAACAGCACACCTCAACTGGCCTTAGAGCTGACATGATACAGAGAGTCGAGACGCTATCACGGGCCGTAAATTCAGGCTTCAAAAAAGAAGACGGTTTATGGCCAGAATCCGGAACTTCACTTCCATTGTGAACATATCTGGCGAGGGGTACAGATAAGCCCACAGGGAGCTGTAAAAATAGCCCCACAGCTGGTGGGCAAACCAGTCACTGACATAAGGTGGCATTAATACACGTTTCTACAAATTATTCGATCAGAGATCTTGCCAGATGGAGCAATGAGACATTGATGGTGGCAAGGGAGTGCTTGCGGTAAGTTTCGTTTGGATCGCAGAGGACAGAGTGTATTAGATAGATATTATTTGTTTAGAGAATAGGTACTCGGCGTACCCCAAAAGTCACCAAAGTGAGAGCAGAATGGCATCCTGTGTCAGAGTCCATGGCACGCCGCCCTCTTTGCCCAACCCAGGTCTGACAGATGTATGTCCAGCACTTAGAGTGCCTGTGATGGATGAGGCCCGGGTCTCATGGGATCCGGGGCCCGCGAGAGCCGCCTCTGTGCTTGTGGTCAGCCTTGCATAGCTGGAATCTCTTCTGGGGTATCGCCTTTCGGCTCTGAAGAATGGCCCAAGTATTCCATGCCCTCCGGCTCTGGGATCGCTGCTGCCTGTGCCGCCGGATCCCTCAGAACCAACCATATGTCTTAAGAAATGCTGGCAGAGGAATAGCGGTTGACTGTTCTCTCTCTGTGCTTTCATTTCCTATTTTTTACCCCTTTGCTCCTTATTTTAACTGTGATATGACAGATTTGCTTGCTGGGGTGTGCCGTACAGTGAACTAAAGTCTACAGAGCTTTCACAGTTTTTCCATTCTTGTAGGGAGTGCATTTTAGCTGCATGTAACCATGGAGACTGAAATTCAGTTCTGTTTTGAAAGCTCTTATAGGGCAAAACTGCAAAGATATCTAGGGAATCTTTTTATTTCCTTTTAAAATATTTTTATGCCACTGCAGAGAGTGTGTGTCCTTCTAGTCACCTTGCAACTCGTGCTGTGAATTCTCGGTCACAAAGATGAGTGTCTTTAACGGCTAGGCCTACCTGTACCAGAGACCCTCTGTGTCCCCTGGCATGCTAAAACGGTTCTTGTAGTTGGAGAAGTTGCTGGAAATAAAGAAAACAGGGCAAGAACTGTCAGGTAGATGTATAGGTTGTTGAACTCACATTCCTCAAATTTCTTAGGTGATTAGCTGCAGAAACCATTGACTTCTGCCTTTTTGTTGCTGTTCCCCAGTGCAGTCAGAAAGTATCTTGTTGCATAATCCCTTGATCGAAAAGAAACGCTGTGGGGTCAGGTTTCCCCGGCATGCCAAACACAGCTGAGTCCAGTTAACAATTTTGACAGGGTTCAGTCAAAGACATCTCTGCCCTGTGCTCGTGTCCCAGCTGTGGAATGAGCCCTGCCCTGGCCTTCACCTTCAGAAACGGACCAGCTGAATGTGTGTTCCCTCCATGCTGAGGATTTTACATAAGGGACCCACATGGTCATGCCTGTCAAATCAACTTTTACAGCAGTGATGCTTCTGTGCATCTCAGCAGTCACATGACACACGCAAACATGGTCATGTTGCTGGATGCAGTGTAGACGGGGAGATGCAGTATAGAGGACCAGCAAACGTCTGTAGAGTACAACTGCTCCTTGTAAGAACAGATGAACTCTGAACACATTCATTGACATTGGCCCGGACAGGGCATGAGGTCCCTTGATCACAGCAGGTGTTGCTTTTCCATTAGTTTTCATTGAGTTTCTCACTGGCCTGGTCCAAAAATCACAGAATGTGAAAAGGCCTGGTGCTACCTGGTGGCTCTTGGTCCAAGGGGCCTTTTCTTCTTAACCTTTCACAGCGTGGCAATATTTTCACTGGCAGAATCTGTGCCACTATATCAAATGTGCAAAGGGAAAATCTTCCTGAGGGAAGCAGTTGGTAACAGAGAGGACTTTCCTTAATGGCTGGCAAGGCCGTAATTTCACCATAAAAAGGTGGGCCAAGATTCCTGTGAAGAAGACGGTGCTGTGGGGAACTGCTGGGTGTCCTGGTGTAAGAGCGACAGCTCACTATGGGAGGCCAGACTGAATTTGGGGAGTAGGGGTAGGGTGACGGGGACCAGAGAAGGTTAAGGGCAGGGATTAAACAGGGACAGGGAAGGGTCAGGATGGATGGTTTCGTATTGTGGTTGCTTAGGAAAGGATCTGATTTAGAGGAACTGTATTGTAAGGGCTAAGATTATTCTGCCTACAGTCTTCCTTGCCAACTCCAGGCACAAACAAGAAACTTCAAACCGAAGTCACATAATTCTGCTAAAACCCAGAAGGTATTTTTGCAGTTTGCACCACATAAATACCGAATAATGTCATACAACGAGCAATAACTGAATAAGAAATACATGCAGTAGCAAATACATCCTAATGGTATAGATGAAAAGGGCTTTAGACTCCTCGGTCTTCTTTAGTGGCACAATAAAGCCACAGGTTAACACTGCCACCTAGTGACACAGGCTTTAGGCTTTAGTTAGAAAACAGTGATTCTGGCACATCACATACAAACTCTGGACATTAGGAAATGTCTGTTTTTCCGTGAACATCTTAGATTCCCATAAAATAATCATTCTATTAGTCTATTACATGTGGATAGTTAAAACTAGAATTTAAAATAATTGCAAGCTATAATTAAAAATAATGATTAATTGTTACAACAACAACAACAACATTAATATAATTAGTCTGGCTTACAAATTGATACTGCTTGTGTATGAAAATAATAACAGTGACCTTTCTCCTCAGAATGCAGAGAACACTACCTTAAGGGACGTGTTTCTCAGCCTAGTCCTCGGGGACCCCAGACAGGCTACGTTTTTGCTCCCTCCCAGCTCCCTGCCGGAAAGTGTCCGGGGATCCCTGAGGACCAGTTTGAGAAACATTGCTTTAAAGGTACCTTACAGGAGTTTCTTGAAATCTGCTGCTGTCCTGCATAACCTTAAAATGCAGTGGAAAATATGATGCTTCTCTCTGTTTAGTTATTATTTCTGGTTTTCTTCAAACTGCAATCTGGGAGCCACTTTCCACACAGTTCTTGGACACGCCTGGTCTTCCATGGAAACTCAAGTAGATAAAAGGGTGTAAGAAAAGTATTTCTAAAAAATGATTACAGACAGGGTCATTATCGTTTCAGTGCAACTGCTTTATAAAATGAAATTCCAAGAGTAAATCATAGTTAAAAAAAAGCTAAGTGTTTGATCTTGTTGATGTTTAAGATGACTAGGCCCATGCACATGTTTGGTTAAACAGACAGAAGTATTTTTATGTAAGACTTTTATGGTTGGAGTGTCATACTGATGGTGTGACTGTGGTGGCCACCTCCTTCTTAACATTACAGCTTGATGCACGTGACACACTGAGTACACAAAGACCACCGGTAGGGTGACATTATGTGGGGCAGGGGACACTATGAGCTACTTCAGGTTTTACAAACTACTTTACTCTGAAAGGCTCCTGTGGGCTAATTAGTTGGATTATTCTGGTGCTTTTACTGGTTTGTTTCCTTGATTGAAAAACTCATCTAGCTGTTTCACATTAACTGCATGATTATAGGAGACCGACCAATCAGCACACAGCAAGAACTCAGTGCTAAAGTGAAATCCAAGCCTTTTTAATTGTAATTGTAGTTTACAAACCCTGTTCTGGCTCGTGGTGGGGGGGGGGGGGGCGCCCCCCCCCGCGCCCCGCGCGGGGGGGGGGGGGGGGCGGCGGGCGGCGCGGGGGGGGGGGGGGGGGGGGGGGGGGGGGGGGGG
>JAODKC010000028.1:356822-381211 GCA_026777985.1 Mormyrops attenuatus | reverse complement strand
GTGAAATACGTCTCCTTTGTGCCAAAAATGTTTAAAAACATAGCGTACACTACCGGTACAAAAGGCTGGAATGAAGCATGTTTACAAAGGGAGGCGGAAAAACCCTACTATACGGGCAGCAAAGCTGTTACCATATGCACCTAATGTTCATGCACCATATAAACCACCATCCAGGGTTTGCCTTAGCGCGTCCTGTTGACTTTGGGAGCCTGGAAACCGTATGACTGAAAGCAGTCTGAACCGGCAGAGCCGGCGGCTGGGGGCTCTTGGCTGCAGTTCAGAGAGCAGCAGGGTTGAAATCCCAGACTGAACAACGCTCGTGGGCCTTCCAGAGCCATCTTTTTTTTTTGTTTTCCCCTGAGGTAAAGGCAGCAGTGTGAATAGAGACTGGCCTGTAAATTCATCACATAAACAGGAAACTTCTTTTGTGTGGAAGAGAACAGTGGGGGGGAAAGTGCTGAGTCATCAGCAGTAATAGCGCCAGCTCTCATGCGAACCCCAGCACTTCCAAAAGCACCTGGTCTCATTCCCTGGCCAGGCTGCCCACGCAGCACAGCTACCGGGGCCTCTGTTGTTTGAATCGGAGCTGACCCCAACGTACGTCACCATCACTGCAGCCTCGGCCAGCTGTCCCACCTGGGTTCAGGCCTGACAGATCACAGCGGGGCCCGAGTTTTATGCTTAACCTTGCCGGAAGGCAGGGGAAGCGTCACGGCAGGCGTTCGTTATTCACCATTTGCCTGGAGGGAAGGCGGATAAGGGCACGTGCCTGGGCAGAACCAGCAGTGGTTCCACAAACTGCTGCCGCCCGTGCCACGCCAGAGGCCAAGACATTAACGATGTACGTGGAAAGGATTGAGTACAGGGGTACAGCAGGTCAGATGCAGCATGTGAACAAATGTGACAGAACAATAAAGTTCATGCATGTTCAAAAAGATAATGGAGGAGGGAAGTTACTGCTTACTGAGATGTTCATGTTCGTTCCGTTGGGTCACATGTTCACGATCATTCCAAAAAATCTGTGATCAGTAAATCTCTGTTTAAAGAATGTGCTGGCACAGGACAAGATACAGTATCTCTAAATAAGGGTGTTAAACAAGCCATTCTGTGGTGGGATGAACAGCCAGCTTCCAAACCCAACATCTGTCCTTTTGGCCAGCAGGGGAAAAATAAACATGAGATCGTGATGTGAGAGCAGGGAAAAGAAAACTGAAACTATGGAACACAAACTGTGCCCATTTCCCTCTGGCAGTATCGATTAAAAAGCGTTCAGGGACGTCACTGACCAAGGCGATGTTAGCCAACCACTATCAGTGCTGGACTACTGAAAGGCAATTAACTATGTTTTCATTCCGAGCTTCTCCGTACATGTTGGTTACATTCCATGAAATATAACCATTTGATGAATATGCATCATTATACCACACACCCAAAGGACAGGCATGATACTGAGTGCTTTCCCAGAAGCTCGGAGACGGGGAAAAAAAAATGAAGTGCGTTATTCTATCTCAGTTACATAACGGCCCAGAAGGGACCACGTGCATTTTTTTAATCTTTGTGTTTTGGCTACAAATCATCACTGTGCCCTTGTCGAGTTTTCACAGCAGGGCCTTTGTGCCTGGCCGTTTTTCAGGGAAAATGGGCGTCTCGCTGTACTGAAGCTCATTACATTTGCCCCACGTATGTATACAAGGGCGCGGCACGTCAGGTATTAAGCTACCGTTTAAGGAGACATTACCTAGTATATAAATGCACCTCCCTGCAGTGGTAGTGGCCTTTTAATGTACAGGCAGAAGAGAGCAGTACGTGGAGACACTCACTATTGGTATTCATGGTTCCCAGGGCAGGTCATGTACGGCACATAGGCAGCAATGGATTCCACCTGCCGCATGAACTCGTCCCCGATCCTGGCATTATCCTAAAACAGGCAGACAGAATTAGACACAACTTTGTATCAGGTTCACAGACCATTCTTTCTGGTTATGCCATGGGAGGGTAAAATGCTTAATCAGTTAGCACTGGCGTTTTAGGCAAAATGGAATTTTTTTTTTTTACTAAATAATGCAATTATTCAACTTTTGGAAAACTGTCAATATTATTGTTTAATAAGATTGACATTTTTCCAAAAGTTGAATAATCTGAGTACATTTTCTTCAGTGAATCTATAGTTAATTATACATACGCAGTGTTCAGTTCAGGTTCAAAGTTCTCATTTTATAAGGTGCAAAAAACTTCCCTGGGATTTTCCTTCTGGACTAAAATACATTTAATGTCAAGGGCTAGAATGTAAAAATCCACAAAAGTATGGAGAAAATCACTATGGTACTTCAGTAACTTTAGTAACTATCCACCAGGAATTCAAATAAACAACATCTGGGGAAAATTCTGATGTTAAAATATCAAGCACTTTGCCACTCATTCAGGAGAAAATAAAAAAATAACGATTAAAAAAGTACATAATAAAACCTTATTGCTGCTTATGCCTTCTTATACGATGGAAATGCAGAAAAAATACAGATCATTTATATGAATACTCAGCTGTCCTTAATACCCTCCTTTTATGGGCCTAACAAACTATAAGCGATAAATGTAATTTGTCTAACTAGCATTATTAATCAATTGAAGCTTATTTTTTCTGTTCAGCTGCAATTATTATATTATTAGTATTAAACTGCGCTCACAGAAAGTCTTGGGACACTTAATTCAGCAAAAATGCTGCAAATTTATTGGGTTTTATCACAAAAACCAAACATTTGTGTTTATTATGCCTTTGGCAGCCAGTGACTTCAATTGTAATTAATAACAAAATGGCAAGAACAGAACTGAATGAGTCAGACCAAAAAAAAAACTGACACTTAAAATAAAATGTCTGTGCAAAAGATATGTGCAGGTATCTTAAACATCGCTTGTCGTTGGACTTTTGGTATGAAACCAAAAAATTTGCAACATTTTTACAGAATTAAGGAAGCATCCCAAGACTTTCTGTGAGCGCCGCATATCTAAATGAATTGTAGGGCTCAGCAATTGCCTCTTGTGTATTAAAAATGCTAATCGGTTTCATAAAGGAGAGATGGTCTGAGACTAAGACTGGATTGGTTTTTAAGGTCATGTGATGGCCTCCCTTGGCTGAACTGGCTGGACACATAACAGCGCTGTCTCCTAAGCAATAACACACACTTTCATAAGGCTGGGCTCCTAACTTGATACATATTTCCAAAAATACTGTTAAAAAAGAGCTGATTTTATAAATTCTTCTGGGTTCTGGACTGACAAAATAACAATAACTAAACCCTAGCATTACTCCATCAATGTTTTCATAATACAAGAATACCCAGAGACACAGATGCATGGAGACAAATAGTGGAATTCTTTTTGGGATTCTTTTTTTTTTCTTTAAACCATTGCCTGTAATCAGAGCACATACATTTTCCAGACAGCTTGAAATATGAATATACATTACAGCTAATGGTAATGGAATCGGAGCTGTTTATTTGGCCGTCATTTTAATGATGGTCACTGAGATCGGCTGGCTCGTCCCACCCCCATCCCTTTAAATATAGTACAAAAGGGTTCTGTTGGTTTCTATTTATAAGACCCAGGAAGTCAAGGAATGGAATCAGCCATTGAAAAGTACTGGCATAACTGGTTGTGATGAATCTGATCATTGAGTCCTGCATATTTTAGTTTTCTTTTGGTCCATGGAGAACAGAATACGGGAGCAACAATGTTCAGACATTTAATTTGCCCAAATTATGTCAAATTGAAGTGCAGAAGAGCAGAGAGTTACCCCATTCGTGCCGTGCTTTTAAACACCCAGCTGCACCCACACACCCCACTGGGGAATCACCTGGGATTTTTTTCAGTCCCGCACTGAAAAATCTTTCATTGTCTGTCACCCTTTCAAGTAATGTACTTGGTTTCATGTTGCTAGGTATACTGATTATGCTTTTTCCAGGAACAACGGTGAACTTTGTCCTGTTTTTAAAGCATTGAGTCTTTTTAATTGTATGAGGATGGAATCCTTGGAACGCCACAGGCTGGCTGACAGCTGCTCTTAACAGGTCATCCAATGAGCTTCACGGCCAAAGTCAGTCAGTTCCTGCACAGAGCGACAGCTTTCACCACGAGCCGCTTATAGACGTTTCATGTGGGATACTTAAGGTCATCTCACTAGAACCTCTACTGGGCGGCATGAGGTAGGGTAGGTCACTATGACAACAGCCAAGTGCAGGATCTGTCCTGAGACCTGACTCAGGCCTGACTGAATTCATTTTAAGCCTTTGGATAAGGCGTGCTAATATGTCAAGTCATATCGGTGTATGTGCATGTTCCCCACCCTTTGTCAGTTTCGCTAAACAATGGTGAAAGCATAAAGCCCTACCTGCTGGCTGTCCTAGAGTACTTATGTAACTTATATTATAGGTACATTACCTCATCCATGTCATATGCAAAGTCCCCTAAAAGGCAAAAAAAGCCCAACATTATTTCTAATTTTTTCATATCTTTCTGTATTATCATGTATATCTTATTTAGTTAGCATTACAGGTAATAGAATGAGAAGCCACTAAATAACATTATTTTTGCGGTCTGTTCTTGGTTTATATAACTAATACCCATGTGTCCACAGTTTTTTTTAACATTAGTTCAGTAATAGAGAAGAAATATAAACTAAATGTGAATAACAGAAACACTGGACACCTAATTTCCTGGCAGTTTGGTTATTTTCCGCTCACTCATGCTTCACACTCATTGGCTGCAGTGATCCCTCACCGATGTGCAGAATGACATCGTACATCCCGACCTGGGTCTCCTTCTGCAGCCTGGCCAGTGACTGTGGGTTCTCATTGCCCATGTCACCGAAGAGGGCAAACCTGGGGCTCCATTCCAGGCTTTCATTCAGGGCGGTGAAGTAAAAAATGTCACTCCAACCGGCCTCGCTGCCACAGTGGTAGACTGCAGGGCGGACAGAGAGAACAGCAAGCATCATGCAAAGTAGCTGGGGGCGAAGTGGCCTGAGACTCGTCCTAAACACCTCATGGTGGCAGAAAGCCTAAAAACACTGATGCACAATACGTGCCAGCAGACAATTCTTGCAGCTGAGAAGCTAACACATTAACTAATCAACTAAACTGGGACGTGACCACCAGGGGGAGCCAGTGGGACTCCTCCCAAAGTATGTGTGAACCAGGTCTGTGAGGGGATATCCAATATCCCTGTCTTCTGTCCCCACACATCCGCATCCGTCTGCGCCGTCAAAGGAGCATTCAGTGGCGGCGATGATCAGACTGACAGAGGCAGACAGCCAGGCTGCAGCTGCGCCCGTTCTCTCTTTCCAAAAGCCCGCGTCTCCTCAGCCGATTCAAAGAAAAGCAAACCGAAGCTTTGAAGCAATCTGGGTTTTCTAAGATGGGGCAATATAAGAAAATGAGTCATGCCATAAATCACAGAGTGGAAGGAGCTGAGCGCTAACAGGCTGGGATGAACCATAGCCAAGGGGTCCGAAATGGGAAAGGACGTGTGCGTGTGTGCCCCGCTCATGGAATTGAGCATTCATTGGCCTTGAACACCTCAGCTGGTCCACCATCCCCCATGTCCATCATATAAGTGCCGGGCCATCATATAAATACATGTATTGCCAATGAAGGTACCTGCCCCACTGCATCTTCGTCCTCTGGCAGTAAGAGCTCCCATAGCCTGTGGCTGCATGCACTCACCATAAGCAGAGCCAGGCTTCAGGCCCGATAGGGTGACTCTGTGAATAAACAGCCTCCTCTTCTCAGAGCCCCCGTCCACAAACGTAGTAGCGTTGCCCTTGGCCACCAGCGTGAAGAGTTTGCCTCCCCACTCGTTGTACTCAACCACGCTCTCTGTCTCATTGAAGGTGGTCCAGGTGACCACCATGGAACCATGGACTCCTGGGAGGAGACACCCGGCTGTCAAACACTAGCAGGCAAGAAGAATTGTATATTTGCTCTCTGTTCCAATTATTAAACCTCCTAATTGTTCATAGAAAAGTTCTGTTTTTTGGTTTCTCACTACTTAGTCCTTAGGATATTCTCACTGTCCAAATGTGGCCTTCAAACTTGGTAATGAATCACACATCCTCCAACATAAATATCATCTTACAGTATATAACATAGATCAAGAACAGCTCAGCACTGGGTGTTTTTCAATGTACTTACTTCACCATACTTGTGTTCTCGTGTACCTGGTTTACGTCATCTTCCATTGCCAAAAACCAGTTTCAATTTAGTACAAAGGACGGTATGTTGTTCTTGCCCCACCCCAAATATCAACAATGCATTGGCTGCATCCTCGCCAAAAGAGAACAATCGCATGGTTCGTTGTGCCCCAAGTTCAGTCTCGGAAGCCAGGTTAGCAAGACCGCGCTTACCAAGACCGCAAGTATGATATTTGTGTTCTTGGTATTGAGGAACACCCACGGTTAGTCGCTAAGGCCAAGCCTCCTCCAGACCAAAGATACAAGAGACACTAAAGCAATAATCACCATTCAAAGGTGGGCTGCACAATATCACATCGTCGTACGTGAAATATCCGCAAGTAATATTACGGTATTTACAAAACAAGATGAAATTACTTAAAATAAACTACAGCCAAATGAATCTTATTATCTGCCAATAGAGTGTGTCAAATAAGCTGGTTTGCCGCTGTGTAAGCAGACACGAAGCAGTGCGGACAGATGCGATATGACTACTATTCATGCGCACATCGTGATGACCATGCTGAAACGATATATTGTGCAGCCCTGATCAAAAGACAATAAAAATTGTCAAAAAACACTAAAGCAATTCTGATTCTGAACATAGCAAAATTGTACCTGGATAGGAGATGTGCACCTGCTCTGGTTGGCTCCAGATGGGGGGGACGCCATGCAGTGGGGCGATCAAACAGCCGACAACCAAAAGTGAACTGACAGGCAGCATCCCTGCTTATTTCTCTGCCAGCGGCCTCCTGTGTGTGACACCCACAGCAGATCAGCCTTGTGACTTATCCTGCGTGATCTCATGACTATCACGCATTTCTTCTCCAGAAACAAACACACACTAGTGATTTCCCTGGACTATGACCCACCTGTTTTGCCAGATATTCACAGGACAGCAACCATTCACCATTCAGAACCAGTCATGCAAGAGGAGAAGCGAGAATGGGCACTGGATGGCAGGGAAGGTGAAACACTACACCATTGGTTGGGGAAAGGCACCCATTTTTAATACCAGCTGCTGTCTGACACTGACTGTGATACATATGCATAAAATACAGATCTATAAAGCACTAAGTTGCAAAGCAATGTCAAATATCCCTATAAATATAAAACAGTTGCATTTCTTCTGTAAAGTTGTTCACTTCGCCTTGCCTGACAGTCCTGCACAGCTGTTTCTCTCATTTCACCTGTCATTGTATCTATTGCAGGGAATTACCGGCTGCAATTTAGTTTCTATCACATGCAGACAGGAGGGAAAAAAGCCTCATCAGCAGGTTATGAAAAACCAGCAATACACTTCCTCATATTTATGTAAACAATATGTGCTGTCATGTGCCACTTTATAATGCTGGCTCAAACAGCTTTAATGTTCGGGAAGAACTGGGTGAGAATGATTCCTGGTCTTAGAGGCATGTCTTATGAGGAGAGGTTAGCTGAGCCGAATCTGTTCAGCCTCGAGCAAAGGAGACTAAGGGGGGACATGATACAGGTATATAAGATTCTGACAGGATTGGATGCTGTTCAGCCAAATGGCTACTTCAATATTAGATTAAATACTAGAACTCGTGGCCATAAGTGGAAATTAGCGGGAGAACATTTTAAAATGAATTTGAGGAAGCACTTCTTTACACACAGCGTGTAGTTAGAGTATGGAATAGTCTTCCTGCTAGTGTAGTGCAAGCTAAAATCTTGGGTTCCTTTAAATCAGAGATAAATAAGATTTTAACAACTCTGAGCTATTAGTTGAGTTCTCCCCAAACGAGCTTGATGGGCCAAATGGCCTCCTCTCGTTTGTAAATTTCTTATGTTTCTTATGTAATTAGTATAGACCAGACAGCAAAATAATAACATTTAGCGTCGGTATATTTTAAGTCTATGGGCAGCAATATCTTTTTTATAATCCGTGGTGTACCCCCCAACACTACATTTACATTTTATTTATTAAGCAAATGCTTTTATGCAAAGCAACACACTCTTTTTTGAGAAAGCAGGGCCAGACAAAGCCAGGAGCATCTGGCAGTTATGGACCTTACTCAAGGACCCAATGGCGACGTCGCTCTGCTGATTCTGGGATTTGAATATGCAACCTTCTGATTACAGACACAGCATTCTAACCCACTGAGCCACAAACCACCCCCACTACTAGGTGTAGTCATCAAACCTTGAATCCTTGACTATTTATCTGCAGTACAGCAGTGCCACCAGACCATTCTGGGCCCCAATAAAGCACATCAGACCAATCCAGACCAATTTGATTATTATTATTATTATTATTATTATTATTATTAAAACTTGTCCCTTGATCTACCCAACTATGAATCAGTCAAAGATCCCAGAATCCGACTGATTGGTTCTCTACCTACATGCCAAGCAGAGTGCAATCAGAATCATCTCTGATGTCTCTCTTTCAACCTACCATATTCTCCATACTCTCACCTGCTGTAGTGTCTTCAGATCTCTGATCTCCAGAACCATATGCTTCAGTTTTTACCTGCTGCAGTCAGACCTCTTCACTCACCAAACCAAACACACCTGTGTATGCAGTGCACGCCCTTCCTATGTTTGCATGTATTTCCTCCCAAAGTTGCAAGACATGCAGTTTGGTGAACTGGCATGTTTAAATTGCACACAGGGTGTGGTTCTGTGGGTTAGGATGCTGCACCAATGATTAGAAGGTTGCCAGTTCAAATCCCATTGTCAACAGAATGACATTTGACAGTTAGGCCCTTGAGCAATACCTTCAACCCCAAATACTCCAGGGATTGACTGACCTTGTTTTCTTAATTGTCTGTTGCTCTACTTAAAAGCATCACGTAGGGATGGGCTGATCCACATTTTTTCAGTTCCCATCCGATTCCGATACACTGCAGATTCCGATATAAGAGCTCTTTTTACTTTAATATTTTAATATAATAAATGTACATAATAAATTTAGACTTTATATACTAATATTTCAAGCTGGTAAATATAGATGAGAAAATGTATGCCAAAAAAGTTGGCAGTGGGTTCGATATTCGCTGGACATTGATAGATCTTCTCTGCATTTACTCGAATAAAACATTACAAAACAGGAAACTCCACATTCACAAATTCGTGTGTGTTTGTGAAATTACATGCACACCTTGATTTTTCAATTACTTCATCCAATAATTTGTGAAAATGCAAAACAATGCAGCTCCTGTTGTGAATTAATGTTTGACTTTTGATACTGTGCGATGTTTCAAAAGAAGTCCCAAATGGAAAGACAAAGAATTTCTTAACAAATGGGTTATTACTGAAGACATGCAACATTTTGAAACTCAATTCCAATGTATTACATACTTACACGAAATCACAAGCACATACCCCACTAACACTCGTGAAACTGTAAATGATGCTATAAGCTAACGTCCATTATTTTTTGTATGCAGGTGCAATATAGGGCATCCTACATTTCAGCTTGTGGTCAAAGGACATGAGTAAACATACACAGATCATGTACTTTGGAACTAAGTATCGGACGTGGATCGGTGATGTATGGCCGATACTCGATTCGTCAAACAGGTCTCGATCAGCGCCGATACCAATCCGATTATCGGTATTGGTACATCTCTAGCATCAGCTAAATAAATACATGTATTATATGTGTGGTCTGTGACAGACAAGCATCCCTGCCTTTTACCGTATGCTGACTGAAATAGGCTTCATTACTGGCATACTGTATTTACTACATTTACACTCGCAGCTGTAGGTTTAATGTGAATTATTTATAAGTAACAATGGCGCAGTCGTTAAATTTTGAAAACGTTTCAAGAAAGGGCTATATGATTTTTTTCACTCAAGGCCTTGTAAAATATTAAATGTTAAATAATACAATAATTCTTAAAGACCCTTTTCGTTCTATAAAATATTTTTCTACGGTTTTCGGAAAGTATTCCTATCCCAGGCATGGTACGTGCATTGCGTTCATATGGACGCAGGAGGGCGCATTCCAAAGCGACGACGCTCGTACAGGTGACCAAGGCCGCAGAGTCCATATATTTCGCCGACGAACGACAGGGGGCGACCGAGTCCAACTGACAGTTTCAGGCTACGATCACTCCCAACATGCAGTGCTTTTCTGTTTGAATGGCGCAAGTTCCACCCTTATTCTGAATGTATTTTTCGGTTCATGACGTTTAAATCTTTTTAATAATTATTTTAAAGTTCATCTACTTTTTTTGTTACCGTTCGGCTAAAGTCGAATTCAATTCCAGGCTTGACACGTTTATAATGTGATACACGAGAAGCCAACATGTAACGGTAGGTAAACTCCTCCAGGCTGTAGATGTGCCTCTCTCCCAGCGACTGTTTCATTAAAATGCAGTCGCATATAGCCCATGGAACAGCAAAATATTTGTCAAGCTAAACGATCGTCTAACCAATTTTGTCAACGTGGGCAGAAGGCTACTGAATTTGCATCGTTGTGCGTGCGATTGCTCGGCAGGCCTCACCACCTCTGCTGGCAGCTAGCATAGCTAGCCGGATAAAACGCCCTCCACGGACAGACCGTGCGCGCTTAAAATGCGGACAGAAACATACATGCAGCTCATACCGTATGGTTTCCGTGAGCGGAAATAGCGGAGATCTTACCGTGGCCCTTGGGAGTGATCGTCTGATTATGATGGCGAACAAAGAAAGCAGACGGCCGGTGCTGGGGCGCAGCTTGTGACAGGGCCCCGGTCGGCTGGGCTTCCCCACCGGGGATCCCGCTGCTGTCCGGGGAGCTGCCTGTCTCTGCTACGGGGGCAGCTCCTTCCCGGCGTTTTCTGTTTGGCCTCATTTCCCCCCCCCACCCCACAGAACTGGTGTTTTTAAACTTTGGCAGGGATCCACATGGGTTGCGCCACACTGCTGCCTGAATAACAGCTGTAATTCGCAGCCCTTTGGATCGCCGGTAAGCGAGCAGATTAGTCTGGTATAATGCTGCCGTTTATTGAGAGCCCATCGAGGCTGTTTGCCGAGAAGAAACGGACGGGGGAAAAAAAAAACAACCTTTTCAAAATATAAAAGAAGTTTATCGCTGGAAACAGACTCGGGGCCGTCCTTTGACAGTCGGGATGATGATCACAGCGGACGGCAGGTGTATCCTCCGTCCGTGGGTGTTTGGTCTTTTAGGTAGAACTGGCGCACCGAATATTATAGCTACGAAGTGATGTGAAGTTTGTAAGACCTTAGTAATGCCTATTCTGGTTGTTTTAGTTCGTGTAACTACTCCTCTTATTGTTTCACTAAACATATGGCACGTTGTGTTAATTAAAGTCAATATCGTTGTTAGTCCACACAGTTCAGGATAGTTCTAGTTAATATTACCTTGTTGGCTGATGGTGCACTCCAGTAAAGTTAGTTGTTGACTGCTTACGTTCATGTAGTTTGTGGAGGAAATGCCCTAAGTTGAAAGGAAGAACTCGTATTTCCGGGATTTTATTTATTTATTTTTTGCATGTGACATTGATACAAGGGTTTGCTGAAAAACAACCGATTTCCCCCTTGTGTGTTACACTTTCTCAAGGTCCTTCCCTATTATGGCCTCTGGAGACCATGGTGTTGACAAGTTTGAGCACCGGTTTCATGAAGATGCCCGACCCTGCGAGCTCAAAAAAAGGATACGGTCTGCAAGTGGCAAGACCATGAAGGAGGCGAGTAGGGCTCCCACGGCTCGCTGGGTGACCATGAGAATTGTGGCTTGTTTCCTGGCAGTGTCTTCAGGGCAAGAGATACCTGTGCCTATTTGCTTTAGGGGCACAAATACAACCGTTAATGATTTACTTGTTTTACAAAATAATTAACTTCCCCTTGTCTAAGCAAGTGTCTGACTGACTTTTGTGTGTTTGGCCATAACATCATGGTAGGTTTTACAGTGATTTTGCAGTCGCAATGGCTGTTCTGAGTCCCAGCTCCTTATATGTACTCCAGTAATGTATGGTGGAAGAGGAATTTAGTGGTATTCTTTTCCTTTTAGGTGGATTATTTTAAAAAGGAGGAAATAAATAAGAAGAGGTGAGTGTTCACTAACCATCAGCAATCGGACGCTCACCTCGTGTGATTCCCACGTGTGGCGAACATGAATTGATCTGTCACCAGTGTATCGACTCATTCACAAAATTCAAAAAATGAAACGCCTTGCAGAGGGGGTCCAAAAAGCCTCAGTTTTGTACAAGGGTGATTGGGTTATCTGGGCGAACCCTGAGCCTTATCTCCACTCTGCAGATCTCCAGTGGGCCGTACCACACAAAACTCTGGCAAAGTAAAAAGAGTGGTGTCCTCCAAAAGAAAGGCACGTCAGGTGACTGTGTGCCCTGGGGGCAGACGGAAGCCATCCCCAGCTGTTGGGAGCTGTGACATGGCAAACAAGGAGAATGAGCTGGCATGTGATGAAGACCTCCATCAAGGGCTCTTCTGCAGGCAGCCCCTGAACCAGCCAGAGGTCACCAAAATGGATGGACCTGGGTCCAAGTACAGTGACTACTTCACCGAGGTGGGTCTCTAGCAGGTACTTTTGGTCACGTGACATGCTTGATTATTGGTTTTTGATAAGTAAAGTTGGGAATAGGAGTCATTATTACTGCTGGCCTCTTCCAGAGAAGAATTGGTGTTATTCCTAAAGTTAGTTTTGCAGTGTTTTCTGTCACAGTCAAACCATTACATAGATCTTTCTTTGTTTTGCTTGAGTGTGTGACTTAATTTTTAATACAGCTTTCAAAGGATCACGATGCAATGACCCAAGTGCTTTTTGGAAGAAATCTCAGGCTTAACGTTGCTTTGACTCTGTGGCGAAGGAACGCAGGCGAACTAGTTGCATACCTTCTCAGGTAAAACCCAATACTCATGATCTACAGGCTAATTTCTCAGTATTGAATTCAGATAAAAAATTTCCTTTTGTCATCTGTAGAATCCAGGACACTGGTGTGCTTGTTGACTGTTTACCTGTAATCACAAAAAGGTAAGTTTGTTTATTTGAAATGAATTGTTTGACTGCATTCTTTGTTTCTTATAACTTGTGCTTTTATTCTTTGAACAGTCTTCAAGAGGAAAAGCCAGCAATATCCATTGGATGTTGTGTAGACCTTCTACCTTTAGTAAAAACGCTTCTTACAAGTCAATATGAAGAGTGAGTTCTGCTTTTTCTAACAACCTGGCTTAGTTCCGTTGATTAAGTACATGGCAAAACTTGTACTTTTAAATTTGCATTTCAGGTACCTGGTAGTCGGTTTACATTGGGTTCAGTCAGTTCTGAGGAGGTGGTGGCCAGAACTGTCTGTGAACGGCAGGACGGTTCGCCACAGCCATTCCGACGATAAGTACGTTTGCTCATGAGGCCTTTTACAGCTGATTGGTCATAATTATCCATGTTTGTTGTGTGTTCATAAGCTTCTTGATTAATTTCCTACTAAAATTGTTATTGTAGGAACATTGATGTGATGAAGCAACAGTTACAAGAATTATGGGAACATGGCTCAAAATTAATTTTTCTTCCTGGAACTACGGGTGAAGTGGCGAAGGTATGGCGCTTCACGTTTTTCTCAGAATCCTCTAGCAGCTTTGAAACGTGTTCACATGTGTCCTTGTTCTCATTCTGTCCTCCTCTTTTGAAGGCAGTAGAGTCATACTTGTCACAGCTGCGCTGAGGCGGAAATGTAGCACAATGGGGCTCGGACCACTCCAAGCACTTGACAGCGGTTTTCCAAAGCTGCTTTTCAACTCCTACACTAATTCTGAGGCTGGAGCGACTGGGCCTCGGAACCACGACACAGCAGTGGACTTGAAGGACTGAGCATCCCACTGATGACGCATAATCAGTTTTTTTTTAGAACTGATATGGGGCGGGGGGGGCGGCGGCTACCTGCAAACCACGACAACCTGCTTCACATTGAAGTGGGCTGTTTGCTTAGGGGCACGCACTGGACTCTGAGGTGCCAGAGACTCAAGCTCAATTAAAGTGCCAAGCTCTCGCTCCACCACAGCACTGTTCTACTGTCGTGTTTTTGTAGAGATGAATGTAATTAATGTTCCTAGTCATTTTTTTTTTGGTCCCCCCCACCTTCCCTGAAATCAAGAACTTGAACGGCGACAGTCTTAAATTATTAGACTTTTCATGTGCTTGTTCATAATTAAAATCTTGGACTGTAATGTATATAAGATTTTATTTTAATCGAATATTAAATAAATTTGCAATGTCTTGTTTCAGACTTGATTTTTGTTACATGGCAGAGATTGAGGTTTAATATGTCTAGGCATGAGATGAAACCTTCACTCCCTTTAAATATACGTTGAAATGAAAACTGATGTCTCTGTCTTACAATTCCATGTCAGATTATGACAACTGACCTCTAGGAAACTCTGCGAAAATCTATATGTAAATCATTTTCAGCTGGAAGGTGTTTTGCTTATCCTAACGCCTCCGTGCGGTTTTCGAGCAGAGGATATGTCCGTGTCCGCGGTCGCGTTTGTCGATAAAGTTTTAGACGTAAAGCCAGCGTCATGACGTCATTGCTCAGGACGAGGCGACGATTTGTGTTAATGGTGGAGAACCCAAGATACTGCTACTTTTCATAGCTTGTGATTGAATTATCGTGGTTAAGGTGTCATTCAGACTGTTTTCAGGTTGGGGAGGTCCACGTAAGAATGCAGCAAACAGTGTGGTCGTCGTGGGTGTTTCTCTTAGCGCAGCTGCCGCTGTCGTTGGGTTTCAGTGACTTGGAGCCTGGGCCCGGCGGTGTCGCGGCGCAGACCAGCGGAGATCGCTTCAAGATTGAGGGCCGGGCGATCGTGCATGGGGTGAAGCTCCAGGACTGGATTTCTACCGCTCGGGTTCTCGTGGAGGGGGAGGAACACGTAGGGTTTCTGAGGTAGGATTAAGAAATTGAACGCGTATCCGTCCCGGTTAACTACATCGCTTTTGTGTATATATATATATATATAACGGTAGTTTATGACCTGTCAGTCACCCTAACGACAAATGTCTGTATTGAGGGAGTGACAGCGAAAGGCAGAATGACGTTTCCTCACGATTCCTCATGTTTTTTTCTCTACAGGACCGACGGGAGTTTTGCTGTGAATGATGTTCCCTCGGGTTCATATGTAGTGGAAATTGCGTCTCCAACATACAGATTCGAGCCTGTACGGGTGGACATCACATCAAAAGGGAAAATGAGGTATTTACTAACTCATGTTATATGCAGTTTTCATGTGTCTTTGACTGTGGGTCTTTGCGTCGTGGGTCGTTGCTTTTGTTAAATGAAACGCAATTCAAGCTTAAGTAACATAGATTCCCTTTCAGTGACATCAGCTATAATGCACCAGTCATAAGTTTTTGCATTGAGTGTGTTTGTCAAGTTTTGTTTGTTCTGACCCACAGGGCTCGCTTGGTGAATTACATAAAGACTTCAGAGGTGGTGAGGCAGCCATACCCACTCCAGATGAAGTCCACCGGGCCTCACTCATTCTTCGTGAAGAGAGAAACCTGGGGCTGGACTGATTTTCTTATGAACCCAATGGTAAGAGACCGCAGTAGTGCGCCTCAGCGCATTTGTGTATTTGAAGATGAAAGTTTCTTTCTTTGGCATTTTCGTATTTTTTGTAAAGTATACACTGAGTTTAATGTGCTTTTCCTTAACTGATATATTTTTCCCTCAGGTTATGATGATGGTCCTTCCCCTGCTCATCATAGTGCTGCTGCCTAAGGTTGTCAATACCAATGACCCTGAGATGAGAAGGGTAAGTAATCTTACCTTAGCATTGTGCATCCAAACCAGGCAAGCTGTGTCCAGTGAAATCTGGCTTTTCCTTTTGTGACTTATTGTAGGGACAGATTCCCTGAATAGCAGTAGAGGTTTTGGTGTGCTTTGCTGGAAGGGAAGAGTTTGTAAATCATTTGCCCTTCTCATTGCTCTTCTAGGAGATGGAGCAGTCAATGAACATGCTGAACCCCAACCACGAGCTGCCAGACGTCTCTGAGTTCATGACCAAGCTGTTCTCCAAGGGCTCTGGCAAGTCTGGGAGTGGCGGTAAAGGAGGCAAAAGCGGTGCGGTGAAAAGGAGGTAGTGCCACGTTTCTGCCCAGGAACAGTAATGCACTGTGGCACTGTTACCATGGAAACGGGGAGTTTTAAATGAAAATAGCTATTTCTGCTCCGTTTGTCTTTTTTTTGTATTAGAATATCAGAATTTCAGGACCTGCAGATGTTTTTTGGGAGGGGCGTGAGGCGTGAAAAATGCCAGATGTTTTTGAACAAGTTTTGAGGAGATGTGCTCTAAACTTCAGTGCATTCTATGTCATGAAAGAACCTGATCTTCAGTTCTTTAGTTTTAATTTATGTTTGCCTTGCGATACCATCACATTTGTCTTGTGGCTAGATTACTGGTCAGATATCCCTCTGGCATGCATGCCCATCACTTCTGGTTTAACCACTTAAACCCTGTTGCACTGCTGAATGTAAGTTAATAATGTTGCTTTGTGTATTTCAGTAGGCATCCATTGCCACACTGTGTATGTATATTTTGTGTTGGTTCTGACCATGATCCAGTTTCCGCCACATTTACTTAAATGAGACATTATATATTAGAGATGTTCACTATTGGGGTGTCAGTTGCTTGAAATGGGACTGATATCCTTAAACTAAATGAATGCTTATGAAATTTTAACTTCAATAAAGTTCTTTAAATGCTAACGATATGAACTGTGTTGCTCTTATACAGTCTTACTACTTACTTTTGTGTAACTCGGCTTCAGTCAGATGGCTCTGGGTTTGTGACTTGTGTGTTTTCAGGCTCCCTGTGCCCTGCTTTTCTGATATCTTGCACTAGGTCTTGGATTTGGGTGGGATGGGCCTCTCTGCCTGAAGCAGTGCATGCTGGGGGATATTTAGTCTTTGGCCGTATGGAGCCGGCGCTTTGACATGAGTACTGAGAGAATGGGTGGGGGGGGCGGTGCTCGTTCAGGTTTGCTGTGGACTGTGTAGTTGATTCTGTGTGATGTATTGTGCATTGGAAGCGTCTTCCTAAGAATAAAATACGTAATTGTGTTTGGTAGCTTGTTCTTTGAAAATATATATGGACATTGGTCTTTTGCCTTCTGGTCAGTGGGCATGTCCTTGCAGTCTGTAAAATGAACTGATTGTTTTGAAACATGAGTTTATGTGCAGCCTTGAAAGAAGGATGTGAGCCGGCTGGAACTGTGGAGCTGGGAAACGCATGAGCCTACTCAATCATATATATACTTTCAAGGAGGCACAATTCCTCTCAGTGCAAAAAAAAAAAAAAACGGTAAACCTTCCGCAGTCCATTTATTTAAACAAAGCAGACAACTGCAACATGAACAAAGGTTGTGATCTCTGCTGGCGTTCACCCAATCAGATCACTCCAAAGCGGTCTTCCGCTTTCTACACAGGTACAGATAAGCCCACACTTCAAACCTTAGCGCCTCTAAGGAGCAAAGTGGGGGCTGAAGTTCGACGGAGATGAGGAGCCGGGTGTGAACGACGCCGCGTCCGTTTGGACTCTGAGTCTCCGACTGCCAACTTGCATGGCTGTGTTTGTTCTGTCCCTCAAGGTGCAGTCAAAGTGCAGCGTGAGTAAGAGTATTGCCACAGCTGTCATCAGAGAGAGTAGGTGACACTCAAAGCTCGGTACAGTTGCTAACTTTATTTTTTACTTTAGTGTGGATATTTTACACTATAGCATGGATTGCTGTTTGTAACATCGGAAGTACATTATGCATTACTCTTCTGTATGGTATCAATATGTTATTTGCTATGGACTTATGTTATGTCTAACTTAATTACTCAGAAATGTCCTTTTAATGTTTTAGGTCACAACCATCTGGATTTTGGCAACTTATTAAGTTATATATTTATATGCTGCTGCTAACATTAGCCTTCTGTACTACAGAACTGACACTGTGTCGGTCTAACAGTCTCGGCACTGGGGGCTCGGGTTTCTGGCCTCGGCGTTGACTTGCAGGGAGATGTGGGGGAAGCTGATGATTACTGGGGGTTGGCTGAGAGCTCTCCTGCTCCCTGCGCTGTGCTTGATGGGGGCTCACTGTGAATTTCCCCCGGCCAAGAACGTCCACCTGCTCTACCACGAAGAGCTCAAACTGGTCCTCAACCCGGGTCTCCAAGGTGAGCTCCTGGCTTGCCTGAGCGAGATTCGCTGTACAGTTAGTGTCAGTCTGGTTTCTTTGCAACTTTGTAGAACAGTGTATCCCAACCCGATCCTCAGGGACCTACAGACAGCTCACATTTTTGATCCCCCCAGCTTCCGGTAGGGTTAGGGTTAGGGCTCATTCCAACTATGTGCGTTGCGTTGCACTTTTCATCAACTTGTGCATTCTGTGATTCGCTAGAACATCATAGAAAGCAAAGTATGATGTTCCCACTAGTTTGCTGCATTGCAGTGCATTTTGAAAACATACTGCTACACACATTTCTCTGCGCTGCGCACTCCCATCAATGATAATGAAAAATTGATACAAACGCATTCCAAAGTCTTTGTATGCGTTTTTTGCTCCCTCTTTTTCCCCACAAACACTAGGGACAATCATGAACAATCATAGAAATGAAAGACACACAAGAACGTGGACAAACACAAGATGACAACAGAAAAATGTATGCGAAAAAATGCAGTACAATGTGTTGTGTTTTTTGGCTTCCCTAGTGTGAACATACCCTTACTGGGAGCTGGGAGGGAGCAAAAATGTGGGTCCCCGAGGACCGGGTTTGGGACACACTGTTTTAGAGAATAATTTCTATGGATGAGCATTGTCTAATGCTGCAAAAATGGCTTGAGAGTTTTGAAATACTGATATTGGCAGAGAGAACCTGTCTTCACAAGTCACTCAGTTATGATGCTTATAAAAGTGGTTATCAGTCGGAATCAGTGCATTATGTTCTAGATACTGACCTCTCAAGTCATTAGTTCAAACTGCAGAATCTGGAACAAAAACATTTGTGTATAGCTGTCAAAAACTGACCAAAAGAATTGGTGAGTTTAACTTGGTGACTTCTTACTAGCCTCATAACGAAAAATGACTAAAAGCTATTTGCTAAAGATATAATTAGCGTAAATGTTTAGCAACCAGATGTTGACACGTACAAGGTGAGTGTCTGTCTTGCAGAGTTCCCAGGCGACTGCTATGAGATCTGGCGGGATTCTGGGGGCCAGGCGCAGGATGGGGTGTATCTCATCCAGCCAGCAGACTCCCTCATCGTGGCGTACTGCGCCATGCAGGACGGGGGCTGGACCGTAGTGCAGCATATCACTGTCAACAGCACGGTTGACTTTGACCGCACCTGGGATGAGTACAAGCTGGGCTTCGGGGTCCTCACTGGAGATCACTGGCTGGGCAATGAATATCTGCACCAGCTCACCCGTCGGCCTGGCCGCTACAAGTTGGGAGTGAAGCTGGTGGACAAGGACGCGGTCACCAAGACGGGTGAGTACGACCCGGTGCTGGTGGAGGGTGAGGACACCCAATACAGGCTCCGCTTGGGGCTGTTTCAGGGTACTGCTGTGGACGCCCTCACTCAGGACACGGAGAACTATCTGCACGACAACCAGAAGTTTACCACCAAGGACCGCGACAACGACAACTATTTCCAGAACTGCGCCAAGCTGGAATTCCAGGGAGTGCCCGGAGGTGGCTGGTGGTACGATGCCTGTGCCGGTGCCAATCTCAACCGGCGGAATGTCATCTACTGGCAGAAGGACTGCAATAAGGAGCATCTCTGCAAGTATGCCTGGATGATGGTGAAGCCGTCGGCTGTCAGCAAAGGCATCAAAGCTGCCAGCTGTCAGAAGGATGAGCTGTGATGAAATCCGGCATGATGAAAATCTGGGAAAAGTCTGCTGTAGGGGATATGAACTGACCAATTTGGGGGGGGCAGCAACAGTGCATGGTATCTATACGCAGCTCAATCAGTATTATCGCTTAATCCTTCCTGTCATCAAGCCCAGGGTTTTAAAAAACGAATTACTCCAGTTCGTGCAAATTCACATTTTATATATGTGCATATTCCTTATACATCCTTAAGAAATAGCCAACATTACAAATCATTTATTTCTTTTCTGGGGGGGGGCAGTGTGAATATGTAAAGAGAAATGTAAATTCCTGAGATGCCCTAAAGGTGATGATTTTGATCATTTTGAGCAATGTTGCCAGGCAGCTGCCAACCAGGTGAGACGGAGGGCAACTCATCTGCATCTGGATAATCGCCAAAATTTGCCCACTGCCTGCCAATCAAAGTTTTTTAAGTAGAAAAATATTGCCCAATATCAATGGGAAAGTGTCCAAGCCACATTGCTCAAAAAGTTGCCCTGTGTATCATCACCCTAACACTGCGATTACATTATTTGCTGATATGTACAATTGAAGGGGACTGACATATATCTTGGCTTTTGAATGTTTTAGCATAACAACAAAGTAGCCATTTTATGTCAATCACTTTCTGAATGTTTCTGAGTAGAGATATTTAGAGCCAGGTCCTGTTTCATATATTTTGTACAGTACCAAAGTCGGCAGGTATATAAAATCAAGTTTGTTTTTTAAAGTAATGATAATATGTGAAACTGAGGCATGAAGTATTGGGAAGATGTGTGTATAATGATGTAAAGCCAGAAGGTACGTCTAGAATTTTGAAGGGCTGTATAGAGAAAAAAATCACACAGATCATAAGCCCAACTTTAGAACAAAGAAACCCAGCGTCGTGTGGTAATTAATACAGTCCTTTCTACTTTTAAGTATCAGTAAGTACAAAATGCTACAACAGATTCAGTGTCAGCTTAGGGTGATCCAACTTACCTTTCTATAACAATCTGGGGCGTTACTGATTCCACAGTCCTCATGATACAGTGAGAAGCAATCAAACTCCAGGTGTAACCAGTGCACCATCCGTTGGTCTCACATAGGTTTCTACATACCTGAACCAGTCTCCATTGCACATAAATCGTACAGGTGCTCCTCACTTGAACCACTCAATTTCCACGTTAACTGGTTTATTTATTTTTTAAAAAAACTGAAACATTTTACTGGAAAATTCCGCTGCAATTTTTAATATTACATTTTCTGGCCTCACTTTCTATCCTGAATATTTTACATGTTGCTCTTCAATATGCAGAAAAGAATGTACTTTACATGGTGTGCTACTATTACAAGAAAAAGTTGTATACAGGAGCCGATTCATGTGACAGACATTTTACAACTGCACCTGTTAAAGGCTTTCATGACAAAGAGTCGGCTCTTGATAAGCCGAGTAGACAGGATCAGACTGTACATATAACCACAGCAGAGTCATACATACCAGTACAAAATGTGGAGAATAGTAGTAGTAGGAGGAAGAATCTGGCAAATGTAACACAACTGACTTAAGCTCTGTCCATTGGGCCTCATAAAGACCTAATACAGATGTTGGGAACATCCAGGGAAATATCCACATGTTGATCTTTTTTGTCTTCTCCATGGAAAGAAACAAAATATAAATGAGAATAATTAGTATTTTAAATAAAATTATAATGTTACATCATCAAAATGTTTGATTTGCCATTGCCCGTTGTCTATTGACAATTTTTTGACTCCTATGTTTTTATTACTGGGTTAACTCATGGATAACTCATATTGCAAGACATTAAGATTCAGCCTCTCAGAAAAAAAGGGTAAAGATCTGTACCTTTGCTTGTCACTGGGGCTGTACCCTTGTAATTGTACCTTTTAATGTACAGAAATGGACTCTGAGGAACATCCCAAATGTACAAACAGCATTAATATACCAACAGTGGTACAGAAATGTTCCTGAGTCCATTTCTGTACCTTAAAAGGTACATTTACCTACAGCTAAGGGTACAATTGGCAGACCCTTGAGGGTTCAGCCCCAGTGACATTTTTTTACCCCCTTTTCCAAGAGTCTGCAAAAATTGGCCTGTTTTATAATTAGAATTGTGTGTTTATCTGAAATCAAATATTGAAAGATTAAATGCCAAAATATATTGGCCAAATAAAAAGAAATGCTTTAGTTACTTGGGTGTATGAAAGCCCTGTATCAGGTTTTTTGCCAATGACCGGGTTATGGCTGTACCAGTATAGCTTCTCTTCTGTCCTCCTCCTCTTCCACTGGCACAAAAGCAGCATGCGGAAGGTCTTCTGGAAGGTTTTGTTACAGAGGGCGTAGCACATGGGGTTGACTGTGCTGTTGACGTAGCACAGCCAGTAGCCCAGATGCCAGAGAGACAGAGGGATGCACTCAGAGCAGAAGGTTGAGATCAGAACCATGATGTTGTAGGGGGTCCAGGTGAGAATGAAGGCTAGCAGGATGGCACTGAGAGTCTGTGCTGCCTTCTTCTCTTTAATGAGGACCATTCTTTTCCTCTTGGTGATCTGGTTCTTCAGGGTGGTGTCCATGGGTTTGGAGGAGGAGGCAGTGGAAGGGGCAACCATGGACTCTGCAGAAGAACATGATGATTGAGTCATTTTCGTGTCCCCGTTTTTGCATTGCTGGGGACTTCCATCTTTAGGAACAGGCTTAAATTTGTATGAAACACATTTTTTGCCTTTTTGGGAACTGCTCTTGGGTGGAGACGGGAAGTAGCTTCCTTCTTCATAGCTGCTCAGTTGCTCATTCTCACTTGTGACCGAACTTTCTTTTGCCTCACTGGCCTGGTTTTTATAAGGTGCCTGGAAGATCCCTGGAGATCCAGGGTGCTCCTCATCTTCTGAGGATGCGTAGCTGTTAAAAGTGGTCACTTGATCAGTCCTAGACCACTCATCATTAGGCGCCGCTGCAGACTTGGCAACATTGCTACGGTTCGAAGAAGACCAGGATGCCTGGTTCCTATCCCGGGAGGAACTTGGTGGCTGTCTGCAGTTGAAACAGGATCTGATTATTGTCTTCTGGGGTTTGGCACTGCTGGAGTCAACTGAAGAGTTGAGACCTTGAAGTTCTGCTAAGTCTTTCGTGCGCTTTTCAGTTTCCTTGTAGATCCTCCAGTACAGAATGGTCATGATGGACACCGGGATGTAGAAAGCAGCAATCGCAGTTCCAAATGTGATCACTGGCTCTGAGAAGAACTGGATCTGGCATTGCTTGTCGGGTACTGTCCTTTTGCCAACAAAATACTGCCAACACAATATGGGGGGTGCCCACAAGATAAATGACACCAACCAAGCCATGCCAATCATGATTCCGGCCCGTTTGGGTGTCCTCTTAGCTCTATATGTTAGCGGTCTCGTAATGGAAAAATATCTGTCAAAGCTAATAACTAGCAGGTTCATTACTGAGGCATTGCTAGCCACATAATCCAAAGCTAACCAAAGATCACATGCTAAGCTCCCCAAAGACCAGTATCCCATGAGTATGTATGAGGTATATAAATTCATAGAAAATACTCCAATTATGAGGTCTGCAAAAGCCAAGCTCAGCAAGTAGTAGTTGTTCACAGTTTTCAGTTGGCTGTTGACCTTAAAGGAAATCATCACAAGAATGTTCCCAATTATCGTGATCAGACTTACAATCGCTGACACAGTTGCTATGGTTATAACTTCCCATAGACTGTGTGTGATTGATTGGATATCGGATGCATTGGCATTGACTGTTAAATTTTGCTGTTCCTCCACCTCCATGTTCTTCGTATTGATGTGTGCTTACAGGAAATGCGTTTGGTAAAAGATGTCTGCCAGAATTCCCTTATGAAGTAGCATGCACACCTGAGGGAGGAAAATGACATTCAGTACGTCGTCAATTTACGTTAATCAAAATGGTATATTAATTAATGCGGCTATAGGGGACGCTTTCATAAATGTAATCTCTGTAGGTCGTCACCATCTGTAAAGGGACGACTAGGGATAAAGCTGATGGCGGAGTGAAGAAGCGGGAAAATGGGCAGCGGGGGCTGTGTATGCCAGCAGATCATCGCTCCGTTTCCCTAGTTACCGTATATAGTCTCTGGGCCCCTGATAGGCTTTCGCTTCTCGCTGGTAGTAGTTTATGTCTTGCTCACTATAATAATATAAATATTTGGTAATGCTTTACATTAACTGCACCTTCATAATGCTTTTATATTGCATTCATAAAACGTTCAGTACCTTCATAATGTATTCATTAAGTATTCATAAAACATTCATAAACATCATGTATGTATACCTTAACATCCTAACATC
>JAODKC010000028.1:329515-351118 GCA_026777985.1 Mormyrops attenuatus | reverse complement strand
CACACACACACACACACACACACACACACACACACACACACACACACACACACACACACACACACACACACACCTACTTGATGCAAAGTGACATTGCCTTGACCCATACCGGTGCCAGCACTCTATTTCTGTAGGACCTGTCAAATAAGTTCAGTGAAGTAGTTCTGATTTTCAAGTACAACATGGGGTAGTTTGAAAAGGACGGTGTATCAATTCACATATTCAGGCATGTAGGTTTGAAACCCACCCTCACTGTGGTCGTGACCAAATATCCACACCATGAGATAAAAACCTGCTTTTTTGAACTTGTGGGGATGTTTTTTTGTTTGTATACATTTTATAAAAATCTGTACCTTCAATCAAAAAACTAAAAATGCCTAAAGTCTTGTATTTTGTATGGTTACTTAAGGTTAGTGCTGGGTAGGGGTTAAGGTTGTCATAGTTTGGATTAGGGTTATGCACATACTGTAGAAATTAATGGAGAGTCCCCACAAAGGTATGAATACAAACATGCGTGTGTGTGTGTGTACGGACGTGTTTGCATAGTTTGCATTTTCTCTCCTTATCACGTGGGTATTTCTCCGAGTTCTCTTCTTTCCTCCTCCAGTCCAAATACTTGCAGTTAGGCTAATTTGTATCTCTAAATTTCTGATGATTGTGAGTATGTGCCTGTTTTGGACTGGCATCCAGGTCAGGATGTCCCACAGACATTTGCTCTGTGCTGTCTGCAATAGGCTCTACAAATTGTCATTCATTCTGAAGGTTAAAATCTGTCTACTTTACAATGTATTGATTTCTTAAGAATTCCCAATATGCTGTGTGTATGGTTGGGTGGTGTGTGGCTCGGTGGGCTAAGTCTCGGCAGAACAGTCACATGTCCGTAGGCCCTAAGCCTCCAGCCCCAGGGCTGTTGGTACGTTAGTCACCCTGCACTGTGACCCCCAACCTATGGAGAGCAAGATGGGGTGGGCGAAGAGAAGAATTCCAATGTACTTCTGCAAATGGATGAAGGATAAATTGAACTGTTATCCCAGAAAAGGCATGAGTCAATTTGTGTTCTGATTAAGAAAGATCACAGTTGCATAACATAATAATACTGGAACTGAACGTTTTCTAGGTGTACAGCTAAAAACCGCCATGGGTTTTATTCACCCATATTTGTGTAGTCTGTGTGTGTGTATCAAACTTAGCTGTGATCCATCTTGCCTGTATGAGCCAAAAGGTTGTGAATGCCCGTTAGCGAACATTAAGTGTGTGTGCTTTAGTTATCTTGACCTTTCGGGCAAACAGTGTAAAAAGACACTACAGTAAATAGGAAGTTTGTTTTTCGGTGGGGGTGACTGCTTTCTTATGATTCAGACAGGAGTCAGGATAAATCACTATGAGTTTCTGAGTGTGTAAATGTGCTGCTATGTTAGAGACCAGTTGTATCTGAGAGTGAGTATCTGTTTGGTGAGGCCGAAGGTGATTCTTGGATGAATGCTGCTGTTGCTTTTGACCTGGCCCACAGTACCGTTAAACGTTAGAAATACCTTCCCACAATATTAAAAACCTCTGTGGTTGAATGATCGGAGCTCTGGATTTTCTGTAGATCTTGAGAAAGAATACTGTAGCAGATTTTGCTCTTGTGAAATTGTATGTGTGCGTATGTGCCTGGCAATGGAATGGAATCCAGCGTGTTCTGATCTTGTACGCTGTTCTTTGTGGGATTAGCTCCAAGATCTCTGCAACTCCATAAGAACATAAGAAATTTACAAACGAGAGGAGGCCATTTGGCCCATCAAGCTTGTTTGGGGAGAACTCAACTAATAGCTCAGAGTTGCTAATACTGTATCTTATCTAGCTCTGATTTAAAGGAACCCAGGGTTTTAGCTTGCGCTACACTAGCAATACTGAATACATCTGATCATACACCTGAATGATCAGGTCAAATGGCGTTTGCTGTCTGGATCACTGAGTGCATCACTGCTTCCGGAAAGGACTCACGCCTTGGTATTAGTGCTCAGAATGTATTAGGCAATAGCTTGGGTTACACCGAAGTGACTTTTTTACTGACTTTATTTCTGTGTTACTCATGCTGGAATTTGCAGTTAAATTTTATTCAGCATCATCATTTCGACAAATTTGTATATTTTGGACAAATTACTTGTGGTTGCGTCATTTCTGTGCTGGACACAGTCATAAACAATTTTTGCGTCTTAACCGTTTTAAATATATTTATTCTTTGTATATAGAGATGCACCGATTGGATATTCGGATCACTATTTGACGGATCAGGTATCGGCCGTATACATGACAGATCTACGTCCGATACCTACTTATTTCGTTTTTGGCAGCCTCTAAAAAGATAGCTCCAGTTTCGTGTTAAATAAGCTATTAGTAAAATCAATCGCACGGCAGCTCTTATTCATTTTAGATTAGTTTTTTTGCGGCGTTCAATCTGAGCGCTAACGCTCATATAATTACATTGTAGCGATGTACAATTGCATTTTTACTAGTAAAACCTCAATTATGGATATGTGGGCCTGGAATTCTTACTAGTCAAAATGTATTTACAGATATCTACAATAGCAATTTTTACTAGAATGAACTGAATTATAGAGCTCTACAATATGACTTGTTACTGGTGAAAATTGAATTTAGGATATGTGAGGCAAAAATACAACGGAAGTCAATCAAAATATATGACAAATTGAGCTTTACAGTCTACAATATAAATTCTTACTAATAAAAATACAGTTCTTGATAGTAAAAATCATCATTCTTACTAGTAAGAATTGCATTGTAGAATTTGAATTTGAATTGAATTTAGTGATTAATTTTCATTGTTGACACACCACAGCACACAGTGCACAACAACGAAATGTGGTCTCTGCATTTAACCCATATGTGACAATGTGACAAAGCAGGGGGCAGCTAATTCAGCACCCGGGGAGCAGTGCTTGAATTAGCCTTGATCAGGGTACGTCTTGAATTATTAGCAAGAATGTTATTTTTACTAGCAAAAATTAATTTATGACGAGTACACCTTATACTAATATAAGACAATTTGGATTGCAATAGCCACTCAGTGACTGCTGTGACGTCACGCGCATACCCTTCGCTGTACGGGGGGCGTGAGAAAATCAGATAAGAGGGTGACGATCTGCAAGTATTTTACCGTTTCAACAGCAACTAGTCGCACATCGATTTGCAATCTTTGTAGAAACAGTTTGCAAAAAAGTTTTCACAGTTGGGAGTAGAAATCCCACTAAACAAAGCGCACGCGATTGTGCGAGACAACGCGAGTAATTTGAAACAAGTAACTGATGATTAGGGAGCCGCTTGCTTGGGCTGTACTGCGTACTCGCTACAGCTTGTGATACAGGGGTGCCTGCTGGTGCAACGAAGTGTAAGTGACGCTGTTGCCCGTAAGAGAAATATTGTGGGGCATTTAAGCATTCCCACTTCGGTATACTCGCTTGGAAGATATTCATATTCCAAAGCCTCAAAAAGCTTAAAACAAAATGTACAAACGAGGTGGAACACTGCGTTATGTATGTTTTTAGTTGCCTAATTAAAGATTTTTTGGCATACATTTCTCGTCTGTATTTATCAGCTTAAAAAATTAATATATAAAGTATGATTTTATTATTAAATTAAAATATTAGAGGAAAAAAAGCTCTTGTATCGGAATCAGTATCCGCAGTTGTGTATCGTAATCTGTCGGAACTGGGAAAATGTGGATCAGCCAATCCCTACTTGTATAGATAATCTGTCATCTTTGGCAGCCCTAACTTGAATCTTTGACCTTTGGCAAGTTAACTCTTCCCAGGTGAGGCTTATACATACCAGCTCTCAACTCTCAAACCGTAGTTAATTCACCATTGTCAAATTGTGAATTCTAGGCTGTTTGTTATGATTTGTTAGTTAATTGGGTGTGCTGAAAATTCACTTTGGTACCTCAGTAAAATAATTATGCAAGAAAAAAAAACGAAGACTGGGAACAATTTTCCTTTCCTTTCCCTTCACCATGCTTGTTTTAAATGTGCTAATCAAATTGAAAATGATTGATATGTGATAGCTGTAGTGCTTGAACAGAACCAGCGTATGTCATAGTACTTCTGTGTTTCTGTTATCTTGACTGAGCTTGTATCTATAGTCGTAAAAGCAGATTTGGGTTTTAATGAAATATGCTCTGTATAGACCTCCCGATTCATCTTAGCATTTGCATTATGAAGATTAGTGGGGCTGCACATCTGGGTAAACTCAGTTGCGCACGATAACATTAATCTGCTTTAATGTCAGCGCCTCCCACCCTGTACCCCTTCAGCATAAACATGCAGCTTTGTCTTGCTCTGCACATTTCCTTCTGGTGACTTTGTCCGAAAGGTTTGTGATGTACCTCATTTTGTGTCTAAAACGCTTCGCTGAGCATGTGGGCTCTGTATGGGCCATTAAAATTGCTCTTGAATGAGTAATGCCTTAATTTATTTTTGATTATGTGGCAGGCTCGGAAGTAATCTGCCTGAGGTTGCCTAAGACACTTGTGCGTTAATATAAAGGCTTGTTTTCCCTAGAAGTTATGCTTGTCATTAGTGGTGACGTGTTCATGCTTGAATGACTCCTTGTCATTGTTTTATATACAATTTCCGCAATCCATGGTGTTACCATTTCAATAGTGTCAAATCAGGCATGCTAGTGCCCTGACTACAGAACATTATGTCTGTGAAGGCTAACAGCCGCAAAGGTTAGGGCTGACATCTATTATGGCTGTTTTATAATGGTTTAATGAGAAATCGTGTATGTTACGTTACCTTATCCAAGATGCGTCCTATGAAATTGTGCTTGAACTAACAATTGCCCATCAGCACATGAGATTGCTCTCATTGTGAACCAGGTGAATAGGGTTGAGCAATGCTATTTCTTATGGCGTCTGTGGAGAGCCAGGGAACTGTAGGGTGTTTATTAGTGTAATGTGGGTTGCAACCAGTGCTCCTACATCAGCTGCAGATGGTAGCTGTTTTTCCACTCCTTGTAGATGTACTTTAGTGCCTGAGCTCAAGGGACAACAGGGAGAAGCAGAGAGAGCCCCAGATTCTTCTGGAGTGCCAGTGAAATGTAGGTGTTGCCTCAGGCTTCTGCCTAACAGCTTTATGGATGATGTTGCTGTGTAATACATATACTGTATAGGCTACTGGCCTTCAACTTTTGTTTACTGACTTAGAGAGGCTTGCTGAATAGTGTACTTGTAAACTGCTCATTTTCTTTAAAAGACCATTACAAAGCCTTAGATGTATGTCTGTGTGTTCTTGCAGCAGATTGTGTGTTAGCCTGTGCTTTGAAATGAGCCAAATGTATCCTCTCAAAACATTTCTAATACCTGGTATAATAAAGCAATCAGAAAGAGACATACTCACAGGTGACATTTTTGTAAGCCTGCCTTCCCATTAGGAGACAGATCTCATCCATGCTGAGTTGTAGGTGGTCAGTGATCTGTTAATTCCTGTGGCTCTAGATTCAGGTCCACATTCGAGTTAATAAGTCCAAAGAAGGGCTGAAAATTGCAGTATCAGAAATGCCAGGTATTCCAACTAATACACAGCATGCCAAACCCAGCAGGTGGAGACAGACTGCAGCCCAGAAGTTCAAAAGCAGGCTAGCATTGTGCCGGGAGGGAAACGAGACGGGCAGTCCTGGTAAAGGAGAAGAAAAAGATTCCCGGGTAGCCAGGGAGGGATGCCACTGTTTCCCTGCACAGATAGGGGCACATGAGAGAGTTCCTGGGACTGGCTGGTCAGCCGCGTTTCTCCTGGAGAAGTTGTATCGGAGAGAGGTGATGGTCCTTGAGCTGCAGCTGCCGTTGACTCGCTGGCAGGCACAGATGTGGTCAGCGCCTGCTGGGAGTGTGCATTCCCATGGGTCAGGATGGCTGGCTCATCCTGTCTCAGGACCTGAAGTGTGCAGGCGTGGAGCCTGAGTGGACGTGCGGGAGGGAGGACTGCATGGTAATCGAGTGGGAGGGGCTAAGCTGGCGAGAGCAGGCAGCTCTCTGACGGGTAACGAGTGCGTTAATCACCCACCCAGCATGCCGTCTCCACCGTGAGGATGCATAGAGCAAGGTGCTGCTGGGCTCTGTGTGTTTGTGCAGCCTCTATCAATGAGACCACAGCTCAGTGTGATGGTCGGCAGCTCACAGGCCATATGACCTGGCCTTCCAAGATAAGCCTGTGCTTCTTATCCCTAGCCCTCGTCAGAGACTTTTGTTGGGGCTCGCCGGTATTATTTATAACTAAGGACCAAAAAAAGATTGTACTCACACGTTAATAATAAATTTTAAACCTTTTTAGAGCTTCTACTCAAATTGTATTTTCTTTCTCGTGTGTCAGCCCTATGTGGTCTAAATTTGGCTTATAATGAAATATTTATTAAAGTGGCAGACATTGCTTTGCTGTTATTGATACTTTGGTTGTTAATCTAATCGTGCAAAATTCTGGACGCCCAGGAAGCACCAGCTGAAGGACCCATTGTGGTGGCGCAGCCTCTGTGCTGACCCATGCGTCCCTCTCATGCTCTGTATTCACAGTATTCACACTTTGATTGGGGGATCCCCCAAATGTTCTGGCTGCATGCTCTGTATTCCACGTGTACCTAATGATTTTCTCGCCCAGCTGGTCCACAGCCATCTTTTTGTGTGTGCCAGAAGCCCGGAAGTTATTCTGTATGCTCTCTGATAACACAAATTGAACGTTGTGGGTAACTTTGTTCCATTTCCCCCAGTTTTTCCTGCTCCTGGAAGCTGGACTTGATGAAATCGACCTTCTGCTGCTTCTTGAGTTAGTATTGGATGCAATATTAACTTTGCCAGTAAGAGGATGTTCAATGGATTGTTGTCAGTGACTTTCCTCCCAAGGTTAAACTGAGGAACTGGCCATGCAGTAAAGCTACTGGTGATGGTGAAAAGAAAATAAAGGTGCTGCTTTACCAGTATATTATTATTAAGAACCATTTTGTTTTCATGTATGAATAACTGGAGATGAGTGATTTTGATTCTGAGTGATAAATCGCTTTTCATCTTCCAGGACCGGCAACATTTATCAAGCCATTTTGAATGTGAGTTGGACATGTGTCCATATGCTTCTCTTTATCTCTGACCTAGTTGTGCACAACTGCATCTGCACTGTTCTCTGTTGCAGAGGCGTAAAAAAATGCTCTCCTCCCTCCGCTTCCTCTTGCATTACATCCAGTAAATGTGGATGCATTTATTGTCTTTGTCAGCTTCTTAATTGCGAGTGAAGTGTGACGCTGCGGGTACACGGGATGCAGCATAAGCACGCATGTTGCGAGCGTCCCAGGGCGGCTTTTTATGGAGCGATGTTGCCGCTTCATCCCTGCTGCATGCTTTCAGCTGCTTTCCCAAAAAATTGAGCTGTAACCCATAAAGATGATTGGCCATTATCTGAATGAGACAAGCAATCGCAGTGCAGGTCAGGCAGATGTTAACTTTTTCCTTGGGCGGTTTAGTTGTTATTTACACTGGTCCTCTGGTTCACCTGTTCCTTTCCTAGCCGTCTAGACAAGTACAACACAGCTCCCCGCATGTGGAAATTAATTAATTAGCGAAAGCAGGCCGGGCTTTTGGGGCTTTTTTGGGACAGTGTTGTTTTCAGTCTCTGTATTTGGCAGTCCTCTGCCCCTCCCATTGATTGATCCCGCCCTGCTATAGCAGATTACTGTTTCGGATTATCTCTCCTTTTTTTTTTTTTACAGTCTTGCCACATCCCATGATTTATGTTGTAAACAGGATAATCAATTTTCCTGTGGTTAAATCAGACGTTTTCTCTGTTCTTTGTAGTTTATGAAAAACTGGTTTGTGTCTAAAGAAATAATTTGTATACACATTTTGATATACATATACACATATTTTCTTAAATCTTGAACATTACAAAAAAAGCAATGGAAACGCACAGGAAAAGAGAACTGGTGTCAGGTTATGGAAAAGGCTGTAACGGGTTAGGGTTGGGAATCGGGGTCCATTTGCGTTTTCCTGGGTTCAAAGTAGATGGCTCCCCTTGACAGGGTTGTGGGATAGTAAGAAGAATTTATTTGAATCGTATTTTGTCTGGGTCAGCTCCTGTTGTCCCAGTCTTGCCCCCCACCTTGCCCTGACCCATTTCTAATTGTCTTTGTTTATCCCCTTTTGCTTTTGACCCATTGTGGTCCTTTTTGTTTTGTAGTGTTCCCTGTGTTTTCAGTTTGTGAGTAAACCCCCATGGTCCCTGAGCCGCCAGGGGTTCGTCCACCTTTTTCCCAGCCTGCACCATGCCACGCCCTCGTGCCAAACCTGGACTCATGACATATTTAGAATAACCAGTTTTTACTGAGTACTAGAAAGTACCATGTATGCAACTCCTGCCATTTCAAGGTTTCACATAACAAAGTTGTTGCACATTAACAGCAAAAACGATATCATGGGTGAGGTTAGAGGGCAGCCAAGAAAGGTCCTCAAGCCAAACCTTCAAAATTAGAAATCTGATTTTGCCCCTGACTGGCGGGAGAAATCATTCATCAGCTGGCGAAATTTCTAACCTGCTTAGGTAAAAACAGTCTGGGTGGATCTGCAAATAATCAATAATGCTAGTTGACTTGGTCTCACGGTGTCCTGCCAAGACATTAACATTCAGGTCTGTGTGTGTCTTCTCCGCCCACCACACAGTGCTATCTGTCCCTCTCAGCAGACGATGGCAGACTGTGTGGTTGTTGCCTACAGTTGATGTCATGGTAGTGCCAAGCTAGAAAAACCAGATGAATGTTGTCAGCTCTAGAAAGTCAAACCGTTTTCACAGTAAGATGCATATACTTTGCATTAATGCATTAAGACTCAATTTTGAGTGAGGCTCCATCCTTGTCTAAAATGCACCTCATGACGGTAGGATTTCAAAAAATTATTTTTATGACAGTCGGAATAAAGTTAGCTTACACATCTTAGATTTTACGGTATCATTTTCCCCTCTCAGGAATACTCTTGTGCCATTTCACATAAACCTGAAGTGAAGATATTACAGACCGCTCAAAAAACTTTAACCAGGTCCTTCAGATTGCTACAAGTCTGACTTGTGACATAATTTTTCCCATGCCGAACTGAATACGCCTCACAGCTGACATGCCATAAAGAGATCTACATGTTCAGGCTATGAGAAGAAGTCAGTGGGAAATCCGTCAGGGAGGCTGCTGGCAGAGTGTTTCAGGGTAAAATCATCCGTTATTTCAAATGTAGCTCATCCTAATAATGAATTCTCATTATCATTCCCTTCATCCTTTGAATTCAGATGGTCTGAAAGTGAATGGGAAAATGATTGCTTTGATAAGCACTAGTTTCGTTTTGAAGTTTGGTAATTGGATTTTTTTTTTCAGTGTTATTCTAAAGACTCCTGCATGTCCCTGTTATGAAGGTAAGGTTAGTTTACAGTTATAGATTACAACTTCATACTTGAAGCAATTCAAAGTGCTTTACATATAATACATAGACGTAAGATTGGAATAATGGATAACGTGGAAGATAAAAATATTAGAAAAAGAAATTAAACGGCAAATATGAAATCAATTTAAAACAGTAGAAAATAAAAAACATTTAAAAATGGCTGAGAGGTCTACGTCAACAAGGTCCTCAGGTAGTCTGTTCTTATTGTTGGCTGCATCATGACTAAAATACATTTCAGCATTTTTGATTGTAATTGGGAAGCAGTAGTTGCGAACCAGTGCAGTGATTCTGTAAAATAGTAGTGATCTTGTTTCCTGGTATTTGTTAAATTTTAGCAGGAACAGAGTAGGAGCTGCTAGTTGGCCTTTTCAGGGAAAGCAAGTCATGAAATGAGGTCATATATTTTCATCATACTGATCAGCTTTCTTATCAGCTGTCCGTCTTATTTGTTCTTTTTCTTTCCTATATAAATGTAACGCCTACGTGTGCGATGCGGCGGCCATTTCTGGGTCTTTCTCTTTAAGATCTGCCATAAGTTGCTGAGTGATGTATGGGGATGTTTTGCCATGATTTCTATAACCCTTCATTTGTGTAAACATTCATTAGTGATACTTCTGTGCCATTTGTGTGTGCAAAGTAGGTACCACATTACTGTAAGACTACCTTATAAAGGGTCTGTGAATGGTTTATGATCAGGTTATTAATTAGGGTGTAACACTTTGTAAGTCCTCAACAGACAATTATAAATAAATTATAACACGGTTTTCTTTTAATTACTGAGTTACTAGCAAGTGGCAAAAGGGTGCCTTATTATAAAGCCGTACCGTAAAGTATGACACTCTTTTCACAGTTTGGTTGTGTTAACTGCTGTTCAGCAGGATCACAGACCTGTTGTTTTACCTTTGACGTGTCCCCTGTTTGCATAGGTGTCTCCTTGGTACTATAGCTGTTCTTCAAGATTCAAGATTTGTTACATGCATAGTTACACAGATGCAGCTCCAGGTGACATGCAAATCTGGTTACTCCTTAGACTGTGAGATGAATAACAGTTAAATAAAAATTTAATGGTTAAAAGTGTGGAGGTGGAAAATAGATAATAAAAGTTAAATAAGACCATATACAATATATGTAGAAAGATGATGTTGAGGAGATGGCAGGATGGGTAAAAAAGGTTTAAGACCATATATTCATAAATGGCAATTTATAATGTGGATAAATAGCAGAGTGTGTGTAAGCATGCCCTCTGATGAATTAGAATCATGTCCTGGTGTCCCCTGCCTTGTGCCCTGTGCCACCTGGGATAGACTCCAGGGAGGCTGTGATTATTTACTGGATAAACAGCTGGGCGATGATGGATGGATTTTGCTCAGACAGGATGAAATGAGCTTTCCCTGTATGCCTTCTCCACATGCTTTCAGTGTTTGACACACTTCATGCATCTGGATTTTCTAGCTTTGTCCTGTGTGTCTATTGATGATTTTCATTATTCCACAACCAGGGGCAAATGTTTCATTAACAAAAATGAGCAAAAGTAACAATAACACTAAATGTTTGCCTGTAGCGACTGTTCCTGTATTTTTAATCAAACATAATTTTACTGAATTAAATCCTCATGTGAAACAACAAGAAACTGATCTTGAACATGCAAACAGTGTACAGTAAAACCAACTTATAAGATGAGTTACGGCACGTTTCATGTCCTCTTAGGGATTTTGTGCGCACTATATGAAACTGGACATACAATTATAGTTTACTGATTATATAGTAAGTCTAAATATTCTTCCTGGACATCCTTAGTAGGCAAGGTATCAGTATACTGAACCGAGTGGTTCTCCTGTCAAAGAATGAAAAATTACACTGCATTCAGTATTATCAGCTCTGTATTGCTCTGTGAGATTGTCTTATAATTTTGGTTGCCCCAAAGAGCAGACGTTCTCCTTCAGGGGAAGAGGGGAAATTGAATGGGTCCTTTTTCACAAATTACTGAAGTAGTCCAGTAATTGTTTTTTCAGCACCAGTCCTTACATGCAAGAAGAGTAGAGCTCTTTTCCTGGTCAGGGTAGGGACCTGTGGTGAGGATGAGCTCTCTGACATACTGTACAGTAGTGCAAAAGTAGCGGCACTTAAGGGAACATATTCAGTGAAAAGGTGCTGGGGTAGACTATTGGATTTTGCATTTGTGGCTGTCTGGAGATGCCCCACTGTGGCCGACAATGAAGGATGTGTTGGCCCAAGTTTTCAAAGTCAAACATGCATATTACTTCTGAGCCTGGCAGGATGTCAGAGTCGCAGCACTTGTGGATAAATGACTCTCATCATGTAGTAATTAATTCACTTCAAGTTTTGCTGATGTCATCACAAATGATTGATGAAATCTCGCTAATAGTTTCATGTTGGATAATAGAAGCATCAAAATATCTGTAAAAGGTTTAAGTTTCAGACACTGACCACTGGCGGATTTAGGATAGGGTTTAGTGGGAGGGAAAGGGTATCAAGCCACTTCAGATTTAGAATTTACCAATAGTACCAGCAGTACCAAGTCATATGTTTACTGCAGAAACTCAAGGTTCTTACCTGCCCATTCATGTGTCTGGCACCAGTGTCTTGCTAGTGTGCTTTTGCATATTACTCAAATAGCTACCTAGAGTCGCATTACACACTCTTGGCCCAGTTTCAGTCACCTTAGATGCAACAGAATGAAGTTAAATTAGCCAGTTTTCTTGTAGCCACCACTGGTCTCCTTTCTGTGCTGCTTTCCGTGAAAAGCAATTACTTAATCAGTTTTTGCTTGGGGTGTGGAAGTAAGGGTGATTCACGTTTATTACACTTTCTTTTAGGCATGGAGTGTGGGAATGGGCTATTGGAAATGAGATTTTTTTAATGGTCTTGAGAAAATCAAAGCAATTTTAAGTGCAGGTCTCTAACATCTATTACCGTATCAGTGTTGGAATATAGTGAATTGAGAAAGAACTTTCTCTCTGTTCTCTAAAATGCTGAAAAATCAATCAACCACTTTGTAATAGATTGACTTCAATTGCTGTGATGATGTCTGTGTTTCCTAGCAATGTTAAGATGCTGGATCACAGTTTTGATGACCAGATGATTGTTCATGTCTCTAACGCCATTAAGAACGAGATTCTTCTAGTTAAGGGTCTCATAAGGGTTTGTTTTCATTGGAGAGTCGTAATTGTACAACTGCAGGTTTTATGCAAGTCATTTAGAATGTGATGTAGAGTAGGTCAATGATGCCTGGTTCAAAAATTGCTGAAAGTTAGTGTAATTATCGATATTTTTTAATTATATGATGCAAGAGCGTGTGGTGATGTTCCAGTTTTTCCTCCCATCTAGCCTATGCGTAAAGATGTTTGCTTTTTGTCATGAATGTGGCAGTGGCCCGCATAATGACTGTGAAGCAAAGTGGGCTGCAGGCATGCAGGATAAAGCTCTAACGTGCTGTCAGGAAGTGATCCTTTGCCTCTTCATTCATTTCCATGAGCTTTGAATCTGGCAAAGCTGCTTATCAGCATGTCCAAGCGTAACCAAATAAATTGGCTTGCGGGCTGTTTAATTGTGTTGTGTTGTGTTGTATGTGTTGGTTATTTGATAATGATGCACTTTATTTTGTTTGCATTTATAAATGGGTACATTGGAATAGCCATGGTGATCATTTGTGTGCGTGGCTGGGGGAGGTGTCTAGCTGTAGCTGCATTGTTTTAACTAAAAAACAGAAGTCGATGGGCAATCACTGGGCTTTCAGTGTAGGGCTCTTAAGTGAAAATGAAGAAATCGGCATACAAGGATTTTCAGAAATTTGATTAGACATGATTATAAAGGAAGAAAATTGCATCTTTGATCATTTCAGCATGTTTGTCTTTTTCGGATGACAAAAGTGTAGCCAGTTCAGGTTAGTTCTGCTGGCTGTCAGGCTTTCATAATCTCATAGTAATTGGAAGATTGGTGGTTATCTTAGATCAGTTTATTCATGAATTCCTGAACTCATTCTTGCCACTTTTCCAGACACACACATTCGTATAAATATCTCTGTGGGAACATCCATCAAGAGTATTCCCTTGTGGAGACCAGAAAAATGCCCCCACAAGGTAGAAAGTATGAGTGCCACAATGTGGTAAATGCAAACCCACACTGAAATAGTATGGGTGCACCAATGTGAAATCTGCATGGACATGTCAAGCAGTACAGAGTAGTTACATACGTGTCTGTTGTCCAAGCAGTAATAATGCCTCAAGTGTATTACAGCAGTGTAGTGTGCAGCTTACTGGACTGCTGCTAGAATGGCACCTAAATATCACACCTGCTATAACATATAGAAGGCTTACATGCGGATTACTCAGCTTACACCAGGCCACGCTACACACACCACCTTCCAGCATCATCTGCTGAAACAGTGGCACTTGCTATTCAGACCCCCTTTTTTGTTACTCAGACTTTAGTTGGTGATCTCCTGTGTATGCGTGAGTGTCTCCTAATCATCTATTACAGTAAACTCCAATACAAAGCATTAAGTATGTAGTCAGTGAGAGCCATTTGTTGTATGTCTGTAATGTTCCTTTTCAGCAGGTTTATTGCTGCATCACAAGCTGGTTGCTAATTTTTAGTATCTAATTTGATGTTGTAACAACAGTAAACAGAAAGGGTTTCACTTGCTAGTTCCTGAATGTACTCTCTCTGAGACTGGGTGGACATCTGCTTCTAGCCAATCAGGGGGACTCCAGTTTGTAGAGTGGACTTCATAGTTTTTTTTTCTGCCTTTAATCTGTAATACTCATTATTAGGGTACAATGCATCTGCATTCCCAGCTCCTGATTCAGACCAGAGCTCTTTGATACTGCCCTGTTTTCTTCCAAGTACATGATGACATGTATCTCAGGAAACACAGGTTAATTGAGTTTGTATTGCATTTTTTTTTGAAAGTATGACATTTTTCTTATGTGCTCACTGCGGTGGTGTATAAAAAATCACACCACTGATTTGATAGAATGTGTGTGTGTGTGTGTGTGTGTGTGTGTGTGTGTGTGTGTGTGTGTGTGTGTGTGGGTGTGTGGGGGGGGGGTCACCCACACAAAACTAAGGCATGTGACCCCCTCCCTACCCATTTGTATGAATGGTCTCCTTAGCTGGCAGTTCTCCACCAGGGGGCTCCTGCAGTGGGTAGATGGCTGAATGTCTGTTTCCATGAGTGTAACACAGGCAGACTGGAGCAGTTTGTTGTACGGATTCACTGGAATCGCCTGCCCTACTGTTATCTTTAGTGATCCCTCAGATTCCCGATTGGTCAATGGCCTTGAGGCCTAACCGAGTTTTCTTAATGTGGTTCCAAAACCACATTTTCATCCCACTCTGCCCTTGCAGAAAGCCCCGGGACGTGGCCAGATGTCTCCTAACGCATCTCGTTCCAGCAGAGCCTGTGAGTGCTGTGGCCTGGAGACTATGAAAGCATACAGTAATATGGGTTTAACTTGGGGCTGGGTGATTTTATAATTTTTTCATATCAGTCGATATTGATAATTAGGGTTTCATGCAAATTGAATTGGCTGAAAACTGACATCTAATTTAACTAAATCATACAAAAACAAACGTATTTGTTGTAGGGTGTAACGCTAGAAAACAGCCGTAGTATGTTTTGTTTCTGGGCTTATTCTCTGACTGCCTTGCTGGTCATTCTAGGGGACAGATTTCATGTTGCTGGTGTTTGTGGCTTTAAGCACTTGCATTCTGTATGTTCTACTGGTTGGCAATGCTTCAGGTGGGGACATAAGTACATGGTATTCCCAGGTTTACTTTTCAAAAGAATCTATAATAGATACCAGTCTGTTGTGTGTTGGACTTAAAATAGCCAAAGTATGACCGCGCCACTGACATGTTTTTTGCCTTATTCTTCCTCACTTTCTCCTTTTTTATTAATGTAGCTGTTGAGCCACTGCCTTGTCCTCCGACATTTGAAGTTTCCTCCGAGGGAGCGCTCCGTCTCTTCCATGACTCATGTACCGCTGTGGAAAAAATTGAGGCCACTCTATATTTTTAAACACAGTTAAAATATATGTCGAACATTTTTAAATCCTGGTTTAATTGTGGTTCCGCTGACAGAAGGCTACGCTGAGCAGCAGGATGCTTTCAGGATCAAAATTTCGAAGACAGCAGTACAGAAAAATAAGGTGAAGCAGGAGACACTGGGAACGACCAGAAACCAGCTAGGTAAAGGGCGGAAGCGACATTCTAACGCCAGAGATGACTCTTAACTTATTTGACAGTTTATCATGAATCGTAGGATGACATCCAGTGAACTTCGAAAGGAATGGGAAACATTATATGCAGGTGTGAAGTGCACTGCTAAGATAGTTTGTATCAGGCTCCTAGAAGCAGGACTGCGGTCCCATAGAGCAAGGAAGAAGCCCTTCATTAATGAGAAACAGGGAAGAACCAGACTGCAGTTTGCAGAAAAATATATATTATTCACAGACGCACAGCCATAAACTGAGAACTGAGTGAAACAAAAATCTGTGCTGCGGTCTCTTAATTTTTTCCGCTGCTGTATATTACCAAAAGTAACACATGCATATAAGTGTATATATCATTTATATCGCACATGCTGACTGGCTCATGCCATTTACTGTCTAGTGATGTTCTTGGAACAGAGCTGTCAGGTCCTATTGCATCTGCTACTGGGTGAATGACAAATAAGGTTTTCACAAACTGACAGATGGCACAACCAAAAAAAATTGTATTTTATGAATACATAAAAAAGTTACCATATAAGTATCCAGAATGCATTACACATTAATTCTTATTTGTTTTTTGCATTTTAGATTAGTAGTAAAATTATTTGCAGTTGCACCGCCTGCCTTTTCAAGCTAATTTCGAATTAAACATGTCTGCTTGGACACCTACACAAACGTTTGTCCTTGATATGAAGTTTATACATACAGTTTTCGACGCAAATAAAGAATTTTATCAAATTACAATACGATCATGATTTTCCATGGGTTGTACCACCTGACATGAAAACTGTGCAAACCTAGCTGTGAGTTGAAAATGGTAATTTTTGGCAGTATTTAAGTTAGATCTACTAACTTTTTCACTGTGCCATGAAGATCACTTGGGGTTGTCTTTTTGATGTAACATCCAGTCCACTGTTTCTAAAATGACTTTTAATTAAAGACCTCCTTGTGCCACCAGACATTTGAAGTAATATAATTTTGTAGACTAATGTTTTTCAGTTATCTTAATGGTGTTTTGCACCTTTTTCATAATTGTAGAGGTTTCAAGCATAGAATTTTCCTTAATTAATGAATTTTTTGAATTGCTTAAATACCACTTTTAATAGGTTTCATGCTCTGTTCATTTGTTCTGATGGTTGCACTACCTGAAATGCCAAAACGAATTTGAATGTTTTTAAAATATATATCCACATTAAAGAGGTTTCATGCAATAATGTTAGGGATGTTATGTACTTATTAACTTACAGTATTAAAAAAGTGATAATAGACTGGGGCACAGAGATATGCATGTCATTCTATTTACCCTATTTCACTTACAGATCATTCCTGCTTCATGTAGGAAGAAAAATTTCTTATGGATCTGATTCTCAGTCCTGTCCCAAAGGCTTATTGTGTGTTAGGAAGTGTTTCCACAATCAGACTTTTTTTTTTTAAAAAAAAAAAACCTAAGTTCGATATCTTAATGTACAGTTTTATACCAGATACATGATAATATTCTGTCAGCTTCTGTGTAATACTGATAGATGGTGCTTACATCAGCTTTATGAGCAGCTGAGGGACACCACAGAAGTGAGGATTGGTGTCGGCCAGGCAGGCCTATCTGGTTTCCATAGGCGTCAGTGAGGAAGCAGTTTGCCGTGACCTTCATTCCCTCCCTCCTCATGAGTGCTCTCCTGCCCCCATGACTGACACATTACCCATCAAAAAACAGCTTCTGCTGAAAAAGCACGGACTTTTGACAGTTACGTCCAAAGTGTGAATGTTGGGATGTACCTCTGTTCGCATTTAACCTGTTATTTTTCTACATTTTGATTGTGAACAGCCTTGTGGATGGATTTCACCTTCTCTGTCTCAACAACAGGTTAATGTTTGTAATTTGATGTGGTGGTGATGGAGCAGTTTTTTGAATTGCTGTTCTCAAAGGAAGAAAGTTAACTGTAATCAGCATAGTGCCAAGGGTGTGAATGAAGGTCAGAGAGACTGCTCTGCAGTGTTATTCTGTCTTTTGTGCTTGTTAAACGCTTACAACGATCCCTCTTTCCCCTTCTGTAAGACAACCCCAGGCCATTGGTGAGCCTCTCCACGTTCTCCTTCAGCCTTGGCTGCCTAAGGAGTGATGCCCCCACTGTATTCACTGCTGGTGAAAACAAGTGCTACTGCTTGGGGTGTTCTGGTATTGTGTTTGAAGAGAGAAACACAAGGGGCAAAGTAAGTTTTTTGCATATGTATTTTGACTGGTCATTTTGGCCCTATTCTGCTTGTACTGGCATCAAAATATAGCAGATGCCCAAACAAACTTGGAATGTTGTAGTGGTGTACCAGTGTGGAAATTCCGATTTTTCACCAATGTGAAATTTGCCAAGCTTGCTGTTGCTGATTAGCAGAACGACGATACATTTTTTTAGCCTCTGTGAAAAAGCCAGACCTTGGCTGCAGGCTGGTATTTTGAGACCTTCTAATTGATGGATGAGTTAATGAAATCCCTCATCCTCCACTATGGAAACTGGCTGATTGTGCAATTCAATCATTCCTTTATTGTAGTAATATCTTTAGCTCTGATGCTGCTACGTAGCTTGGAATATTGACTAAAGTCTAAATATTAGCTGTTTAATATTGATCAAAATTGACACATCCGACTGCTGATTGCTTAACTTCTTACAAACATTGTAAAGAGTTGATACGGATTTGTTATCAGATGATTAACAATAGAGCAAAACTAGTGTAGCCTGCCTACATTTATGTTGTGTTTTGTCAAACAAATGAAATCTGGGAAATCTGTTTTATTGCCTTAACCGTTACCGTATAGCTGCTTAATAAGGGAGACTCTTCTGGACAGTAAGGCTGGGTTTCTGTTGGTGTCTTTCTGGTTGATCCGCTCACATATTGGTTCGTTGTCCAGGCATTTCTTCCGGTAGTGCTAGCGTTCTGAAAGGCCAGGCATTAATAAGCAAAAGGAATGCAGGGTGTTAAGTAAACAAGTGTGATGCAGTCCATTTATGTGTTTGGTACTGAAATGTCAGATGCGTTCAGATCTTAACCTGTTCAAACGATATCCTTCATTAGCTTATGGGGTTATATTTGAGTGCCCACAGGAACCTGCCCATTTACATGTCTTTAAATTGGAGCGTGAGTGAACAGTGTAACCTATCGTAGGCAAGGATTTTAGCCCATGTGAATCTTATTTGTAGTTTTCCCTTACAAAATTACAAGGAATGAATATAAATTGGTTAAACTATGTTTAAACTATTTTTTAGATTACTGTTACTTATCGATCTTGCATGCATTATCGATAATAACTGATAAATCTATAAGTGGTCCCAGCCTTAAAAATGTCTGCAATTTTGCATCAAGGTCCACAATAGTAGAAAATGTATTTTGGGGAATGAGAAGGTGTTTAGAGTTTTGCAAAAAGGGTGAATCAGATCTGCGAATTGTGTCTAACTCGGTGAACATTGTTTAAGGTTTTGCCAAATGAGTGATTGATTAGAAAATGAATTGTGGTGACTGAAAGTTTTGTGCCATGAACGGGGTGTCGTGTTTTTGCAATTCAGAAATGCTTTAACAGTCATGCCTGCATTATGAGTACTGGCAGGAATGAAAGTTAACGCATTCTACCTATAAAATGCCTTCTGAAGTGTGGCAGTTTGAGTCTGAGGACCAGAAAAAAAAGCTATTTTGCAAGCGGTATTAGAGGAGTTTTTCAAGAAATTTGTGGTATCATTTGAAAAGCCGATGCCCTTCCGTCCTTACAAGCAAAGGAAGATGCGCCTGTAACCATCTCCTGCACATTTTGGGGGAAAAGGTCAACCCGCATTGAGCTAAACGCATCACAGTCAAGATTGTCGATAATATGGTGGATGGATTGCCTGTTAACACAGTCAAGAGAAAGTTCTTTAATAAATTAATCAGAGTATTTGCCCCAAGCGGCCAGACAGTGTCAGCACTAGAGATTTATGTGATTGGTAAACAAGATCAACACTTTTTTTTTATAATCACGTTGCAACCCTATCCAAAACAATGGATGAAATCTTATAATTAGTGTTGTTTTAAGGCAGAACAGAACATATTTCACCTTTGGAGTTTGCCATCTTCACCACAGGTGGTTCTTTGAACTCCAGAGGTGAAAATTTGCTTCACCATGTTGGCTGTCAAGAAAGTGTCCTTGGTCCCAGACAGTCAGTTTTCTGGATCTGCCTGGTCTGAAAACGTCGTCTTCTGTGTAATGGATTATTTGCGGTAACATTCCGTCGTCTGTGATACAGATGTATGTCTGGAAATGGTTTCTGAAAACTATTATCAGTATTGACAGTGAGGAGGATGTTTGTATGGTTGCTGCACATACATGGTCCTGTTATACAGGCTGTAGTTATGTGTTTAGTACCTTTTGCTTTTGTAATATATAATATTTAAGTCTGTATCCCTTTTGAATTTTTGTTTCTGAAACAGACTTTCTCCAATATGGTCCATAAAATAGTGCCAGTTCTGTTGTGCAATATAATGCAAGGAGAATTCACAACAAACCGCACTGCACGGCATCACGGGGACCCAGGATCCCAGGCCTGGTGTGCAGGAAGGGAGAGGTGCTCCAAACAGATCTGCTGATTGTGATGCGCAGTGAGAGCGTAATGGTGCTACTTGTTATCCTGAGCGGTGGACACTATCCACAGTGATGGAAGTGGGCGTGCAGGGTTCAGCTCTCACGATCAGCCAGAAAGGCCGTTACCTTCAGTGTTAGCTCACATGGGTCAACTTTATCTTGATCTCTCCTTGACTTGCAAAATCAAATTTTATATTAGGAGTGCTGCTTAATATGTCTGGCTTTCTCTCCATACGTCTGGTGGGTTATATAACGCACTTGATGTAGGGCTTACGCCAGGAGCCCGTTGTGGACTGAAATAGTCTAACATTACAGTTGAGGACATCTGCAGTGTTTGTAAAATTGCATGAGATGGTTTCAAATGTGGGAATAAGCCTGAGTAGCAGAGACAGGGGGAAGATGGGCACTCAAGAGTGATATTGAACTACTACCTCCCTGTAGCAGTGAGAAGTCCTTAAGCTCCTGTTTCTTAGTTGCCAGGTTTGAGGACCTTCAGGAAGTCCAGAAAGCATAATTCACTGCTACAAAGATAAAGTACCTGACAAGTGGATGTTGAGTTTATTTTCCACTTGTAATGAACTATAATTATCAGTCTCTAGTTTGATGCATTGCATAATGCATTGGGCATAAAACTCAGTTTTCCTGATGGTGCTGTAATATTTTAATCTCTCTTGGCACTTGGCTAAGTGCTTTACTGCCCCTGATGCCATATTCTCTACTCTCCTGTTCTCTGTGACCTGTCTGCGTGGTCATGCAGTTCAGATGATGATCTGAGACAGGCGTATTAAAAATTAAACCTGATAAAATCTCACTTGTGTATTCTTCAAGAGCGCAAAGTGCCGTCCTCAGACTCACGGTCATCGCAGTCATCCCACAGCCCTGTTTCATGGCAGCACTCGGCTATGCTGGGATGCTCTCTCTTTCTGTGGTTGGTGTTCCTTGCTTTTTAAAGTGCCCTGGCTGCATCTGGAATTTTGTACATAGACGCTTTTACTTGATCCTGACGAAGCAGCGGTAGGGTTTTATGCAGAAGGACTGGACCCGGAACATTCATTGCTGTGTGCTGTCTGTCTCACTAGTACGTCGCTTTGGACAGAAGCTTCTGCTATGTAGAATAAATGTAAATATGTGCTTGACTTGTGTGATCGGCTTGTTCATATAAATCTCATGCCACATTACAACAAGATTTCTGATATGCTGATAGTGGTGGGGGTCCATTTGTACTACTTGCACTCTCATTAACCCCCCCCCAATTAACCCCCTCCCCCCAATTAACCCCCTCCCACATTAAACCCCCTCTCACATTAAAC
>JAODKC010000028.1:303966-326150 GCA_026777985.1 Mormyrops attenuatus | reverse complement strand
CCCCCCCCGCCCCCCCCCCCCCCCCCGCGCCCCCCCCCCCCCCCCCCCCCCCCCCCCCCCCCCCACTTGTTCCTGCCCGGGGACTGTGGCATTTAATTCAGAATAATGTTTCAGGTTAGTGGACTTGGCAGAAATGTTCTTGATTCATGCTTCTCAATCAGTTGGCCTGCGAAAGTGCCAATCCTCATTAGCAAACACTGCTGTCTATGACACGTGTGCATGCTTGAAGCACACATCGTTAGAAGTGGATTCATTAAAGGCGGAAGAGGCATCGCAAACCATCTGTCCACTTCTCTCTTCTGCTGCCCCCCTCTGTTCCTTTTGGCAGAGTAATTAGAAGCTGAGTCGGTGTTTTTCAATGCGATACGGCGCTGAAAGCCACATACGTAGTGCTGGGGGGCGTGTGTGGAGGGTGGGGTAGATACTGGTCTTCAGGTGCCCAGCTGCTGGAGACAGGGCATCCTCCTTCCTCTCGCTGTCCATATAAGAGGGGGGCTTTCATCTTCAAGATTACAAACACTAAAGCCCCTGAAAACATTACTCTCGCTGTATTACTACCTTACGATCAAAAACCCTTTCATCTGTATTGGCGTTTATGCTGCAGATAAGCGGGGTAATTTGTGGAAGCAGCATTCGGTCATGCTGTATTCTGTATCCTGCTGATTTTATATTTGTTGTCGAGTTCAAGTAATTTTTTGTAGTTTAAGGTTTTTGATCACAGGGGCTAACAATATCCTTTTATCAGTATATTAGAAGGAACTCAGGAGCTTATACCCTCAAGCCTCAAGCAGATTACTGAACACCTCTGTGACAGTTAATTTAATACTCACTGATTACATGTGCACCACACACTTTGAGCTATTCTATCTAGATACATAGTATTGGGACACGCATCTTGATCATAAAACTCAGGTGGTTCATTCAGACGCATTGGCACAGGTGTATAAAATGAAGCACTTAGCCATGCAGTCAGGTGTGCAAACATTTCTGAATGTGAAAGAATGAGTTATTCTGAAGAGCTTTGTGAATTCATGCTACTGTCATAGGATGCCACCTTTTCAATAAGTGAGTCTGTGAAATTTCTCCCCTGATAGACCATTCCATGGTCAGCTGTATGTGGTATTATTGCAAAGTGGAAGTATATAGGAACAACAGAAACTCAGCCACCAAGTGGCAAACCACGTAAAGTAACAGAGCGGGGTCACTGAGTGCTGATGCATATAGTGTATAAAAGTCACCAACGCTGTTGATTCAATAACTGCAGAGCTACAAACTTCCTCTGGCATTAACTCTAGCACAAAAACTGTGCGCCGGGAGCTTCGTGAAATGGGCTTCCATGGCTGAGCAGCTGCATACAAACTACACATCACGAAGCGCAATGCCAAGTGTCAGATGGAGTGGTGTAAAGCATGCTGCAACTGCACTCTGGAGCAGTGAAAACGTGTTTTGTGGAGTGTTGAATCAAGCTTCTCTGTTGGGCAGTCTGATGGACAAGTTTGGGTTGGGAAGATGCCAGGAGGACGTTACCTGCCTGACTGCATTGTGCTAACGTTAAAGCTTGGTGGAGGAGGGATAATGGTATGGGGTTGTTTTTCAGGGGTTGGACAAGGCCCCTTAGTTCCAGTGAAGGGAACTCTTAATGCTTCAGCATACCAAGACATTTTGGACAAATCTATGCTTCCAACTATGGGGAAGGCCCTTTTCGGTTCCAGCATAAATGTTCCCCAGTACACAAAATAAAGACAGGGTAAGGTAAGCTTGGTGTGGAAGAACTCGACTGGCCCACGCATAGTCCTGACCTTAACCCCTTCAAACACCTTTGGGATAATCTAGAACGGAGATTGCGGGCCAGGCCTTCATGTCCAACATCAGTGCCTGACGTCACAAATGCTCTTCAGGATGAATAGGCAAAAATTCCCAAGCACACTCCAAAATCTTATGGAAAGTCTTGCCAGAAGAGTGGAAGCTGTTATAGCTGCAAAGGGGGGGGGCAGTTCCAGATTGAAGCATATGGGTTTAGAATGGGATGTCATAAAAGTTCCTGTAGGTGCAGTGACCAGCTGTCCCAATACTTTTGTCCATATAGTGTACATTGCACTTTTTTCTTTCTTCTTTAGTATAAATTTCTGTTACTTATTCATTATATAATGATTATGTTGCCATCTTTTTTATTCTTTTACTGCTATTACTGTTTTTAATGGCAGTGTTGACTGCCTTTCATTTCACTGCAGCTTATACTCTATGACAAAAATTCTTGAGTATTAATCCTTACAGAGAGAAGCAGTGCTTCTGACTGAAAATTTTAACTTCGGCAAGTTTCCTTGTCTTTTTGGCTGTGAACCTACCACAGGGGCCTTGCATCAAAGGAACAAACAGTCACGACCTTGCTTCCATTCATGTATGTATGTTGTCATTTCAATGGCACAGTGACCTAATATCCAGTGACTCCCACCGGCCACCATCCCTGCAGGCCGGGCTGCTATGAAACATGGACTCTGCTGGGTCTAGGCCCAAAGAAGCAGGCCAAGCAGAAGGCCAGGTGCATGGGTGGCACAATGGGAGGTAGCAGGGAGTCGCAAAAGTGCCCTGTTAATCTTCCAGGCTCTCACCAATCTCCCGGTGCGCTGGCATTCACACGCACGGCATGAGTACGACATGACATCAGCGGGTCACATGGACACAGGGACTGTGGCAGGGAGCTTGCGGGTGACAAGTCTGAAAGTTTTGAAGGTGAAACTGAAATGGAAGCAGCTCCAGCTTACAGCTCAAAGGAACAGACAGCCCCACTTTTATATAGAAGCTATGGTGACTGACCTTCAATGATTATTGTTCCGTCTTGCAAACTGCGGCATGTTTAAACTGTGGCTGTAGCAGTAAATCTACCTGGCCCTCGTCACCTCCACGGACCAGTAGACTGCTGCTGAGTCTGTTTAAAATCCAGCATAGACTGCCCTCTCTTCAGGCTGATTTGTGTGACTGGTTCGGACGGCAGCCCAGCAGTGATCCATCATTATGAGGCCCAGCTTGTTGCTTCTTCCAAAATGTGTTTAGTTATTTATCTGACTTTGTCTGAATGGCCTGTTGCGAAGAGAATATTGATCATGATGCTGATATCTCGTTACTAGCAGAAAATTGTTTGTCAGAAGGGGAAGTAAGCTTCCCTGTTGTGCCTGTTGTTGAAGGATAGTAAAATAGCAAGACAAAGGACAAATTCTGCCTGGGCCCTCAAAGCAGACTAAAACAATGAAAACCTATATATTTCTCACTGGTTTTGGTTGTCAACTAATTAGGTTGGCAAAAGAAAAATGGAGATTTTTCCAGTAGGACAATTTAAAATACAATTGTTTTTATTTTTGAATGCTGCATTTTTGTTTTGTAATGTCGATGTTAAAATGCTAGAAACAAATTATTTAACTTGCAATAAATCTGTAAAAGCTCCTCAACTCTATCATCTGCAGACAGTTTTGTGGAAAGGCTGGCAGCTGTTGCTGCTACACATGTTTAGCATGAACTCAGGCTGAATGTTTCTCCCCTTAAGTTGTCCTTGTCGTGTTCAGGTCCTGGGTGTTGACTGTGTGCGGTGAGTGTTAAATGACAATTATGTGCCATGTTCACTGCTATATCCCAGGGGTGGTGAGGAAGCAGCCAGGAAAAGCAGTAGTGTCAGGAGGAGCCACCTTGACTTCCGGATGCAGGGTTGAGGGAAACAGCTGGTTAGTTTCACCTCCCTCAGCATGCCAGCAGAGTCCAGCTGACTCCCTTGTATTCCTCACTACATAAGTTTGGCTGTGGGGGAAACAGCAACCCAATAGCACAAATGGTTTAGGCCTGTCGTTATGAATTAAGCAATGGATTGTCCCCCTCTGCTAAATCACTAATAGGTCCTTAAAGTGGTTGATGGGACGTGTTACAGGGCCCCCATGTGTTAAGCAGTGCTCATAGCCATGGCTGGGCATTCTATGAAGGAGGGGTTAAGCTCTGTGCTGGCTGCTTGCATGTAATACATAACAGTGTTAATACCTTGTCTATATCAGTCTCCTCAGAATGAAACAATGGCACGTTCAATAGCAGCACCATGGGCCATTAGCTCTTTGGAAGGTCAGCCTTGAAAGATCTGTAAGTCATCTGTATTTTTTCCCTTTATCCCTTTACACCCCGTGAGACTCTGTGCAATCGGTTATACATGCTGCATTCATTCAAACTTACAGCATCAGTTCAAGCAGAAACATTTTATTGCAAGTGGGTTCTTTATTTCCCCCCTCAAAAGAAATACACAGGTTAGCAAAGCTACTACATACAAATGGCCATACAACAGCATTTATTCCCATTGTTGACTTTTTGACTTTTGAATGGTGATTTCTTAGCAGTTTAATTGTATTGTGAAGATTTGCAGTTGGGTTGCTGCAGTTGGAGAGAAACTGAATAGAATTTACATGTCCCTTAATTTTAAAACAAAAGCCACAAAACTAACCTTGATACATCTGCTTGTCGCTAATCCAGGAAAACTACAGCACTACCATACTAGAAATAACAGAAATGGTTTTGCATAGCTTTGTCATGTCAGTAAGGCACTTTGATACTTGATAGGAGGCATTTCAAAGCATGTTCAACCCTTTAGCTCAACTTCATTTAAACTGTTTTTCATCTGATCAGGCAGAGTGACAGTTTAAATATTACAACAATGTGTATAAATCTACGCATACAACCATTTGGCATAAGTCTCAATTTCAACATTCTGTGAATATTGAAGTGGTAATTCTTGTGCATAATTAGGACAGAGATTGAAACCTCATTCCAAAACCCTACACAATCCAGTGTTTGTCAGAGACGAAAAATTTTATGCAACGGCTCGGTATTATTCATAAGAAAGGCAACATGTCAAAAGAACAGACTGTTCCCAAAAAAACTAAAGTTTGTATCTTTTTTGTAAGTTTTGGTACACCGAAATGTGGCACTGTACCTTAGAATAAAATGGAAATATTTAATGCTGATACAAGATGGTTTCACTTTAATACAAAATAATAGTATGACTTTTGCATCTGGTCTCTCTGATGATCGAGGGCTTATGTTCACTTAAGGTCAGATGTCTGAGGATACCTGTGGTGCAGTCGTAGAACAGTTTGGAGGGAACTGAAGACACAAAGTCTGATCTACCCCAGCTGGTCTTCGTACTGCTTGCGGAAACAGTCTCCGGCAGGGAAGAAGTCCCAGCATCTCTCCTGATACATCTTCCACACGTACGACTCCTGGAGACATCAGAAGATTATATTAACTTACAGAGCAACCACAGTGTTAAACAGGGACATTGTAGGTGTGACTGTTCAGGGATCTGTTGTTTAATTGTGAAGAGTTTTGAACTGTGTATATGGCTTGGTCAAAAAAAAGTATAGCAACTGCTGTCTTAGGCTGCTTAGTATATAGCAACTTACACAGCCTGGCTGTTTTTCTAACACTAAATTGTTCTGTGCTGAAGCTCAACAGCGGAGAGGTGACTGAAAACCCAGATATCTGGGCAGCTTAGAGACTAGACAGCATTGAAGGTGTTCCAAAGTCACTCCATGATGGCACCATCAGCATATGTGGACCTCCATTCCTATGCGTTTTGTTAGCCAAAGACAATGCATGCTTCTCATAGTGATAGAATGACTCGCCTCCATTTATTCTGTCAATATTAAGGGCCATTGAACACCCACAAACTATTCTACTTTTACTGGCATTATCATTTCAATTTACCTTTACCTTATCTAACAACTGTAGTTCTGATCATTTTGCACATCGGCAATGACATTTATATACATTACAGACAGTCAGTATGGAGAACTGGGCCTACGTACCTGACCAGTGTGCTCTGTCTCATCCTTGTTGACGAGGTACATCAGGAAGAACCTGCCAGCACAGGGGGAGGATCAGAGCATGGCAGCAGGCAGTTGTTAACCAGAGTGAAGCTCTACAGAAGTGTTTCTCAGAGCCGTCCTTGGGGACCCCCAGACGGTCCACATGTTTGCTTCTTCCTAGCTCATAGCAGCAAAAATGTGGTCTGTCTGGGGGTTCCCAAGGATCAGTTTGAGAAACACTTATACATCGGTGATCGGTGGGCTTTTTAAAGTCACTTATCACCACAGTGCCATTACATTCTGTTGGAGTCATTCTGTCCTGCCCTTCTTGTGGCTTGAATGAGTGTGAAAATGTTTCTGTAAATCGGTAAGCTCCTGGGTGACTCCAATTCGATCAAGCTGCTGTTGTCAAGGAAACTGCAAAAACAGAAACTGTTTCCCCACTGTGGGTGTCTAATAGCTTCAGCCTAAAGGTATCTATAACAGCACTAGATGAATATTTGCTAATGGTACGCCATCACCACGGATCCCTTGGAGAGGAAGCACCACATATTTGCATGTAAGAGAAGCCAACAGTCATAACCATCACCAGCTAGCACACTTATAGAGCCAGGGGTTTGTCTGTAGCATAGAGATGGTTACTGCACATGATGCACCTCTTTGCTCTTGTGGGGCAGCTGTGTTTTCGGGCAGATTCAACATTACCACAGACGTGCAAAACACAATCTAAGCAGGGTCAACCAGATGTAATATCTGGACTCAACAGATCCAAACTGTCCACTGCTATGTACTGGGTTGGTGGCAGGTACTCACAAGTAGTTAGCCAGGTTGTGCTCCTGTAAGGTGTGTGTCTCAAAGCCATGTGGTGTTGTGTCAAAGTAATCATTTCCAATTCCACAGATGAAGCATTTGGTCTGGGTTTAAACAAAAGGACATGGATTTGCATGAATAATGGATAAAGATGTAAAATAGTAGCTTTTGCCAAGTACCAAGCACACATTAACATTTTGATTTAACAGAAGTGATCTAGAGATTTCTTAGCAAAACAGGTTACATCTCTACATACTCACCTCCATGTCTTCTTTTACTTGTTCCTGTTGATCTCTCAGCTCTCCAAACGCATCAATGATTAGACCTGTTTCAGCACACAAACTGCTTAGGCATGCATGGAGCTGCAAAGAATTTCACTGAGAAATCATTAGATTGAAATGTGAAATTGCATGAATGTCAGTGTGATATTTTTGGAAGGGAGTTGGGACCATGCATTACAGAACCTCAGTGTGAATTCTCTTCTCCACCCCACCAGGTCCAACAAGTTATCACTGTGCAGCCAGAAGGTCTTCCTGGTAAGCAGAGATTGACAGAGCCCCATACCTTGGATGATGGCCAGCAGGATGACAATGACAAAGAAGAAGAAGGTGATATCAAAGAGGATGCGGTAAAGCTCATAAGGGTCGCCTGCAGGGTCCTCAATCTCATCCCCGATGCCACCACCGGCCCTCACGCCCACATACATGTGGAACAGGTAGCACTGAAGGGGGAACAAGATGGCTTTAATGACACTGCTCATATAGTCCAAAACAAAATACAATTCTTACATGTGTAAATGTGTAATTTACATTTACACATTTTATTTAGCAGGTGCTTTTGTCAAAAGCAATGTATAATTGAGGATCAGAGACCAGGCTCAAACGGCATCCCTAGGGCAATTGGGTTCATACGCCCTGACCAGGGAGCGAGAGGCAAAATCGCTCTGCCAGCCATGGTATTTGAACCAGTGACCTTGTAATCACAGGTAGGGTGAGCCACTCAGCACTTACTGACTCTTTGAAATGGAAAGGATGAAATAATTTCTTTTGATCCTTCCAGGAAAGTGAATGAGGGAGTTATATGTCACGATCCTATTTGGGTGAGTAGTGAAGACACCTGACTAGGTAAATAAATGGTCTATTTCTATCTGTCTATCAGTAATGTGGAGCAGGAGTGTGTAGGGAGAAATTATATGGAGAATAACAGCCACCATCCTGATTCTGATACTGAGTTCAAGTGTATCAGCGTCCCCTTCAACCTTTAAAGCCGCCTGACCACTATAGCTGCTATACCACAGCATTTAGAATAAGGAGAAAACTTACAGTCATCATGTCATCACACTTCATGTCTGGTTCATCTTCATCCTCGCTCTTGTTGTAGAACTTGCGGAAGAAGTTGAAGGCCACTACAGTGTACAGGTACACTACCACTGCCAGCAGCCCTACCGTAAGCACCAGCTATTTTAAGGGTGAAGAGTTGTGGTTAATGCATGGCTGTTGTACAATACAAGGCTTACGGATGTGTGACTTTAGCTGCTGGAAGACAAGCCTTTCTTACCTGTTTGCCATTATGAGTAACTGAAGACAAGATGGTTCTCAAGGTTTTGAAGCCCATAGCAATGTCCAGCAAGTGAGCAGCAAAGAAGAAGTTGTTGTAGTGTCCAAGGATTGACATGGTGGTGTACCAGACCAGGTAGAGAAAAGGCTGAAACACGACCACATAGTTATCAGCAACATCTGGTGAGCAACTGGGGCCTCTGGTGGAACAGAGGAGAAGTACTCACGTTGTCTGTAAAGACCACACCCATTTTCCAGATGTGGTATTTGGTGTCGATGGAGCTAAGCCTATGGCAGAGGGGTAGAATGGGTGGATGAAAAAAAAAGTTATTGCATTGTTTATCTATCCACTCCACCAAACAACAGCTGTCTCTATTAAGGTGGTGGGTGTAAGATTCCCTGCAGGTATGAAGTCACTTACCATGACACCAGCGAGGCCTCCTTAACTACGGCCTCCTTGGTGGGATTGAAGTCCAGAGCACTCTTATCCAGACCCAGCAATTCAGCTATCCTCTCTGCACCATAAAGATCTCCATACTTATTGATCACCTGCAAGCAATGGCAATGAGCTGTGTTAGAGGGTAGTACAGCTTAAGAAATAAAACACATTCTGTCTTTTAACTAGGAAGAAAAGTCTTAATTGTAGTAACAGTGTAAGCAAGTAGTAAGTGTTATATAAATATACTTTGCCTTGAAATACTGTAATAATACTGTTAGTGGCTTTAAACTGGTCACTAAAGGGTCAAACATGTAGTGTGATAAATTTAAGTTTAACTTACCTTGCGTTTAACAAATTTGTCCCAGTAGTTGTTGGGAAAAGAGCTATAAGCAACAAGAATTATAAATATGTAAGTCTCCTTGTGACTCCAGCAGATTGGCAATAAGGGGTAAGTGGGCAGTCAGCTGTGTTTAACAAAACAAGGATCCAAAATGAGGATTGTACCTGGACTGTAGGAAGGAGGCAGGGGGCAGGGGGGGGGGGGGCTTTTTTCCATTACAGTGCAAACTGACATGTACACAGCCACTCCACACAGGGGGTAGACACTTCTGTCTCTCACAGACAGCAGCTTAAATTGAGGCCATTTCTTCACAAATAGGGATCATGCAGTGGGCATTGTGAGGACGTACGGGGTGTTGATGACCAGTCGATCCCACTGTCCTTTGATGTCATCATCCGAGGGCTGCTCAGTGATGTACAGGCCATCAAACTCCAGCTTCCTGGCTATCTCTTTCTCACGCTTAAATACCACCAAGGGCACCTTAGAGTAGAGGTCATTCAGGGGTTAAACAGGAAACACTTGGCCATGTAATTTAATCCTCACATGCGGCTTTTAGAAAAGTGGGTCACCTTAAGGTAATAGTATCCCACCACACACAGGAAAGAGATGACTGTGTGCAGGATGGCCAGGAAGCGGAGAGTGGGTGCCATGTACCCTGTACTCTCCTGCAGGACAAAGTACTCCGTACCGCCTTCCTCATTTTCATCGTCACCATTCCAGGGATCTGCCTCCTCATCCGAGTCATCACCTGTGACCTTAACACAGCATACATTTACAGCCAAAAGAGGCAAATACGGCTACACTGCCCTCCTAGGTTGAGAAGGCAGGCAGGCCATGCACAGACTGAAAGGGCAGCTGTAATTAAAAAAAAATGCCAGTATGTTGCTCAATCTACATTTCTAAAAGCAATAGAGAAGTAGCTTTTCAATCTAACAGTAGGATTTACATACTTAGTCCGAGTTACCTTATAGAAGAGCAGAATGAAATTGATGGCAAAGGCAACGAACAAAGCCAGAAGACGGAGATTGTAGAAGTTTCTGGCCAGATAGTTCTGCAAAGACACAAGTGCATTTTACCATCAACCATACGGAGTCTTTCAGCATGCAGGATAGAGAGCTCGACATGTTGCCTAATGAAAAACGAAGTATTTTACGAAAACAAAAACTTACAAGCATCTTGGTCTGGTAGACCTCCAGTCCAGCAAAGAAGCTGGCCATGAATGCCTCGGGCGCCTCCTTCTTTTGACCTCGTCTTTTCTTGGGGACCTTCTTCTCCTCCTCCGTGGCAGGCTCAGATGGCATCTCCTCTTTGGCTTTGTCCTTTTTCTCTCCATCCTCTGTGCTGAAATGGTGAAACACCACAATCCCACAGAGTTAGAGAGCAACACGGCATCACAATAGACAGTTCTTCTGTGGCTGGGCCGACACTCACTCTGCCTTCTCAGGCTCTGCCTTCTGATCGGTCTCAGTGGCCTCAACGCCAGCAGCCTCCTTCTGTAGAGAGCACAAACCCACAGAACAAAGTTGTTTAAAAAGAAAAAGCCCCAATCTGCTTATACTGATACAAACCCGCACATGGAGCTTACAGAACATGCAGGATCAATTTAAAATTAAAATTGGCTTTTTGCTTGAATTGGGTAAAAAAAAAAAGCTAGCAACGTGCACCAACAAGTATAGTACAGAAGATCTTTGTCCCCTATGAAAACACTGCTGCAATAAATGCTTTAAAGCTACTATGTACATCATTCCTACATAAAGCCAGCCACAACTGCTACTTTCTCCTACACACTAAAGCTAACATGGCCACCCTGCATGTGATTTGTCGTGTATTTAGGACACTGCTGCCTGAGCCACCCATATGCCATGTGGCTGTTCATGACGTGTTAGTATCATTCGCTGTAAATCAGTGGGCACGTGCCTGAGCTTTTTTCTGGCGCACAGCACTTGCAATCGAGGGTGCGTCAGAGCCAACGATCTCAGACACGTCGCCTAAGCCAGGCTCCAGTGCATGCTTTCCTCCTTCCTTCTTTGGCTGGATGTTTAATAGCTCAGTCATAAGGTCAGCCTCCACCTTGTCTCCTTTAGCCATCTGTACCAGCTCTGCTGTAGATGATAGATCACCAGGGTCCAGCTTCTCTGCCTCCAGCACATCACCATGGATACCAAACTGTGTGGGATCAGGCATGTTTCCCAGGATGTCAGTCACTTTCATATTCTTAGCCCCCTCTACAAGGCCTCCTCCAAACATGGAGGTCCAGAGGATGTGGAAAAAGCCCCAGACCAGGTTGAACATGAAGTAGAAAATGCCAGTGAAAATCATCCAGAAGAAAGAGAAAAACCCTTTGATCATCTCCTTCACAGTCATTTTTCTTAACTTTTTATATCGCTTTCGCATGCTCCTGATGGTCAGCATCTGACGGAAACTGGAGAGGTTTTTCTTCATCGAGGCACATGCAATGGAGAAGGCAGAGGATGACTCGAGTGCATGCTCTTCATCCTCCTCCTCCAGCTCCTCCAAGAGACTATGTAAATCTTCCTCATCATCCTCTGGTCGCTCCACTGCATCTGGTTCTGAAATCTGTGAGGCCAGTTGCATCTCAAAGATGGTGTCCTCACAGAAGTTGACAAAGAGCTCCATCTTTTCACTCTCACCACCCTCATTGACAACATCAAAGATGAATTGTCGCTTAGATTCCTTGACCTGGGGTTTCTCCCATTGGGTCCTACTGGACTCGCTGATCTCAAAGTAGACCCTCTCAATCCTTTTAGCACCTCCCATTATCTCAATGCGCCCCAGGTATGGTTCAAAGTAGCTGAGAACACTTTCAGCGAGGTCGAGGAAGGTACTGAGTCGTGAGTCATGGGGCATATGTTCTGAGAGATTGGTGAGGAGCACAGCCACATTAAAGCCAATATCCTTGGCAGGCTCATGGAAGCGTTCCACAAACTCCTTATAATTAAACATATCATTCTCATCAGCCTCTGCACAGGAGAGAAGAAACTCAATCTCTGACTGGGAGTACTGCTTTTGATTCTCCATGGACTTTTGGAATTCCTTTTTGGAGATTACGCCCTTGCTTTCAGGATCATATTCTTTGAAGTTGTCAGAGGTAGTCAGGTCCTTCAGTTTGAGGAACATGTCGAAGAACTTCAGGATCATCTCCACGTTGCTAGAGGATTCCACCAAGGTGTCCACCATCTGCTTACCAATTGTTCCATTTACCACGTTTCCTGTGGAACAGCAGCAAAGGATATTGACATGCATGGACAGTGTAATCATGCCACCATTCACCACCTTACAGCCTGTATAGAAAAGCTATCAACAATTTGAATCAGTGATTAATGAAAACATGAAGAATCTGACCATTGAGATAACAGCAGCTGCTATCACTAACAACAATTTTTAATCCTCATTTCCTGTTTTTCTACCATATAGCCTAACCTTCCAGAAGAGACAACAGCATGACTATCATATCCTTCTGCAAGTCCAGCAGTTCCTTCAGTAGCTTGATCTGGCTTGAGTCCTACAGAAAAACAGAAACCATACAGGTAGTCTTGTATTTCAAAACTGCAAGCAGACAATCACATTTAAGCATTTAATAAACCTAATTTGAAAGGTGGGTGAAATTCAGGCTATTTTTCAAAAGATTAGTCTCATCTGGGCAGTGCCATCCATCAGCACATGCTAATGTCATTCTATTCATCAGGAACAGGTGGCGGGGAAGGCCTGACTCAGTTTTGGGCTACCTCAAAGCCCAGCTCCCAGCAAGAAATAAAATGTAGGCCAACACTTTACTCAGCAAAAACAAGTGTGCTCAGACTGTCCTGTTGAGCAAATTCAATCTGTGAGGTCTGCTCTAAACGGTAGTGAGATTTATGCTCAGAAAAACCTTGGCCACTTGGGCCACATGCTATAGGAGTAATGTAATAAGTGTACACTGCTTCTGATAACTGAAAAAGACCCCCTGTTTAAGAATTGTTCAAAGGGAGACATCTAGTGGCAAGTTTGTAGAAAATACACTGCTCCATTTCAAATGTTTGTAGTTAACTACTGTATTGATTTATTATACTCTGTTCCATCTATGGTAAAGCCATAGAAAAGATAAGAAAAGAATAAGAACAATACCTGTGACAGCTTCATCTGCATGTTGGCAAAGACATGTAGAAAACCCACCACTGCGTCCCACAACCTGCTGTGAGCCAAACTTTGCTGGTTCCCAATACAGGGGCCCTGCAGCAGAAAGGTTTACCACAGTTGTGTTCATTATGGGTTCAAGTTCAATACGAGACAAACTTGTATATTACTACAAGAGGCACTGCCATAACATCCCATCACAGGGGCATGTTAGTATTGTGAAAAGAGCACAAACAATAGTTGAGGATAACCCCTAATGGCATGAGAAGCGGGGGTGGAAGCCCATACCTGGATGTACTCGGTGAGGGAATTGAAAATCTGTCGGGCTACGGCCAAGGCTTTGGAGAAGTTACGTTGGCCAGTTTCATCCATGACATCCTTTCCAGAGTAGTACCAGTAAAAATCGCTGATGGATTCCTTTAGGGACAGAGGATCAGAGCTATGGAAGTGAAGCAACCACTGCAGTCTGTGACTGGAAAGTGTTTTCCTAGTTATGCGCTTTACCTGCAGCCGAAGCAGATAATCCACGGTGCTGATGATGATGTTAACGGTGGTGGTGTTTCCAGTTTGAGTACGCAGGAAATTCTGGAAGTCTGTGCAGTTATGAGAAAAGGGAGGAGGAAAAAATGACCTATTCTAATGATTTAATGTACCTGATAAAGACTGAATTACATGACTTGGGATGAGATAAAAAAATCTTCCTATGTTCTCCAGTTCATAAAGCCTAAATTTTTCTGCCACATTTAGCTGTGGTAGTTGGGAACATTTAACTAAAAAAACCCCTTGTGCATAAAAATGGTGTTTAGTAATAATTTTCACAGGGTCTGGCTAAGTTGTACCTGGTACCTACCGTTATTGTGACCTTCACAGAGAAGTTGCAGGAACCTAAAGAGATCCTTTGTGAAATCATCGTTCTGCAGTACCTTAGAGCCTTTGGAGACAGAAGTGTTCTTTGATTAGCACTGGGAAGAATCTTAGACCTCATAGGTCTGAGGAAATCTGGCACAGGCAGGTAATTCTAGCAAAACGTTGACGTCCAGCTTTTGCTTTGTAAGCATGTGAGCTTTGTAGGGTAAGCTTAGAACTACCGCTACAGATCAGACTGTATCACTACTGGGGGAGTAACAGTAAAGAAACCGCATTGCAGGGGTTTGTCCTTTCTGATTCACACATACAGATGTGTATTCATTTGTATTAAAGTACCATTTTTATTATTTCTGGTTAGTATTGTTATAACAGGAAAAGGTTTCCACACAAATCACAAGCACAAATTTAGTATAGAGGGTGAGTCAGTTGGAGTCTGTGTCTATGTCTACACAAACTACTCTTAGCATGCATGTTTTCCTGCAGATCACAGCAGGACTAACACATCCAAGACAGGGAGGAAAGGGGATGGGAGTGCAGAAGTTGTAATGCCAGCATTCGGGACGGCAGCATTGCGAAATGAGGAGAATCTAAACCGTGTATTTACCCTGCTCACTCACGTTGACTGCGACCGATGAGAAAAAAAATGACAAAGAAGAAACAAACAAACAAAAAAAAGCAGACATAAGCAAGGGAGAAGACACTGAATTTCAATAAGAAGTAAGAGAGAGAAAATTGACATCACTTTCCAGTATAGAGACATTGACATGCGCTTAAGAGAGTCTCAAGTACAAGTTCTGCACAGATCGGCAGGTGTTTGACTGGAGGTGAAATACAGTACAGGACTCAAGTCACCATCACTTATGCCTGATTTAATGAGGTGGGAAAATGACGAAGAACACATAACACAATTGTCTATGAAAACAGATGTCAAAGAACCCAATGAAATATCTTCTGTGAACAGATTACTAATGTTTTTTTTTTTTTTTTTTTAAGCTGCTACTCTTAACAGGTGGTGCGGACATAGATAAACTCCTGAGGGTAAGTGAGGATGGCATGGTGATGAGTATTTCCGTCAAAAAGAAAAATGCAACGGGATCAGCTAATGCTGATTGGTGTGCCTGCATCCCCAAGCCCCTTAGATGAGCGGTGTGATGAGATCAATTTCAACAGGGCAAGTGCATGGAACACGGCTGGCCTGGTATGAGCCAAGCTCTGTAAAAGTGCCCCACATCCTGACAGAGAAATATACTGACAGTGCAATGAAATCTGGCTGGAAGAAGACAGACAAATGGCACTGAAGGGAGTTTTGGAGACTGCAGGGAGGGTCTGTATTGGTTGAAAAACGTCAGCTACCCAGCGGCACTACACTAAACCCTTAAATGACAACTTCACTGGCAAGCTCAAGCTGTAGCATGTTTTGTTTCTGCCAGGTATCAGAGGGCTGCTGCATTGTATTAAAGTGTCAGGAGTGTTCCATTCAAAATGTTAAGCAACCTTTTCACAAAATTCATATGAGCAAATATAAGTCATCTTCTCCGGAGGACTACAGTTATGTTTAATGAAAAAATGTGCTTAATCTATAGATATTTTTCTTTAGAATTGCTATTCCTCATAAATAACATTTTCATTCCAATACTGTGCCTTTCCAAAGCTATTCACTAAGCACTTCATCAAAAAAATATGAATCAAAATTAATGATTCATGTTAATCTTCTAGCTCATGTGACAGCCCTTTAAAAGTTAATATATTAATTGTTATATATGAATCCATGGTTTGAGCCATGATTAAAGCCAGTTCGTTTAACCTCTGTGCTTCGTCTATGAGTGTCACAACTATTTAAATGTGGTGTGATTTCTTGAGTTGAATCTTTACCTGTAGACAAGACAACAAAATGTTAATGAGACAACACGGACCACTGTCTGTAGGGCAGGCAGTAAGGGTGTGCCACGAAAAGAAAAAATGCATTACAGGGATAATGCAGTTTTATACTTGTTTCTGCCGTTGTGCAACTCAGTCCTTGAAGATCAAAAGAGAGTTACCTGCTAAATTGGGATCTCGTTATTATGGTATGTTATGGTCGCCAAATCCGTATCTATGGCTTTGCTTAGGCTGCAGTGCTCAGTAGCTGTAAAAAACCATCATGTGCTGGCAGTAATATATAAAACTAATTTACTGCATTTGATTAAATAAGTTACACAACAGATGGTAGCTCAAGTTGCTAGTAGCCAGACTGATTACAGAAGAATTTGGCTCAGGAAGCAGTTTTCTATTTGGTGCCTTTGTAAGTTTGAGCGTAAGGACTCTGAGGCTCTGAAATGTGAAGTACAGTCAGAAATTATAACAGGGGCAACTAAGACAGACTTATACAGAGGCACCTAAGATAAACCTATAGAGGAACCTAAGACAGACCCATAGAGAGGCAGCTCTTCCATCAGTCTCCTGCCCTGGGTGGTTCCCCACACTTACTTGAACCTTCCTCAGTCACCATTCCCAGACCTTCTGCTTTGTTCTGCCTTTCAAATGCATTCAAATCCAGGACACTGAAGATTAAATAAAATACATAAAAAATTATATAGAATCAGTCTGAAGAAAGCAAACTACAGTTTGCTCCATGTGGAAAACCCCGCTCTTCTGATTGACAAACAGGCCCACGGGACACTTGGTGGCTGGAACGGAGCCCATTTTAGCGGCACCCTTGGGATCTTCCAGGATGGCAAACCCAGCAAGTCACAAAACAAGTTAGGCACTCTAACATAAACTAAACATGAGCCACAAGAGCAAGACTGCTGCCCTAATCTCCCTCCCCACTAACACACAATGAGCTGCTTTATATCTAGGAAAACTGGTTCATGGCACAGAGGACCCCCAACCTCACGCATCTCCTGAAACATCCACAGGCTCCATGTTTCTGACACTCCTATACTGAGAGAAATCAAGACCAAGGGTACAGCACCTGCAAGACTGCATCAGTCCAGATAAACTCTTGAAGAATCCAGCATCTCTTTTCTCCTTTAGGTAATCCAGCATTTTCTGCAAAAGGATAGGCACAGATTTCACTAAATATAATATGACGCTAGAAAATATACAACGCACAAAGAGGAATAAGATTTAAAATGTAGGGTAAAGGGTGAAACGTCTTTCTGTAGTTAACACTGTCACTGTCTGTGAGCATCTGTACCTGCTGGACAAGCACGTTTCCCCCGTTGAGAATGGAGATGCCCAATTTCAGTGTGACTGTCACCATGGGACCCAGCCTCCCTGAGGAGACCAAGGAGAACAGCCTTGTCAAGTACACCCCATGTGGACTATTTGTGCACATGTGCCTCTTCCTGCCCGTACCTTTACTGGCACTGATCATTTGCAGAACCATCTCAGCCGCCCCTCTGTCATGCAGCCTGGCCTGCTGGTAGAGAGTCCTCTGCTTCTCCATCTCCTTCTCCTACAGCCCCCAGGCACATGAAATGGTAGCATTGGACTCAGACTGTGCTACAGCTGTTCTAACAAACCTGTTCTAACCACAGAAATATTTACCTCAAAGGTCTTCTCTTTTTCCTCTTCCTCTTCTTCTTCTTCACTTTCAGCACAGCTCTAGGGAGGAAGAACTTATAAAACTGCTGAGCTTGGCCACCCCATTAAAGGTACTGTATTATCTTTTCTTGTTACCTTTGCCATCATGTCAGCATATGCAATGTATAAAGGGTCCTCTTCCAAGTAACTGGAGGGAGGAAAAATACTAATAAATGAGACGCAAAGGCAAGTTAACAACAGATCATATAGGACACAATCTCTGAGCTTGTGTGGGAATGAGCTGTGAGGCCTTATGCATCATGTATCTGTGTGCATACGTAGCCTGTAGCCTATGCCCTGGTTGTGTAGACATGTGTCAGCGAAAGTTTGTGTCTGTCTATGCAGAATTTGGGAGGGTTTACAAGCACCTCACCTCCGTTCTGTGAGTGCATTGTGACTGAAATGAAGGATAAGCTGATGAAGAGGGTCTGGCTGCACCTCTGTTTCCTCCTCCTCTTCCTCCTCCACCTTCATCTGGGTCTTCTGCACACATATCCAGAGCCATCAACATTTTTTAAACGGCCTCTCAGACAGAATTCTGTGAATCGTGTTTTTTCACTTCTCTGCTGAATAGCATTCAGTGAAATTAATTCTGATTAATTAAACCCTCTTAAGCTGTTTTCTGGTTCATGGAATACCATTAATATCCATATTTCCAAGTTGAAAAATACATCATAAATCTCAGGAAAGCTTCACTACAATCTAAACAAAACAAACTGCACACATAGATGCCAAAGCAAAACAACTAGTAACTACAGTTTTAACTACTCAATTTGGTGCACCATGCACAGAGACCTGCATCATTACGTTTAAATAATTATACATTATATGACATGAATAACTTACCTTTGAAAAATGGATCTACCTTGTTTAGTTAAATATATGCTACTTTGTGAGGCTGATTCCAATCAAATGAGAGCTTTGATATGATATCGGGAGTTTCTGTAAAGAGGAGGATAGAACTGGATGCTCTTACATGCATGCACATACAGTATATTCACACACAGCCTCGATGAACATTCAGTGAGTTGACACTATAACAAAAAAGGTCATGAGTTGTCAAGCATGAAATTATGACAGCTATCGATTAATTCCCCAGTTTAAGGCACATGGCTCATAGATGAGAACGACAGAAGTTACATGAGTTAGATGAGAGGCTACCTATGTCATGTGATTTCAAAGTTTTCACTGTTATTAAAAGAAAAAAAAAATATATATATATCTTCATTAAATTTGATTTAGTCTTTTTTTTGGCTGTGTGTGTTGGGGTGATATTTGCTTCGGTTACTAATCAAGCATAGCCACGGAGCCAAGTATCAAGTTCTGATGATGAAATTCTCAACCTAAAAACACTTAGTATTTTCTAGAAAGAACTGCATAGGTAATTAAGATGATCTAAAAATGATGTGGCGATGACAATAATGTAGACTGCAACAAATTTACGAAAGAGACTTCCATAAATTTCCATGGTTAAGTCAAAGCATTGGGGACCAATGCCCTGTGGTCACCGTAGGGAGACGGGGCCATATTACTAGTGAGCTCACAGTTTGCGCTGACATTGAAGAGAATGTCATGCTGGCCAGAGCTGCAACACTGAGCCGGAGCCAGACACGAATGACAGAGACAGCAGGCACACGGGGGCAGGCAGGTGCGTTTCCCGCGGCCCAGCTGATAACTGCGCTTGCGAAATGCTCGGCGGTGGGGGAAGGGGGCGGCCCACGATGCACAAGAGGCCGGAGCCGCAGGGCAGGTACTTACTGCCAGGTCCTGCACTAGGTTCTCCTCAAAGGAGTACGTCTCTGTCTCTATCCAAATTTTCTGATAGCCCATGAGGAAGAGGTTAATAGAGCGATGCCTGGGAAGGGGGGGAGAGGAAGATTAGGAGGGGTTAAGGGCTTAAGGTAGGAAGGGAAGACTGTTCGGACCAGGGTGAGCTGGACCTAGGTGGTTAATGGTTAGTGTGAAACACTGGCTCATCTAACTGGTCGCCAACACTAAAAAGTGGGACATTTCAGACACTAGTCAAACACCCCCTAGGCAACAAAATTTATATATAATATATGTAACAATACCCCCAGTTTTAAATTTTAAGTACATTGTTTAATTACACTCATGCTAAAAAGTAACTTGTGCTAAAAATCCTGGTCTGGATTTGTACTCTCTGGACCTGAAATCTCCACCTCCTGTGTTAAGTAATAATTAAAATTGGGGGGGGGGCTGGGGGAACATGACATCTCTAACACCCTGAATCAATGACTAGAATTCAGCTTGTAAATAGCAGCACCCTCGAGTTTGCCGGTTGACCAGTTAGAATCCCACTGAATTCAGTATATGGAAGTTATAATACAAACCATGGCTGGAAGGGGAAGGGGGGGTACGGGTCACAGACGCCGGGTCTCCAAGTCATTACGTTACCGTTAGCATGGAGAGCAGACTGTCATAGTCTGTGGTCTCATGCATTTTTTCCAGCCAAAAGTGTCGATAGGAGTTCAGGAAGTAATTGTTATTTTTGTGCCTGAAGAAAAGGTATTGTCATAGAACAGAGAAGAGGACGTGTCAAGACAGGGAAACGAAAGGGGGGGAACCATGGTTATTAATACCAGAACATGGAATCATCAGAAAGACATTTAATATACAGTATAAAGGTCTTTAATATTTAAGGTTGAAGGGCATTAGCTATGAATAAGAAAATATAGGTATGAGGATGACAAACAAGTCTGTGTGGAAAAAGGAAAACCTTAAAATCTGGAGATTAAACGTTCCGAAATGAAAACCAAGTGCTAGCTGCAGATTACACTCTCACTCCGCTATACTTCATCTCATAATGAAAGGAGACAGTACTGATGTACCCTCAATTACTCACAATATGCGAACAGCACCTGGGCCAATAATCAGCAATGAATACTGGTTCTACCCCCCACTGTTTTTGTTCAGCTCTAATTGAATTGCAACAATTTTCCGTTCCAAGAATGTTAACCAAACATTACGATTAAGGCATGGAAAACTTTAAAGTGTCCAGTTTTGCTGATGTTCCCAGAACATTATCTCACTGCTATAACTACAATTAAGAATAATAACGTACAAACAAATACAGGGCATGACACAGCAGCAGGTAGCCCTGTGGCTTTTCACCCCTAAGGTCATGGGTTCAAGGCTGGATGGCGTAATAGTTTTATTATAAAACAATACTTTTCAACATTATGTTAAGATGACATTCAGGTAATAATGTTACCTTGCTATTACACTGGTCAACAAATTTTTACAAATGTCATGTTACTGAAATAAAATTAGTAGTTTTCTATCAATTTTTATGTGCTCAACATGAATATGACCGTCAAAATGCAAAATTGGCTCTAGTTTTTTTGTAATCTGCAATAATTAATTAATTAATAATTAGTGTTCTGTATTGTAACTAAATGGATAAAATAATAACAGTTTTATGTAACAGCTTAAACTGTATCCCACGAAGTCTGAAATATTTTAAATGCTCAACATCCGACTGGGCTTTATATAGTACACTGCTGACGTCAGCTTACTTTAGCAGCCGCCTGGCAGTAGTACTGCATTGCATCAGAAAATCTGGATGATGTGTGCATGATGGTATTATGCAATGTGATGCAATATCACTTCATTCTAGGCTTATTTAGGATGTTGTTACAGTCCTACTGGATAAATTTACACGGTGAAACATAGAAAATGAACTATATGAAATATCTTCAAAACGAGAGCCAATAAAAAATTTTCATGGTCATACTCGTGTTCAGCACACCGACATACTATGGATTAGGACCTTTTTAAGTTGACCTGTGTTGTCGACAGAACCTTTCTTCAAATGTATAAAGTGGAAATAACGTTCCATTAACATTACAGTACGAACATTCGTTGCCAATTTTGAGAAGACCTTTAAACAGGGATGCACGATACCGATACCAGCATCGGGTATTGGGCCAATACTGCGCTCATATGCTCATACTCATACTCAAAAATTATCCAATACCAAGAATCGATACCACTTGGTTGCAACATTACATTAAAACTCGAAGCCATGGCATTTATGAACATATTTTAGGATGAGGGGTGACGACAGAAGTAAAGGAGACTGTAAGCTCTGTTCTGCTTAAGTGTCAGGAAGAGGAAGGGACAGCATGTCATTTAACACAAGTAATCTGAACAAACATCTAGAGACACTCCACAGTGCAGTTGCACACGGAGTTTACTAATGTTAGCAGGGAAAGACTGCAACAACAAACTCTAGTGGAAATTCTGGAGCATATTCTGAGAAAATAAAACTGAAGCGTTATATGTACCTAACATTAAATAACTAAAGTTATTTAATGTTAGATATAGCTAATGCTTCAGGTTCAATCACCAATATAAGTACACCTGGGTGTACGCTTTTCTTCGCTCCTATAAAAAAAAGAATGTAACCAAGTGGACCAATCACAGTTCTTGTGGTCTGCATCACCGTGACATGTAGTTACATTTCTGGGGAGGTGCACGGTAAGCTAATACAGTTTCGATGCTATATACGAGTGTGTGTGTGTGTATGTGTGTGTGTGTGTATATATTGTAGTAATTGTAGTAATTTGATTCAAAACAGAGTGGGGGAAAAAATCTCATGGTGAATTTGAATGAAA
>JAODKC010000028.1:265723-299262 GCA_026777985.1 Mormyrops attenuatus | reverse complement strand
TATGGGTTACAGTGTCACAAATGACACTTCATTGGTAGGTTCCATGGCAATACAGGCTCACTGGTGTTTTTTTTTTTCGTCGGGTTTTGGGTCATTATCCACGCATATTTTTGCGGGTTGGATCTCCTGACGGGTCGGTTTGGGCCAGGTGTTAAAAAAAGTTGACCTGCGCAACAGTATCTGTACACTGCTGAGAGCATTAGTGGCAGAGTGGTCATCACTCTTCATTTAGTCTCTTAGTAAATCATTTCCCATTATTTGCTATTTTGATATATGACACTCAAAAAGAAATATGTGCTATAATATCATGCATGGTAAGATCTCTAGTGATGATAATTTTGGACCCCCCTGGTCTATGGCAAAATATGGTCGTTTAATGCCATACTGTAATTAAATAAGCAGAAGCCCAAGAACAGTCTTGACTCTTCCCACCCACCAGCAATCCTCTTCATCCAGGAGGCCTCGTCGATGCCCAGGTTGCTGTTGAGAATCTTGAGAATGTTGCCCAAGATGACGCTAAGATGCTCTGAAGTTACGGTGGTGCAGCAGGCGACAGAGCTGCCCTCAGGGGTATTTTCTGGCCCCTTCTCCCACCAGTAGGAAAGGTAACTGCAGATCATGGGCAGCACCACCTCTATGACATGAGGCATCTCTGTGTAACGTGCCCCAGACTCTGACATGTCATTGATGTCAGACATTAAGCCATCAAGACGAGGAATCTCCAGACACATCTCTTCCACTGTATCTGGCATGGCTAGAACTAGACGCATAGAGAGAAAGTGGCTTTACCAAACAACAAAAGGGGACAGAATGAATTTGCACGCAAGCACAAAGGGATACTCACTGGCACGCTCACGAGGGGACTTTGTGTTAAAGACTGAGCTGGGGTTGTGCATGTTTAGCTGGGGCTCCAGAAAGGCTACAGGCATGGCTCCTGCGAGAGTAGCCAGACACTCCCCCAGAGCAGGAAGCTGCCTGGGGAATGAGACACAGCTGTTTCACACCACTACACTTTGCTACAGTTGCATGCTTTGAGAAATGCAGTATTTGTAATATCTTTATATCCATCAGATCATCGGAAAGGTTGATTTACCTTGTAGCTATTAATAAATCAGTACGCTAAACTATGTTATATTACAACACAGTAGCTGTACAACCAGTCTGCTTTTCCTACAAAAGGTTTGCTGTACGTTCGCTTCACCTCTCTACATAGATGTTCTTTCCAGTTCCCAGCGAGTACAGGCTAGTCAGGATACGGTAGCAGGACACCTGGACATCATCCACTAAAACACACAATGATGCACACATCTTTGAAAACAATCTCTGCTTAATGCAATATAACACTATGGCAATGCTTGAAGTTCAGGGACTTCTATCTACGAAATTTTGTGTTTATGGTCAGACCTATGAGAATCCTGAGAGAAAGTCAATGCATCAATAACTGAATAAGACTGAAGTGCTGGGACTTCAAAAAAAAAAAAAAAAAAAAAAGGGTCGACGTACATAGCAGGTCCACCCCAAACTGGTGTTGGGTGATGTGCTGGAAAAGGGCCGTGAGGATTGGCAGAAGGGCCACTGTGGTGTAGTTGATATTCTGGGAGACACCCTTCATCTGGCTACGAGAATGTGTGAACTTCCCCAGCTTCAGGTTTTCCAGCGTCTTCTCCAGGTCCTCTGCGGCATTGTCAAAGAAGGTCCGCAGCCCCGCCTTCACCAGCTCTGAGCCGGACTTCATCACCGTCCTGAGGGAGTGAAGAGTGCAGACACCCACAAAATCCATTACACAAGTAACACTGCACAATATTGTGTTTAAGACAGGACTCATACATTTATGCTGATATAAAACTCTAATTTATGGAAGAGAGCTTAGTTTTAGTCACTATGCATAACAGTACACAAGCAGTGCAGTACACAGAAGAGGAGAAACAGATGACTGGAGCCTAGATCTATAGCAAATGCAGAGGGAAATCTACATCATGCACACATGGTTCTATATGCTGTTCCTTTAAATATAATCAGGACTGTACACGAAACTTGGTATGTCTGACACTTTTGACACAAAAGAGGATCAGGTGTACTAGTCTAAATCATGGATTCGGTTCACAACACAGAAGCATACCTGGTATCAAGAGTGTGTGCCAGGATGTGGAGACAGCTTACCATGGTGGCTGAATCGCTCCCTTAGGGAAAACAAAACCAAGAGGGAAGTCATGTCAGTTCCTTAAAGCGGACAATGATGAAAACTGTGCGTGTAAAAGAGAGGCCGAGGCATCCATCATTTCCCTTACCAAAAAGAGAAATCCTGTGCCTGACAAGAGCTGCCAGTTTACAGAAAAGGCTAAAAAACAGTGGAGACCAAGAAAAGAGCTGTGAGCAGATACACAGATACACAGGGAGTGAGATTTATTCAGGTCACAGTGACAAAGAGTGACTCTTTGATGGGTCACAGAGCACTCTCATATATGAACATACACACACACACACACACACACACACACACACACACTCTCACAGTCATTTGGAGTTGCCAATTTAGAAGACCCAGCAGAATTTCTTTGGACTGTGAAGAGAACAAAAGAAAAATAAAGGGACACATGCAAAGTGCTGAGGCCAGAGTGAAAGTTCAATGTTGAAAATGCCCATCCTCAAGCTAGAGCATCTTGGCAGCAATACCTAGTTATTGTATTATATACAGTATGGCGAGCCTGAGGGATTATAAACACATTGTGTCAGTCACTGGTGCAGTGTCTGAGATGATACCTGGTGACCATCTCCTTCTCTTTGTTGGAGGCATAGCCACTGCTACTCAGGTTCTTGCTAGGAGATGAAAGAAAATAGAGACTGTGGTTCTTGAAGTACTGGTCTATTAGCGGGAGCAAGACCTGTTATCCAAGAATGGGCAGACAAGAGGAGACAAGAACACATGAATGGTAAAGTATTAAGATAACCCTAAACACAGCAGAGAAACAGGGAGCAGAGAACATATCATTCTAGCAAATAACTATATAACTTTTAAATTTAAATAATGAGTATGTGATAATTGTTTTTGAATTAGTAGAACTAGTGGGTCTATCTTACTTTTGCAAAGAATTTGATTTCCTGCTCATGTGGAGACTTATCAGTCTTGCCACTGGTGGCCATGGCCTCTGAAACAAGAAGATCAAAAGTCAATAATCACATGCAGTGGGGAGATGAATCCCATAAGGCAACAGACACCACCTTGGTAAGCGACCAGACTGTATTCAGGTAATAACACCCTCTACACAAGGGGGGGCTCCTCTGGTACCACAGCTTTCCATCTATACATGCGAGAAAATTCCAAAGGGTTCACAAGCATTATCTGGAGATCTGAATGAAAGCCTCTTAAAAAATAATCTGATCCAGGTTGTCTGCAGTGTCGGGGAGTAACTAGTTACATGTCACGGCATAACGCAATGAAATTATGAAATAAATGTAATTGTAATCCGTTACATTTACTGGGAAAAAAATATGCAATTAAATTACAGTTACCAATCAAAATGCTGGTAATTACAAAGGGGTTACATCTTAATATTTTCTTTTTGGTAAAAAGCTTATGTATTATATAACATTCATTTTGTTGCTTCGCAGCATGCAGAAATGCCTTATTTTGGAATATTTCCAGACAATGCGGGTCAGCAAAGCCATTAGGATATTTCAGCTTTACTGTGCAGTTTAAAACATCTGTTATACATTTGTTAGAAAAGTAATCAAACAGTAATCAAATGTAACAAGTACTCATTACTTTGATGAAGTCATCAAAATAGTCACATTACTTTACATTACATTACACTACAGTTTTAATAACATAACTAGTGTCTGTATCTGTAACCTGTTACACTTCAAAACTATCCATCCCAACACTGGTTGTAATAATAAGGCCTAATGTGCTCTAAATCATAATAATAAGATAGGTCTTTCTTGTTAATGGCCACTGTAACTGTACTCAGTCACCCACCTAAGTGAGCGATGAACTCCTGTGCGGAGTCCACGTATTTCAGCAGTTTTTTCAGAAATTTGTAGGCGAAGCGCCTCTCCATGGAGGAAGAGTCCTGCTCCATGTCCTTCAGGCCTCTATGGCACAGAGGGAAACAAGATGATTAAAGACATATTGAAATAATCATTAGGGTATTGATATGCGTTTCAACTTTACACGCTAGTCAGCTATTCACTGGGCCTTCACTCATTTACCAAGCAGACTCTTATTCAAATGGCTGAGGACCATAGTCATTGTAAGGTTCTGAATGTACATCTGATAAGATGGTGAAAGTTGCAGACTGGACCTTGTGATAGCGTATCCATTAACTTGCAGGAAGCGGAACAACTCCTGGGACTTCTCCCGATCCCGGGCCTTCTCTTTGGCCGTCAGGGTGTCATAGGGCACCAACAAGGGGTGTGTCCCACCTCCTGGGCAGAACAGATACAGCCAATCCCAGTCAACGTGACAAAAAAACAAAGGAACAAAAGGAGATTGTGACAGGAAAGCGAATGTCCTACAGAGACTGATTTTCACGATGAAATGTCACAAAATACCATACGATCATTTCCCTTTTGGAACTGTCAGTTTCTTATATAGGCAATTTCAGTAAATGGCATTTTCATCCTGGTGCTGATAATAAACTGTGTGAGGAGCCACTGTTTCCCAGGGGTCTGCGATTTGTGTCAAAAGGCTTTGGACTAGGCCTTGTCAGCCGCATCAGAACAGATGGTGTGCTGGAACAAATCCATGGCTCACAAACTAGAAGAGACTCTCAGATCGGAAACACTCTCTCTGTCGCTTTTGCTCCATTCTACACCTTCATAGGACTGCAGGCACAGGACCAGGCAACAGCACAACACTAAAGTTCCAGCAGTTAGTTGCATATGCAAAGGAATATGGTACCTCTGCTTCCAAGTTCAGCTTTCTTTTTCTTTGCCCAAATATTGTGGTAGTTTTCTGCTACAACCTCAACCATGCCCTGCAATGAAAACACCATGTAGTTTGGATGTAAGTGCACAGACTTGTACAATGTTGTTTTTGCTATAAATAAAACATTTGCAAAACAATGTACTATCAAATTTGCAAAATCATCTGCATTTAAAATTTCATCAATCATTATGGGGACACCCAGCCCCCGATCAGCATAAGTGGTTAGAAGATGAATGGATGGATGAATGGATGGATTACGGTGATATTAATGCTAAAAGCATCACCTACTCCAGAAGCACAAGAACAGAGATAATACCACAAAGGAAAAGCAAGTCTATCTTTACTTTTCACAAATTCTGGTCAGATAGTTTCTTCTATACCGAGATCAAATCATGTCAGAGATGACATATAGATGCGGGTAACACTAAAAGGAAAAATGGAGATTGGCTTGTAATTAGCTACGTCATGCAGACCTAAATTAGATTTAGTAGGGGATTGATTACAGCAGTTTTAAGTGACTTGGGAACATATCCAAAATGACTATATCTTTATATTATACAACATAGGTTTTCAAAATACAACAAGGAGTTCTCTCATTGACTTTTCTGGTATGTGATCCAGTAACTGCCTTATACCCTGCGGTGCCTGGGATATTCTCCAGGTCCCCCATAGCCCTGTCCAGCATAAGCATTTGGAAGATGGTTAGATGGATGGACTGATCAATCATTATGCTTTTACCATTATTACTCTTAATTAAAACTTGGCAATGAGATTTGTCACAGAGTAATACATTTAAGTGCTAAGAAATAAAGACTTTCATGCTAACCTGTAACTCTCTTGACAGAAGTACATTACTCATATCCACTGGACACGGGCTGTAGCCATTTCCCTGCTAAAATTCAGACAATGGTTACTAGAGATGCACGATCAACAGACACTATAAACCAAGAACACATTTTAAAGGTAAAAGAAAGCAGATTGTTACAGCTCAACAGCATTATCGCAATAAATGGCAGGAGTGATGAAAGAGAGATAATGAATCCAAAGGTAGCACTTCAAAGGCCGGAAGTACACAAGCATGGGTGAGCATGCACACACCGACACAGTCTTCTCAAGCTTTTAGAGATGCCCTATTTCAGTTTTGTCTATGTAGTTAATTGAGATGTTCATGCGGCCTGATGGATAAACGCACAAGAGATATTTGGCATGAGAAATACATGTACAGCATACAATGTAAAACAGAAAACAGCGTTTACCTGAGAGGACTGGGAAATCCTACGAAGCTTCTCACTCTCCCGCTGCTGGACCATGGCTTCGCCCTCCTTGGTCCTCTCAATATTCCAGCCCATAGCTAGCATGCTCTTCAGAGACTCCTTAACAGGCCAGCGATAAACCTCCCTCTCCTGGCATAGAGATGCACACACTCAGTTTCTTTCTGAGTCCCTTGACACACCTGTCCCAGCAGAACACAGCTGGCATGTTACGTAGCGGATGTCCATACCAGTCAAACTCTGCTTGGTCATACCTTCTCTGGCAGAGACTTGTAAGCCTTCAGCAGAGGGTGTGTCTTGGCCTTCTCGTCTACCATCTCCCCAAACTTCCAACCCAAGGTCAACTGAATATTTACAGATAATAAATTAAAGCCACCCACAACACTTAATGGAAACCATTTCTTTTTTTACCCTCGCTGTCAACTCTGTTTTCATTCAAAGGTGTAGCACAAGCATCTACAGTAAGTGACAATAGTCATGAAATGAAACATTTTCCTTCAAATACCAAATGGAAGGCTGTTATATATTCAATATAAAGTCAGATTGTATATGATCAAACTGATGCAGGCACACCCGAAGTGGGACTAACCTCCACTGCCCACCTACCTTTTCTGCAGCCCATTTGTCATGACAATGCTCTGCATATTTGTTGGCAACATATTCCAGCTTCTCTGGAAGCGAAATGCTGAAAATACATTTAAAAATAAATACACTTCTTTGTTCCAGCCAAATACTAATTTGTAATGTAGACATATAAACCTTTACAAACTCATACTGGTACTCTAAAGAGCTACTGGTAAAAACTTGGCCGTTTAATATTAGTATCAATTACTGTGTTTAATTTATTATTAAAAAGTCTCAGGCGGTCAAAGAAGATGATGTTTAAATGATGTTTGTGTGAAACTATGATATTATGTCTGTCATGTGTTAGCTTAACCATTTTAAATCCTCTCCTAAAATCACCCCAGTATTTGCAGTAACCATCCAATACACCCATGTATTTTTTGACTCTACCACTAGCATAGCATGTTTGGCTAATCAATACCTCACCGACCAACTTAACTATTAAAGTTTGTGAGTTGAGCTGGTGGTGAAAATTAACAAATACGTGGAACGGCTGAGATGCTCCTGAGGAGAGGTTTGAGGACTGAAGTGGTGTTCATCTAGCCATCCAACAAGATATCAGTAACTTTTTTGGAAAAGAGGATAAATTCTTATTACTTTTTGTTGTGTTATGTCGATTGTATGTTCTAATGTTAAACTGTGCTCTTTTGAGTAAATATACACTTACTGCCCAGATAAATAGCTTTGAACATTTTGACTGGCTAAGACTTCTGCGTTGTACTGAATATGACAGAAGGGAGAGCAGAATGGTGGCTGAGATGACCGGAAGCTCTGTGCTTTCAGGGCGCTGTCAACGGTGTAGACTTGGGTATGGAAGGTAGAGGTATGGAAGGTATGGAAGGTAGAGACAGTATTGTGGGAGTGGTGTGTGTTTAAGGGAGGGGTGGCGATTTGGCCGATTTGGTCCATACCAATGCTGAAACCAAACCTACGCAGCACAGTCCCACGGGACTCACTTAGCAGTGTTGATAGGTTTGGGGTCAAAGTTGCCCTGGGCATCCACTGAAGCCTGCTTCTCCAGGGTGGTGCTAATGGATGAGTCCACATAGTCAGGCGGCAGTGCTCCGGAGATGGCGCTCAGGCAGGGCATGGCCATTTTGAAGAGCTCCGGGTCGTATTTCTGTCGCAGCAGTTTATGGGAGAGTTAAATTATCAGAAAAGACCAATCAGCTGAGTCTAAAGGAGAATCGCTTGATCCATGCGGCCTGCTGCGAAACGGATTGGGCAGAGGCCAGCTGCTTAATGGACTGCCGTCTTAAAAAGCAAAAAGCAATGAGGGAAAAATCCCATATGCCAGCTGAAATATTTACGTTTTCAGCCTGGATTTTTAGCAGCTTTACCTTTATGTGTGCTTGTAATGTCCTTAAAAAGATTCAGCGTACCATAGCAAGTGTTAAGCTGGAACCATGAAATTTAAACAGGAAATTTTATGGTGTTAGAAGTTATGAATTACAAATATGTCCACTGCATTGTTTGCACAATGCCTGAATTCTTAATACGTATTAAAGGAGCAAGAGACGAGTAAAGAAAACAAACTTTGAAAAAGGAAATTTATACCATGGTTAATAGCATTCTTGGTTAATAATATTTTTGGTTACCTAGAGCCAAATTATTGATTATATTTTAAAAATCAAGAACAGGCCATAACAGACTGACACACTCTGTTTGGCACACATTTCCCAGATGGTAAAGCAATACTATACCTTCTGTGAGAGTGAGTCGAAGATTCCCCAGAACAGCTTCTTGGTAAGAAGAAGCTCCTCCTCAGATGCCATACCATACCCACCGCCTCCTGCAGGCAAGCAGTAGTATTTCCAGCTCTGCTCGTAGTGGTTGGTCAGGAGCTAAAGGACACAAGACAGGATTGGACAGTTACTGTAGTTGCCATGTCACAGTAGTCAACACAGTGAGACTGGATCAGAGCCCAACACCTATCATTTTTAATGAATGCAGATAGGCCTGAACCAGGCCTGACAGCTGTCATACAGCCAGCAGAATGTGAGATGTGACTCTGTTTTCCTCATCAGATGGTGACAGTGTTCTGGATGCGTGTGTTTGTGTATTTCATTCCGGGCCAGCACAGAGACACCCGTACATCAGTTCTACTGAGAGTGACACTTGGTGGTACGTACGGAACCTGCGGTGGCCTGTTATAGCCACCTTGGTTGAGGCGATTGGGAAAGGGGAGCCGTCATAAACACTGCAGGTCCATTCACTTTATCTACCACTGAGTCACCAAGCAGCCACCAGCACCAGCTGACATCAGGAACAAGAGCCAAAAGCAGAACCTCACAGCAAGTAGGTCTCCCATCATGTACTGATTCCTTAAGCTCAGTTTACAGACAGAAGGTGATCTGCCTGTTAAAGAAGCAGTTCTTGAGTACAGTACTCAACTTGAGGTGTTCAGTACTGTTTTTCATATGCAAATAAATCTAATTTATCTGCAAAATACGAGCAATACAATTTTTAAAATTAAATCCTTCACAATCACACCCAATGGGGTGACAGCATGACCCCACAACCTGAGCTTGCATTCTGGCGGCAGGATGAACACATTGACATGTTTCCCCTCACAAAAATACTAAGCACAGCATTATGTTCAACATTCAGCATTAATGATTTCATTCTTGCCCGCAGCTCCCTGGGGCTGCCTGTTTTAAAGTCAGGGCTGCTGACATCTGTTTAACTTGGCAACACCATCTCTGATACTCCTGCCCTTAACGGGGAGCCTTCATAGGAAACAAACTGGCCCGGCATGACAAACAGGAATCGTGTGTACTGTCAAGGTTAGGCAACTAAAACAGGAGACGCTGGAGGCAGCAAGGATGGGGGAAACTCACTTTTAGGGGCATTTTGCAGTACTCCGACAGCAAGGGCACGTCAAAGACGAGGCGGCGCAGAAGCTGCTGTAGCATCGAGGGCCGGAGATGCCTATGGAAAGGCACAATCATGTAACCACCAGGGGGCAACACACCGCGCAAGCAAAGATCTTCGTGATTTTGACAAGTAAAGTGGTCATACTTGCAGATGGCGAGCAGGCACTCCTCAATTGCATCGCGCTGGGCCTTGGTGAGAGAGCGGCCCTTGGAGAGCCGGTAGATGGTGTGCAGGGTAGAGTCGATAAGTGTCGCGTAGTGCTCCGTGCCCGCAAAGTGCGAGGCGCATCGGGTCAGCAGAGGCAGCATCGCAGAGCATATGTATCTGTTCATGGCCAGCGCTGTCTCTGTGGTGCTTAGTGCCTCCTGCAGGTAGAAGCCCAGAACAAAATAATGGAGCCAGGCCACATGCCTGTGAATATCTGCAGTTTTTTGGGCTTTTGTTGACATTTCATTCATGACACCAATCTATCAGCATCCAACTTTATGGAAAATAAACACACTGATGTCCATGCCATCATGAGTAATACCAGAGTATTATACGGAGTACAGTAGCTACTATAACATCCCATGTAAGATTTAAAATATTGTTTTACAGCAGGGAATACTAGTCTAATTTTTTCATTTGTTCAATCTTTTAATCAAACGTTATGTAAACTTTATTGTAAGTCTTCAGCTTACCATTTATGATGTTATTTTATTACTGCGTGAAATCTAAAGCAGGCTTCCCCTGGTGCACTGGGGGCAAGACTGCAAGCATCCTCAAAACGTGTCAACCATGCAAGCCAGTGGTTATGCTCCACGCTTACCGTGTCCAAGGACGCAGAGGCACGCAGGTCAGGCAGGAAGCCCACCTCCAGCAGCTGTAGCAGGAAGCTTTGGTCCTCGATACCATATACACGGTCCAAAAACAGCACCATGGGTGCCTTGTGGTCCGGACAAAAGCTGGCTGACATGTCAGGCTCTGATACAGTTCCATCTGAAAAAAGATGCAAGACAATGCATGGAGCTCCTGGTGCTGTCTCACACTTCAGACAGATACTGAACCAATGTAGGCTAAGTACCTCAGAAGAACTGGAACAAACAATGTTTATTATCTATGACTACAAACATAAACTCCGAGCCTGACCCTAATGCAACAAACTGCACTCACACAACAATTATCATTAAGCGAAATTTAGTTGCCCTACTTGAAACCATAGAAAGAAGGAGTATCACAGGGAACAGATATAAAGTAAAGGAGAGGTGACGGGGTTCCACTAGTCTAGAACATTATGGTACTGGGCGTTAATTCCAGGCAGTGATTTACGGAAAAGAATATTAAGGCTGCAGCATAATAAAGGAAGGGAAATTTTATTGTGATTATTTTCACTGGCTTTGTCAAAGGGCTTTCAGTGATAGTGCTGAGGCCTGGGGCACTGGGGATGGCTGCAGCTGCACTGAAAAAATAGAACAGGACCACCTTCAGTGGGATTAGAGTGATGGAGACAAGAATCCCATTTAGTCATAACAGTGGGTGACAACTGCACCGATTTTTTTGCCAACTTTCTTCAAAGCTTTCATCAGATGAATACCAAAGACTTAGTATTAACGGCACTATGACACAATTACTACGGTTACATAGAGGAATTACTGAGGTTTGAGTGTGACGCTTGATATAGGAGGTAGCCTGCGGTGACTGAAGCAGCCTGGGTGACTGGGAAGAGTGACTAAAGAAGATTAGCCTTGTACCTTTGTTCACTACAGGCATTTTAAGGGGTATACTGATGATCCCCACCAAGTCCTCTGTGGGAACCAGAGATCGCAGGATGGCGCGGATCCGCAGGGCCTCCCCTTTACCCTTGTTGATCAGCTGCTCGGAAAGAGAACACAGTCAGGGGCAGCAAGTCATGGTTCCCTCTGAGGCATCATTAACTGAGGAGAATCACTCCCCGACCCCGAATACAGGACTAACAGCAATGCTGGAAATCAACTATAATCACATCCGAATAATGCTTCAGCTTTGTCACTGTCACAGAAGCTAAAATCAGCCGTCAGTCCCCTGTTTCATCTCCAGATGTCCTCCATATGACTCACATGCATCTCCGGGGCGCAGCGCCCCAGCAGGTCAATAAGAGCAGAGTAGAAGGACATGATGGCATTGCCCATGTGCACCACTTCTTCCTCCTCTTCATCTTCAGCAGAGCTGGATGAATCAGAGAAGGAATGGAGAATTTGTGCCAGACTATAATGCAGTGTGGTTGTCAGTGGGGTCACTGGGAATGGCTACTTACGCGTCTGAGCTGACCCCCTGGGCAGCACTGGGCAGGTCCAGGGCTGGGGTCTCGGAGATCTTGATGGCTTCCTTCATGGCAGCCAGGAGGCCATTGCCCCCCTCGCCCCGAAGGGCTGGACCAAAACATTCTGGCCGCCGGATCAGCAACTTCACCACAACAGTGGAGTTCTCCTCTACGCTTTCACCTGGGACAGTGCACACATATGCTTTTAAATATATACGTATATATACACAAACATAGGCTCCCATTATTACAAATATATGTATCTATCTGGGTTTTATGGTCAGTGAGGTCATGTGATCAATGGGTATGACATACCATTGACAAAAACAGCAAAACGAAGGAAAGACAGGTAGCGTTCGCCTTCAATAGGGTTCCAGCCAACGTCAGGATATCCTTTTGCCAAGAGCATGGGGCAGCTCTGGAGCCCACAGCCAGCCAGGTATGTCACCACCTATATCATACAACCAGACCTCAGCTAAGGATTGCCTCAGCCTCTTTTCCGAAGACAACCTCAGCCAACCACTGCTCACTGGCTCTCTCCCTCGCATGCATAGACAACATACACACCTTGTCCAGGTCTGGCTCCTCTAGTGCCAACGCCAGACCATTGTTGTCCATCACTGATGAGGCGGCTACATCCAGAGGGGTTGAGCCCCGCATAGAAGGAGATGCTACAGACAGACAAACATGAGAATTACTGGGGAAGTTACACAGTGAGTCAGATAGTGCCTCCAGTTTCTAACAGCTCTGGGGCCGAATTATAGAAAGTTAGTAACTCGCAGATCGTATCGTAACTGTTTGGTAACCACGGTAACGGGTTAAGACCTCATTTAGGGAAAAAAAAATTAAAGATGAACAGTTCCTTAGCCACTGTTCCTACCGTAAGACGGGGAAAGTGTATTACACAAGCTTCCTAACTTCCTAAAAAATTTACAAAAAACTGTCCTAACTTCAGGATGATCGTTAAGCTGTCCTAACCTTCACTGGCCACCACACCGTTAACTATAGCTAAACTTATTTAATCCGTATTTCTGCTCTTTTATAGTTTTTTGACAACCAAGAAAATGTCACCAGGCAGAATTTCTTCATTGAGAAGGTTATAGCAGGCTCTAGCGATGTGTTGTGGTTTGATGACAAAAGGCTCATTAGTAGATTTAGGCTACCCCAAGCTACAGTATGATCCTGCAGATAGCCAAGCAACTATGACCAGCTTTGGAGAGGCTGACCAGGCGACATGGGGCTCTCCCAGTTGTTGTGCAACTGCAAAATGCAATTCTTTTTTTCTTTTTTTTTTGCTAAACAGGAGGGGTACGGCAAACTTAGCGTGTGAAGTGAAGTGGCCAACATAGCAAAAAATTCCCAGCCTGCTATGTCATGCAATTTAACCGAGGTGGCAACAGCAATTAGTAATTTGGCTGCTCATTACATGCAGTTTCCTGCAGACTCCCGTTCATGACATCGTCATAAAATATATATATTGTGGCCAAAATGTACTCATTTGTTCCCTCATTTTACATACATCACGTTTTGCTCTGGGAATGAATTAAGAACGTGGCCACAATTTAATTAAAATGAGGGAAGGAATTCGACAGTTCACAGTGGGGAAGATAAGGTAACATTTGTGCACTGCAAAGGATACTATGCCATGGAAATCCAAGCCATAGGAGATCATAACATGATGATTAGGCATTTAATAGCAAGTCGCCTGGTTCAACTCATGATGCTTTCTTCTTTACAACAAAGTGGTATATTATACGAAAATATAATGGTCACATTATATTGGTCTAATATAGGTCACAAAATAGCTCTGTGACATGTGACAAGTAACACTGTTTGCTAGGTAACAGACAAACACGCTGATAAACGCTGTCAGATTGAGTATTTAGGATTTCCAAACCTGAGATAAAATAGGATTCCTAAAGTTAGTTAGGATTTGCTTCTGTAATACCAAACTGGGGAAAATCCTGTCTTATACTCTACCTATCTTACCTTAAGAATATGGCCCTTTTAAACTACTAACTTTGTGTTTCATTCAGTAATTCAGCAAATATATATTACCACACTACTATATATTAATAATAAAACTGTAATATACCCACCTTATTTAAATTATTTCATTCTCCCCACTACCCCAAAAACAACCACAGGGCTAAATAAAAGAATATGCTTTCACAAAACAGCAGGTGGCAGCATTTTGACTCTCAGTATAGAATGCAATTCTATTTCTGTTACCAAACTGATAATCCGTTAACAGCTTTAAGTTACACATTCAGATTTAAACTTTCAAGGAGTTCCTTACAGTGATCACCTAAAAATCCTTCCTGAAGTGAATGCATGTGCAAGTCCCCCAGAATACTGCAGCAATACAACTACAGAGCCGCCATAAAGTTAAGCTTGATATTATTATATCTGCCAAATGCACTGATGGGATTTCATTTATTAACTAGAACAGAGTTTTGCCAGCCCAGGTATAGTTCTACACACCCAGTCCCACACTGCTGTTCTCCAGCAGGTAGCTCAGGTGGTCGAACATGGCCTTCTGGTTCTGACGGCTGATCCGACAGAAGTAGCACAGAAAGCGGCAGCAGCTGGCCACCATCTTCGGGAAGGCGATCTCCTGGAGAGTGGCATGAACTTCACATCAGCTCACATGATATGTTCACATCTCAAATAATATGTACACATGACTACAGACACTAAAATGCTAATGCTAACTAATACTCCCACCGGGGGTGCATTTTCAATATGCCACATCATCCTCCGACTGAAATAGTGTAGACACATGACATTTACATTAACATATTTATGAGACTTGTACATCCACTAGTACTAAACCTTATTTACATGTATCTATTTTAAATGGCTGGTTTCTAAATAGGAACACGGATAGTAGACAACATATTAACTAAACAAAAGGAAAGGAGAAAGGAGGGCAGGCTAACAGCATGGCAGTTAAATGATCACTAAAATAAAACTCACTTTGCCCCCCACCCCCAGTGCATTTGCCCCTCCGTACCTGAGACTTGCCGCCCCCAAGTACATTCACCATCACCTCCATCACAGTCTCATGCATGCCTAGGACCCGCATCAAGTTGGGGTGTTGGTAAAAAACTTTATTGTTCATGATGTCACTAGAGAGAGGAGAGAACCATTGCATGGTTTGTCTGAGTGCTCCAAACCTGGCTCTTCTCTAACATATCCACTAGTAAGAATGACAATCCATGACACTTTCCAGCTACGTGGGACGCTTATGGTAATAATGCCTATCCCACTTCAAAACGCGCGGTTAATGAGAGCCGTAGGGTTAGCGGAGCTAGGCTGAGCACACGTGCAGAGAGATGCACACCTCAGGCCGTCGATCATGAGCCGCTCCTCCTCCTGGCCCATGCGTACGCTGAGCAGCGAGCGGATCTGGCCCAGCGAGGCTAGCAGGTTGATGGTATCCTGCACGGAGGCGGCGCTGATGCTGTAGCTCTTGCGCATGGCCCGCAGGAGCTCGCCGATGCTGTCGTACTGCCGTCGCAGCAGGCTGAACATCACCCGCACCAGCTCCGGGTCTTGGATGTGGCACTCCTGGGCCCAGCTCACCATGGTCTGGGAGATCAGCTCCTTCAGATTGGCTGAGGAGGTTACGGCAGGGAATGGCAATTAGTGTTCAGCTTGATTAACTGCATATTAACTATGTCATTATAAACACTTACAATGATATGACCCTTAGAGTCTGCTGAGAATCCTATGTGAATTGGTGACAATAATGGGAAACTGCACCATCTCCTCCTCATTTGATTAACTAACGAAAAAGGTAAGTGATAGTTAAATCAAATATATTTTTTCATGCGTAGAAAACAAAAAGCAGCCAAATTCTAACCCAACACAGTCACAGTCTCCTGGCCACAGTGATCAGGCTTGGCATTGTTGACAAGGCCCGAAAATGATGTGCGCAGTGGAGCGAGTGGCCTGTTGTGTCTAGCCAGCAGCTATGGCGTGCAGCTCTGACATGCCTGCTGGAACACAGCAGGGCCACAGGGCTGCGGAGAAAAGGCGCAGTTTGTGCCGGTGATCCCACTTGTAACTGTTGCAACAAGTGCAGGCTGTAAAGGAACACCTGTCAGTGATGAATTCAGCCATTATGGTGTATTTACAGTCTTTATGCTCCTTCGCCTTTTTTCAGGAGAATAAAATTTCATTTATATTCATAGGATATAAACAGCATCGATGAAGCTAAAGTGCACAAATTTTTTGGGCTGTCTACTAACAAAATTTGCACTGGGATAAATAAAGTATATGATAATGCCTTTTTATAGGTTATATTTTTATAGGCAGATATAAAATATGATATAAAATATTTTGAGACATAATTTATCATAATGGTGCATTAATTAGAAGCACTAATAATGTTATGTTGCTTGTGGTCAACAGTTTGTCTGGACAGCTATTTTGTGGATAAACCTTAAAGCTTCATTAAAACTAAATCAATATCAAGGGGGCTTAGCAACACAGGATAAAGATCCAATTTAGAGCAGAGATCATTTCCAAACAACCGATTAAACCTATGCGAAAGCTGAGCATAACATTTGCATTTCATTGGGCCCTTCTGACGTGACTAATTGGTGTGGTTTATATTCTGATTCTACACCTCCTAATGCCGTGCGTGTCACTCGTCAGCTGAGCATTGGATGGCCTGTGGAATGTTCTGCTCAGCGACAACCAATACGATGGTTAACACTCATAAAGTGGGGGTTATGCAAAGGCATCTCTGGACAGAGATCTACCACATTCCCAAGTTTTGCCTGGACGAGGCACTTGAGGTGCAAACGATAGATTCTTCCAAATAAAAGCACACTGCTCTCTTGCACAAAGCTCCACTGTGTTGGAAACCCTAAAGGGTAAATTCTACTCGCCAGTCATGACAGGATATTCTAAGTCCGCCACATTTCACACCTATCAGGTCCTTCATTCCATCATCCATGCCACCACTACACCATCTTCCCCAAGTGGAATCACACATGGTCTAGAAACCTCCATTGTTACTGTGTTCAAGAGTACGCTGTCAAGAAAGTTTACGGTACCAACATTTACGGTACCAAGGCACATCTATCACAGCTGCTGGTCCCATTCTAGTTAGTCTGTCTTGCAGTGGTCATAAATAACACCATTTATAGGCCCCGCCTTCCCCCATAGACTGGGCCAATTATGGGGGGGGGGGGGGGGGTTAACTGCAAACTTGGCATAACCGGGGGAGATTAACAGGTGGCTGCCTGGCTCAGGGTGAGCCCTGCTAACGCAATGTGGGGCTGACTGTAATCAGAGTCCGACCTCTCTCCCAAGCCCCTTACTGAGCATGTGCCCCAAACCTTCTTTGGTCAGGTGCATCCTTCAGATCAAAGAAGCCCTGCCCCCCTACCTCCTCAAACCTCCAACTGCTCTGTAAACTTTCCCATCCATGCCAGAATATCCTGGTCATGGCTGAGGAATAAACCACATAGCCAGAGTAAAAATCACTTCCTCGTCGATACAAAATCGATACAGAGAAGTCCTCTCCTTGGCACAGGCCAAACACAACACAACAAATGTGCGACCACAGAAACTAATGTAATGACCCAGGCTCCTCACAACTCTTTAAAAGCTGATTTCAATTACTGTGATCACTGGAATGCATGCAAACCCCATGCTCCTTTTAAAGGACTCATAAACAGCTCACATCCCTGCTGGCACAGTGCTTTTAATGCCATGAGATGATGTTCTAGGTGCCAGGAAATCCAGCACCAGTCATTTCAACTGTACTGCCTGTAATTAGACAAGAGAATACTAATCACATTTGGTACACTTGCTTCTGCTAATATAGTCTGCATTATTTGCATTTATTCAGAATGCCCTTAGTAATTTGGCATTTCACTCAAAGCTTTTCATGTAGTTGTTTAAAAACTGCTTTTTGGGAGGTGACATAAAACAGGTAGTAAACAGAAGTACACACACTGATGATTACCTTTAGTTTTAAAACAGTGCATGTTTATTTTTTTAGGAAAATGTCCTTTTATAAACATATATATTATCTAGTCTGACTTGTGGGGGCGTCAGTGTGACATGGTTTTGTTTGAAGATGCAGATATTCACACACTTACTTGATATACTATTTTGGTTATATGTATGTGCCACTTAGTTAAGTGAACAAATTAAAATGACAGGTGCAGGATTCATTTGAGTCTGTGAAAGATGCTCACGCTGCAGATCACAGGCTGGATACCACATGATCGGTGGAACCAGTAGCTGGGTGGTATCAAGCTGAGACGTGCAGTATAAAGTCTCAAGCCCAATAAAAATCTGCTGCATCATACAACGTACTGACCTTAGTGCAAGTTTAACACCCCGGAGTGTACTTACTGCAATCAAATTTTTCATTTAAACGGTGATTTCCAAACCCCCAACGGATGGTAGTTTCAAGCCGACAACAGTAGTTTCTTGTTTCTAAAGAGCACACGCATCTTCAAACACCAGCACAATACGGGTGCCAGTGCCGGAATCCAGAGTCCCACTGTGAACTGCTTAGCCTCCGCTTACAGCTAGGATGCAGCCCACTGGCCAAGGCTTAATGCATGGGTCACATTTCCATTAAAAACACATTTTAAACCAAACTGAAATGTAGATATCAACGTTCATACCACTGGTAGCTGAAATATAAGTCAGAGTACCTGCAAAATAGACGGAATGGAAGGGTTGTGGCAACAGTGAGTTACTTATAATCTAAACAAATATCAAACAGCAATCGCTATTTACCACATCAAACGATCATCACAGAGTCCTAGTCCATGAGGACTATGCAGTGCAATAGTATTACCAGCTCTAATAAAATAATGATGTGGTCAGCTCAGCTGATGTTTTCAGACATCAACTGGCTACTAAAATCAGAAGCTCTCCTGCCATCAAGGAGTAAAAATGGAAACGTATCTAGACGTGTTCTGTGTTGGCTACATTGTACTGAGAGTGTGAGTCTTAGGGTGTGCTCACACTAGGTGATCTCTTCTGTGCCTGAAGCACATTTGGCCCCCAAAGTCTGGTTCGCTTGACTAGTGTGATCACTTTGTAATGTGTCTGGCATGGTACACTGAACCTTGCTGAGGCCCACCTCTTCAAGCAGGTCCAGGAACAGTTCAGTTGGACTGTACCCATCTAGTGTGATTGCTAATTGGGCTTGAGCACGGAACACAGATATGATGTCAAGGATGCGGCTGGCACATGCATACGTACATTTAGACTATACGTGAACTGGAAGGAACAGATGGGGTAGGCTGTACAGAAAGGGTAGCAACAAACATTTAACAAATATAGTGGTAAAGGGATCACTTTGGCCTATGGCAGAGGTGCAGTGTTTGCTGGAAATTTCGGCTGACGAGAATATCCAGGAACAACATGATGCAACTCATAAAAACAGGTATTTGGTAAAATACAGCACTATTTTATACATGCAGCGCAATTAAATGAAAACCACTGCGTTTCATACTCGATAAATCTGTAAGAGGTCCATGGACTATGTGGCCAAAATGACTCCAAATAAATCACAAAATAAGGACATTTATCATGAATTCCATTGTGCTGTGTGACACCACTTTTCTTCTGGTATTCTTTGACACAAAAAGTCGCATCGTGATGATGTAAGCATGCTTGGGCCTGGAACATTAAGTGCAATGTGAGTGCAGACCAGCAGGGGGGTGAGGAAAGGGGGCGTGTTTGGGCATAGTACAAGGCAAGCGGGCCAAGTGTGAGTACGCCCTTACTGGGAGCTGACTTCTCCTCCACTGTAGGCTCCTCCTTGGTTTTCTGTGGGGGGCCTTTGATCTTGTAGATCAGAGCCAGTAAGCGGCCCTTGATGGAAGTGTCCTGCTCCTCTTCCTCCTCCTCGATGGGGATTCCTGGATAAACAAGCATAGGTATTTGCAGAGTTCAAGTAATTTCCCAGGCATCATTCTGGCATTAAATGAGAAATTATTACCGAGTATGGATACAAAAGACAAAGAGTTTCATATGACAATGGGTCCCTCAGGACTTTGATCTAGATCTTAATTTGAGGTCAGGTAAGATCTTATTTACATTGCCATTGCTGTGTAAAAGAAAAAAGATTGTAAAGACCTCTGTTTTTGAAGACTACAAATGTTTAAAAACTGTTTGCAGACGCAAATGTCTGGGACAGTGTTCCTGTAAGATAAATTGATACTATCTGAAAGCAAAGAATAACATGTTAGAGAGCAATGAGACTGATGACCAAACGCATCCTCGTTTTTTTGCTTTAACAGTGTTGCCTTAACAGCAAAGTTAACCACTGCTATTCTTTCATCTTATGGAGGGCATTTGATTCACACACGAGTCTTGCACAGAACAGGTCGTTAGTGCTGCATGTAACTGGCCAGAGATGAACATAATACAGAAAGCTGAAGTCCTTCTACATGACTACTGTAGGACAGCTGGTTATCTGTGTGTCCAATTTCTAGCTATGAAACCCATCCCACATACAGAGTGACAATATGAGACTCTGCCCATACCACAGTGCAGGCGCAGCTCATTATGGAAGTCATACAGCTCCTCCTGGATATCCTCTGGACAAGGACAATCCTCGCCCATGCTGAAATTCAGCAACATATTGATCTGGAAATAAGAAAAATTACAGAGCTAGCATCTGTTGGCTACTAAGACGATGGCAGCAAAATGCTCATCCCATCAGTGGTTTTGCTAAGTATACAACCCTGGATCCCTTGCCATCTAAGTGTCACACAAGATGATTTCTTCTTTGGGACTGAAAATCCATAAAAAGCAGCAAAGCACAGTATCACAGTGTAAATTACATGGTAAAAACAGGGCTGGTGTAATTGTTGGGGCAGGCGTAGACTAAACCGTGGGTACGCAAGCTTTCCCCAGCCATAGGGCTGGAACCTCACAGTCCCTAAGGCACTACCTTTTGTACAAACAATAAACATACCAAGTAACTCAATGAAAAACCTAGGCAATCTCATTAAAGTAACACCAATTGATCACAGGCTCATAGATGTGTCCCTCATCCATGTCAAGACACATTTACATATAAATAATGCTCCGTATGAGTGCAGTACCTGCTGCAAACCCTAGAGCTGCAAAACCACTGGAACAATGTTAAGGTGGCACAGATCGTGACAGCCATTCTCGGTTGCGGCCATAATAAACAACACATCGAAGCATAAGTGAAACGGCAGTAACAAATATGAGACGGCAAAAAAACGTAAAGACTGCGAAACTGTCAGTAAGAGGGAACAGTACGGCAGCAGCTGCACGTGTTTCCCTTTGCAGCGTTTCTGTAGGTTCCCACCTGCTCCTGGGGAGGCGAGCGAAACTCTTTCGTCTTCTTGGCGGTGACGGCAGCAGACATGTTGAGGGCCTGCATCAGCTCATTGTATCGGAACTTCTGGTTGTACTGAAGCTTGGAGACAAAGCTGTCTGAGAAAGACACGATGGCTTCGATGCGGTGCCTCAGCTCGCAGTCGCAGAAGTAGTGGAGGAGTTCGCACATCTAGGGCACAGACACACTTATGGGATTAGTATCTGTGCTAAACCAACTGAAGAAAGCCACAAATGGGAGAAGGAAATCCATGCAGAATCATGACATTTTTATTTGTGTGATAAGACGAATTGGCTGGAAATTATTCAATAATAAAATACACACACATAGATATATATGTGTGTATGTATAATGTATATATGAAATGTACATTGACATGTAAAAAATTCTGGTGCTCTATACCTGTCGTTTGACAGACTCAGGCAGTCTCTTTTCGAGCAGGCCCTTAATTGGCTGCCTGGCATCCTTGGCCTCCTCCTCTCCTGCCTCCACGGCCTTTTCCTCATTGCTAGTCACCTCCTCCTTCTTGGTGGCCTCTTCTGGTTCTTCCTCCTTGGAGTCACCAAAGACATTGGGGTCAATGAGCAGCAGAATCTTGTGCACGTCCTCACTGGCCAGCACACCCATGGTGAGCAGCGTGCCGATCAGCTTGAGGATGGGCACAAACTGGTACTCCACGCTGCCTCCCACTGGGTCACGAATGTGGTGGCCGCCGCCCTGAACGGCCTCCGTCAGCATGCTGATGGCCTTCTCCTTGAGCGCGTCCAGCGGGATCCGTGGGCTATAGAGGTGCTGCTCCCTCTTGGTGGTGATGAAGCAGGGTGGCACAAAGTTGAGCCGGGGCTTGAGTGAGGTGCTGAGGCCCACGCCGGGAGGCGAGTGGATCTTGGATTCGTCGCGGAAGAGGCGGATGCTGCGTGTCTCGTCAGTCACGGGGATGATGAACTCGTTATTCATCATGAGGCGGGCCTCCTTTGCCGTCTCTAGGTGAATGCTGACGAGCACGTCGTAAAAGCCCTCTCGCAACATGCCGGACAGATACTGGTTATCGATGGTGTATAGCAGCTGGGACTGGTCAAGGTGGCTGCACAGGGCGTGTGCCACCCGAGTGTTTCCCAGGGCACAGAGGGCACAGTAGAGATTGAGCGTGTGGTAGTGGAACTTCCTCAGGTCCTCCTGTTCTGAGAGTTCCATTATGTCCACACACCTGGGGACAAGAGGGAGACTTTTCATTATGGGGATATGCAAGGTGATGCACCTGAATGCCTTGCGCTGTACACGTTCTCATGTGAGTGTTTGTCTGATTCACTTGGAGCATACAGCTGTGTGCGCGTGTTACAGACTGAGTGTGTGGGTGCACAAGTGTCCTGACCTGTTCTCCTCAGGGATGTGCACAGCCAGCATCTGCAGGGGCTCCAGGCACTGCACCACCCAGCCATGCCGCTCGCTCACCCTGGCAGTCTCCACCTTCAGAAAGGTGTTGGGCATCCGGCTCCACAGCACAGAGATGATGGTCTGTACGTCCAGACGGGGCGGGCACTGTGGCACCGGGTTTTTGTGCTCGCTCTTAAAGACGGCGGATGACAGGGGCATGGCATTCTGCAGAAAGTGCAAGGTCATAGATCAAAATGTAGAAGAAACGCACCTAAAAAACGCCTCGAGCCAATGCTTGAAGATCCAGGCCAACAAACCTTTATCTTTGTCAGCTCAAACTGAAACAGATTGGGACTTGTGGGTTGCACAAACACTGCTGGGAACAGCTTTGTGTTGGGCTCAACCTGAACATGAGACAGGGAACAGTGAGCTTCCGTTATACATTTATCTGTAAATTCCTCTACATAAAAAAAAGCAATGGGATGCTGCAGTTTAGCATCAGGATGACAAACATGCGGAGGGTAGCTGTGCACAGTGCTGCATGGAGCTGTGCTCTGAATACTCCAAGTTGCATTCATCTGCAGTGCCACTGTCCCCCAGTTGCAATTTTGTCACCTTGTCCACAGTTCAGTAGCTGGCATGTATATTACCGCGAAGGACGAAGCAGCACTAGTGGCAGTTTTGACAGACCCTGCTCAGGCTTCATCTTATCGGAAGAGACCGCTGAACCATGTCACCCAGCTTTCCATTCTGACAAGGTGTTAGAAATGGAAGCCTATATGAGAGGCCCAGGACAAGGGGATAGCTGACTGAAGGGGAAGCCGAGTAACTAGGCTACATGCGTGTAACAGTGCTCTAGTATCTGTGTATCTGTGTGAAATGTACCCACGTCGGAAGTATGTAGGTGAAAAAACTAAATAGCTTTTTAGACCAGTGTTTCCCAACACCGGTCCTTGGAGACCCCCAGAAAGTTCGCATTTTTGCCTGCTAGGCGGTGGGAGGGAGTAAAAATGTGGACTCTCTGCTAGGGAGCTGGGATGGACCAAAAACATGAACTGTCCGGGGGTCCCCGAGGACTGGGCTGGGAAACACTGTTCTCAACAATGGAAATATATTTCTAGGCTGTTTTCCAGGAAGCAACTTGGAGCATGTTCATCTCTGACATGTGGTCCTCTACAGCGATTGCTCCTGGCTTTTTAAACAAAGTCAGCAATCATGATAAACAGTCTGCAAGAGAAGTGCAGTAAACAGGACAAAGCTGGGTCTCTCCTGCTAAGGAGTGTTGCACATGCATTCGCTCAAACTCCTCTTCTGAATCTTTTTATAACACATCCACTGCTTGCCTACATGGTTCTGCAGTCTTGAACCATTCGATGGTAGGTACCTGGTAGGAGGTAGGCAGCTCTTTGCCATTAGCAGAGAAAGACACAAGGCCAGTGGCCAGGTCAATGAGGCACCCGACCTCCAAGTCCACGTTGCTGCGGCCAGAGGAGGGGGAGGTGCTGCCAATGTCCCCTCCCCACACCATGTAGCAGTTGCTCCTCTTAATGCTACACAAGAAAGGACACAAAACTGGCAAATTAACTCAAACTTTTAATTACACCTAAAGGAAAAGGCAGCTTGATGCTAATTTTAAGCAGCGGTGATTCAGCGCACATACCTTTCATGTACCCGCCCTCTCTCATCTCCCAGAGTAACAGTGACCGTTCGGTTCTTGCTGAGGCTGAAGTTGTTGCTATAGTAATGGTAGTCAGGAGTGACCCAACCCACCCACACACAGGAGGGGTCCTGACCCGCGAAAACCCGCACAGAGTGATAGTACTGTGAAACAGAACACAGGCAGGTTACCTACAGCATCTCATGCTGCTTCCACCGAAATTACAACGTCGTTTTTACATACCATCGTGATGCTACTGTAATCTGTCCTCCTTCCATCTTCTTGATGTTTCTGGGCTTTGCCAGCATGTCTGCAAACCAAAATGATCAGGAAACATAATTTTCTAGCACTCACGGCCAAAATAGTAATATAAAAAAAGGTAGAAGCAATGTATCAACTACTAAGATCAAGTATCTAAATAACTTCCAGCGACTCTGAGTGGCTCTGGGGTAGGAGATTCGCACCTGTGTTTGGGTTTCTGAGACTCATCCTCAAGCACCCCATTTATGTCAACAGAGGGACTGCTCCGAAAGGTGGGGTGGAACTCCACTGGCATGCTCAGCCGACAAAACACCATATTGGCATTGCTGTTCTGGGTCCCAAAGGTCTTGTGGGTCACTTTGAGACATGGCGGGCTGTCGATGGTGCCATCGATTCTGGTCACCTGCATACATCCAGCAATCAGCAGACAGCACGGGGGCCCCCACCAGTTCCACACACAGCAGTTGAGATCAGAAACTGAAATTCTCAGCTGCATCTTCACTATAAGATTGCAGAACATGAGATAAATGCAAATAACTGCTGCTATTACCTTCTGGCTCTATGATAATCATGGTCTACAATGTGTATGCTTGCATGTCTGTTGAGTGTGGTTCCTCTAATGACTTGCCTCAATATGATTGTGATTTTTTGGCACATTGATGAAGGTAGGTAGACGTTTACTGAACCACATAGTAACTTCCCGGTTCATGTTAACGGCAAAAGGTTCGAAGCCCTCCTGAAGACCACACATGGTGTAGTATTTGAAGGTGCTGGCATCCTTCCCAAGGTTCATGCGACCAATCTCAGAGAGACCCAGGCTACATACTGGGATGAAGCCTAGAGAGAGAAAGGTGAAGAGACTATATTGGCAAAACAAACATTCTTTCTGGAATAGTCTGCATCAAGAAATGTTAGGCCTGTATGAGAGACAGCATTTCAAGATTTCAAACCCAGTCTTATCCAGCATAGTCTACCTACCGCAAGGGGTTCTCAGACGATTAGCACGACATACACCACTTCATGAAACATGGCTTCCTCAGTTAAAACAGCACTCACCATCCTCAGTCTCAAAATCTGTGAAGCATAGTTCGGAGCCCTTATTTGTAATGAGGATCTCTCCATTCAGGGTGAAGATCATAGATTTATCCTCCATATTGATCATGCAGCCGACTACATCGCCCGCGTGCCAGGTGCGACCAAAGAAGCGGCTGCCCATGTGCAATCGGTGACCCTGAAAATGTCACATGGCTTCAGCTTCAAAATACATATAAAAAAACCACTTGAGAAAAATATTTCTTATCTGCTGTGCAAACAAACAACAGAATGTAATACGCTAAAAAAATAGGAGCTGCGTGGACTACATTCAAATACAGATAATCCATGCATTTAGCAGGTAAATGTGACAAAGTGGAGCTTACCTTGTACCCATCGAAAACAAATGCCTGGTCATCCATGCCCAGATCTATGTCAGGCCTGCATCCTGGTCGGGCCCAACCTACACGCATGTCTCCCCCGGTGACAGCCTCAAATTCAAAGTACCACTTCCCTGTTTTCACAGCATATGTCTGCTCCACGCGGAAAAAGCGGATCTTGTCAATACTCAGCCTCTCACTGACATGGCCGGCTTGAGAGAAAGAGAGAAAGTCTTACCTATGTAGATGTACTCCATAAATATGAAAAGACATATTTTTCAGAAAACAAAATATACATTGCCTAAAGCCCCTGAAATACAAAAGGGAAATAAAACTATTCTGATCCAACACCGAATACAACAGCCCACACTCAACTCTACAAGGTAACAACAAAAGGGAAGGTGTCATTTTACATTTAATCACCCCATAAACTCACAAAACAGAGCAGATCAACTCACCACTCTCTTGGTCTGGAGGTTCAATATTGTATCCATATCCAATCAGCGTTCTGATAGCCTCACGGAGGCTGTCCCTGTTCGACTTCTTTGTGCGCTCATCTAATAAAGCATATGGCACCAGGCGAGGATTGCGCTTGCTCTTCAAATCCTTCACAAAACAAAGACATCTTTCAATTTCCAGTCTCTTGTGCTTCAGTGCCTTGGTTACCCATGAGTACTATGTCCTGGTGGTTATGAGTGAGCTGACAGTCCCTTCAGCATAAATGAATACTTAATTGGTTGTTTCCTTCATTGGTGCACCCATGTGAAATTATGGTTTAATGCTCAGTTTGTAAAAGCAAAAAACAAAAATTATGAATCAATGTGATATATGAGTGTATTTTCTAATATGGATCAAACAGGTTAAACTGTTAGAAATGGTATTTTCAAAACATCCAGATAAAAGGGTGTCATTTTTTCATTACATATGGTTGCTTATGTTGAATCTGTTATTCCAAGATATTTCGCTATCAGATTCTCTTTGAAATAAATCATCACCATGAGCCTCAGTTCTTTTCACATCCCAACTGTCATGCACAGCTTGGCAGGATAATTAATGTGCCGCTTTGCAGGTCATCACCTGCTGAATGCCATAGGTCCATCCTTGCTTGATTCTGTCCTTCGCCCAAACATTGTGAGCATTCTCAGCCAGCTTATCGACCAGAATTTCCTGAGCAGGTGTCAGCTTTACGTCTGAAAGCTCCAGCGGTGTGGGTTTATAACCATTGGACATCATGTAGCTGCAAGAGAGACAAAGTGATCAGGTGACAAAGTATTATCTGGACAAATGGTCTATAATAAGCTTGAAAGATTCCCATCCCTTGTAATGTGTATATAAATACACAATTCGCTGATATGTAAACTCTGGTACATTTCTTTTTACCTAGCTGGGTGGGACTAGACTACAAACAGTCCTGTTCAGATTCTTACTTCTTGGGAAGCTTCATTTTTTTCAGATCATCTTCTGCGTTGACATTGACATGGACAACATGGCAGCCCAATGCCAACAAGGTCCTGAAAAAAATAATGCAATCAGGGTGGAACAGTGGCTTTGGGGGTTTCAATACCGCCAACTGTGTGAAGGTTTCCTTGGGGTCCGCTCTTAATCTATCGCAGTCCACGCTGTCGGTGAGCTGGACTCTCTATGCTGCCCGTGGTGTGTGGGTGTGTGTACCCTGCCATGGAGCGGCATCTCATTCAGAGTGTTTCCCTTTCTTCTGCCCTAGGCTGCCTGGGATAGACTTCAAGATCACTATGAACCTGAACTGGATAATTCTTTTAGCCTAACATGCTTCAGAATCACACAGAACACTACCTGTCGATTGGCTAAATGCAACAGCAAGAATATATTTCTTATTTTCTCCAAGAACCTGAATTTTCGAGAATCAGAGCGCTGTGATGCAAAATTTGAGTGGTGGAGAAAGAGGCTTTTAGTGTTCACTCCGGGGAATGACAAAAAGAGTTTGCAATCGTCCAGTCACGTTGGCTAATGAATTAGTCCCACCATAGCAGAACTTTCCCTCTTTCTATCCACCGAGAACTTACTTCAGCGTTTCAGTTGACATTTGCAGGTTGTAATTCTTTTCAGTTTCAGGAAGCTTCGAGAAGTCCACCAGGCAAGGATGCTGTCTCTTGTTGTCATCCCGCACCTACAAAGAAGACAAGTCGTCATTCATGTACACCATAACAGAAAACTGTCCAGTCAGCAGAAAATGGACTCCAATTTCCTCTTTTGGCAAACCAACACTCTTTATAATCCCTTTTGATGACCATGTTAACTGCCACTACCAAAGTTTAGGGTTTCTTAATAGGAGTGTAATGGTACACGTATTTGTACCGAAAATTTTCGGTATGGGTCTTTCGGTTCGGTACACATACGTACTTAATGCAGAAAATGCGGAACCTTTGTGTGTTTCCCCTGAGCAACTTTCATAAAAGGGAGGATGAAGCCGCACCACTAAGCATGCGCGCGTCCTAATGTGAAGCTGGAAGTTGTTAATGTGAGCATAGCACTGGTATTTTTTTAAATGCTGCATCATAACAGTTATTTATTATGTTATGCTTTGTATTTTTTGAGACAATATTTGTGTTGCACAGTTGTAATATGAAGCTGAAAGCTGCTAATGTGAATACAGTATAGATCAGGTACAGTTAATTTTCTAAATGTGCACCATAATGGATATTTATTTTATTTTTATTTACTTGAGAGGATTTTAATTTTGATTACTTTTAAGTAAATTTTATTTTTCTATTAGTAGGTTGCACCAGTACTGACAGAGACTTTTCATTTAAGAAAGACAGTCATGCTTTTTTCAGTAAATCACTGTTTAGTAAAAAAAAATAGAAGCAGTTTATGTTTTGATTCTTTTACACCACTGTACCGGAAACGTCCCAAACAGTGACGTCAGGACCGAGGTACGTACCAAACCGTGATTTTGTGTACTGTTACACCCCTAAGTCTTTCTTTCTAAGTCTTTCTTTGCTTTCAAACTCAACAACATAAACATCCATATTAATATCACTGAACCTTAAACAAATTACTCAATTATCATTATACAAAAAATATTACCCCATGACTAGGGCTGGGTACCGAACTTCCACACCTTTGTGGTACTGACTGAAATGCTCCAATCCTATCGACGATCGAGAAATTAATTTTCTTTTGTTGCCAAATTCCGATATCCAAACAGTAAATCTCAGTGTCTGTGAGCTAATAAGCCTGCAGCATACTTGTGTAAAGATCTAGAGTTGATGGTGATTGGCCGTCTAAGGTAACGTTTTGCCTGCGTCTCCAGCCAGTGCATGCGGTGAAATGTGCTAGTGCTTATAAGCAGGATATGCTTATATCATGTTTAATTCTGTGGAATATGAAAGATCGATCTGCTGGCCAGGTTTATTTATGAATTATACACATCTCACGAGTCGTATACGTAAAATCAGGGCTCCCAAGTCACACGCATTGACCGTGAGACACGCACATTTCACATGCTCACATGCCACACCTTGTATTTGTCACACTGAGAAGTAAGGGATAATGCCTCCAAGGTGTCCCGTTATATAGAATTAATGGACGAGGCGCAAGTATACAGAGTTTTCCTCTGAGTTCATAGCTGTCCCGATCGAATTAGAGAGAGTTAATAGCTATCTACCAGGCAATCAGAAAATAGCACTTGTTGTTTCCAGGTAATTTCCAAAATAAGTTACATGTGATCCCGCTGCAAGCACATTATTACATGGATGCACATACATGGAGTGCAGACAAGGTGGAATTGGCAGAGCAAGATCCGATGAAGGTGGTAGGCAGGGCTCTAAGTATCACGCATTGACCGTGAGACACACGCCGTGCCCCTAACAGATGTAATCGCACTTCAAACTTTTGATGAAACTGGAGAGCCCAGGTAACATATAAATAAAAGGCTGTGTCCTGTTATGATCGTGATCGATCCCCCCAGTAACTAACCAATAACTTAACAAAACAACTTGTTCAAATAAAAGATCGTTGCTGTGATGTTTAATGTATTCTGTTGCTGTTGAAATTGATTTAACAACATATTGGTATCGAAAAAAGCATTGTTCAGGAATCGGTACTGAAATCAAGGTATTGTACTCGTACTGGTATCGAAAAATTTGGAACGATGCCCAGCCCTACCCATGACCCTGAACAGGATAAGCATTTGAAGGTTGAATGAAAGGATGGGCAGGTAATATTACAGCTACTCACACAAACACAGTAAGAGTATTATTCTTTACAAGCCTAATTGAAACTACTCTCGTGGACATGACATGGATGCATGCGAGCTGGTTTTCTTGGTGAATGATATGTAAGGAAACAGCTCATATTGCCAAGTCAGGATTAAAACTATTTGTATTCTGCGTTTTATACTGCAGCGTATTGGAAAATGATCCATTCGTACACCAGTCTGAAGCTGCTCCAGTGTCAGATTAATACTGCCCAAGAAAACACACCACAAATATGCTCAGTGCTGTAAGGCATCTCAGGTGAGCAGCTGTTTGTACTAACTGAATGAACACCAATTGCCTAGGATAATTCCACTGAAGAAGTGCAATTTGTAGTGCTCATAATAGACAGCTGCCCCAGGCCCATTAGAGGGCCTGTACATCATCATCTTCTCACTAAAAACTACACCCGACAAGTCAGTTTCCCTCTTCGCTTTCTAGTGCCTGAACAAGAGAAACACATTTCTGTGAGAGTGGTGGCACTGCGGCGTAACTTGTTAACGGTGCTGGTGGAAAATGTATTCATGCATAAATGCACTTCATTTAAATAATTGACGCTGCAGCTCTGGTTTGGCAATGCAGAGGTCTCTGTGTGCGCAGGGCACTCTGGGATACACAGATGCTGACTATTAACAAATGCAGTTAGGCCCTTGGGTTTCTCTGAGTCTAACTGTGTTAGTAGAGAACAAGGTATCACGCAAAACATGGAAATGGTCAATAGCTAATGGTGCCCCCAAGGAAACAGAGCAGATAATGCAACAGCAGTAAATGAAGGAGATGAGGAATCACAAAATTCAAAGATATCACCTTTAGGAAAAAATGTCCCACACACATCATGGAGATCTCCTCTACAAGGCCTAGACTAGCACTTCTATGGGCTAAGAAGGTCTCATTAAAAAGGGAAATCAAATCAATTCTGCAATAGCTGTGGCTCCAAAATAATGTTTTAATGAACACAAAGTATGACCTTAACATAATAGATATCTTCCCTCCCAAAGAAGTTGCCTATTAAAATCTTGGAAGGCAGGGTGCTTCACAGATGGAGCGATTCGTCATAGAGGACTACAGTGAGAAAAGGGGCGGAGGGCACACAGCGCAGAAAAGCTGATCTACTGCAACATGGCCCTTTTTGGCCAGATTTTCACTTTTCCCATAATCAGACAGCACATGGCCCCATACTTTTGGCTTGTGATAAACTGGACTTTATTAAAATTTAGCTGTAGCCAGAATGGTTCTTAAGATCTGACTTGGAAAAGGCTAACTGAATTATTACAACAAGGAAAACAGCTGGGAATGGGACCAAACTTATTACAGCGGAACACGGGTAAAGACACAACTGACTTTGGTTATATGCCACCTGGCCAGATCATGATATCCTTGATTTTGATTGCTGTTAACCTTTTGTTTCCAGTCTTGTCCTCTGTTGATTATTTATGAGGTTAGGTACACCAGTCTATTGTGAAATAGATGTTAAAAAGATGGAGGTATGGCAACTACAAGCAAACTAATGCAGCATTTCTATAAACAATTGATGACAATGGCTCAATGGAAAACAATCTTATTTTATTTCCACTTACCCTCTGTTTAATTTGAACCGCAAATTATAAAAGAGAAAGCAAAATGACGTAGAGGCTATTTTTATTTTTTAACTTCAAAGGTGAAAAACGATTGGAAATTGGTTAGATTTAAGTTCATGCAGGTCATATCGTAACCTTAATCCTAAAAAATACTCTATGTACTCATGTCCTTCAAGCAATTGCATTTCACATTGACCCTGACACACTAAATCTTTATACACTGTATGAGAATTGATCGCTTCCCCCCATTCCAAATTGTGTTTATGGATTTAGCAATGTGATAAGGTACAATATGTAACTGATATCCCCATTATTTTCCCTTTTGTAATAACAATGCTAATACTTAATATGGATTAACTTACACACAACAGAAGAATATGCAATACTGTTCATTTTCCACTGGTGTTCATAAATAGACCTTATGGGATTTGTCATCCTTATTTTAGAGTGTACCTACCTTACCGTAAGACCAGCCAAGCTCGATCTTGTTCATACCCCACAGTTCATGGATGTTTTCTGCCAGTTTGTCCCGAACCTTCTCAAGATGTGGAGGCAGGACGATCTAAGAAAACAGGAAAGTGACTCCATACTATAGGACTGCTGCTGAAGGCCTCCCATGCACACAATGCAGCGCCAACAGTATGACTATATGACCAGCATACCTCTTATAATTATAAGAAGATGTTTAGTCTGTTTTGCCTTACATGTATACATGTGCACATAGAGAGACATGCTAACCTGGCTGGTCTCCACAGGTTTGGGGATGAAGGACGCTTGGGACATAAACTGGGTTGTACCCAACAGGTCCCTCACACCATCTACATCACGCTTGTATTCCTTCACTGGCTCCACCCTCATCTTCTCCTTGGGCAGCAAGGCCTCATAACATGGCGCGTAACCCAAGGGGGGAAGGAACTTGAAATCGCCATGGCGACCCCCCAGCAAGAAACGCACTCTGAAAAGACCAAAGCCACTACTGGTCTATCATCGGTTGCTGCCACTAGATTTCATTAGCATAACAAATCCCAAAGCACTTGGCATTAACTTCCTTTATATCTCAGTGATACATCTGCGGTAGCATGAGCGCGAAACCGAAGGCATTCATAAACCTGACACCCCATCCTATTTCTGTGAGATGGCTACTGACACCCAGGCACAGACCTGCTAAGGTGGCACCGTCCCCACCTACACCATCACAGATACACAGAAGAGACTCTGGTGTCCCTCTTACCCATAGCCCTGCACACCAATCAATTATTTAAGACCAGAACATTTCCTACAGAGTGGGGCCCTCGATGGATCATTTTCTACACAGTGGGGCCCTCGATGGATCGTTTCCTACAGAGTGGGGCTCTCAATAGATCATTTCCTATAGAGTAGGGCCCTCAATGTATTGTTTACTACAGAGTGGGGCCCTCAAAGGATCATTTCCTATAGAGTAGGGCCCTCAATGTATTGTTTACTACAGAGTGGGGCCCTCAATGGATCATTTCCTATAGAGTAGGGCCCTCAATGGATCATTTCCTATAGAGTAGGGCCCTCAATGTATTGTTTACTACAGAGTGGGGCCCTCAATGGATCATTTCCTATAGAGTAGGGCCCTCAATGGATCATTTCCTATAGAGTAGGGCCCTCAATGTATTGTTTACTACAGAGTGGGGCCCTCAATGGATCATTTCCTATAG